>OX465277.1:52033394-52633394 GCA_949987645.1 Tachina grossa | reverse complement strand
TCTCCCTCAGATATACATACACAAATTCCCATGATCATACATACATACATATACAATATATAAGATTAATCTCAACAACACAACACTCTCACCTACCCTAAATTATGAATAGTCTTAAACTGCTACAGACATATATACATAGATTCTCCCGGCTACATAATACAAGAACACCTCGTCCCTAATAAATCCCAATCATCTTAAATTCTTACAGAAACAGATACATACATACACATAACCAATTTACCTCAACAAGATCCTCAAATCACGATCAGCCTTAAACTACTATAGACAGACGCATTCGCAAATTCCCATGGCTACATATTACGTCAACAACCCTGCCCACCCAAATCATGGTCAGCCTTAAGCTCCTACAGAAATACATATGTACATTGAAATTAATACAAACATACACAGACACACAGACACACACACACGCGCACACACATACACACACACACACACACATACACACGCAATCGATCTACCTCAACTACACCCCGCCCCTTCCAATCAAACCCTCACCTAAATTCTCACAGACAGACAGACACATCCACAAATTCCTATGGTTACATAATACGGCAACAACGCCACCTACTCAAATCACGTCCAAATTCTCACAGTCTATCAACACGAACATTAGCATTAGAAAAAATAACTTTCACGTTTTCCCGTCGTCATTAGGAAAAATCATTTTCCCGTCGTCATTAGGAAAAATCATTTTCCCGTCGGCATTTGAAAAAATTATATTCATGTTTTGCCGTCGGCATTAGGAAAAATTAATAAACATGTTTTGCCGTCGGCATTTGAAAAAAAATAATAATCATGTATTGCCGTCGGCATATACACTCATATGAAACCTCAAAAAAAAAAAATCACCCGTTATCACAATTAATGTAACTTAAAAAAAAATCACCCGTTCACACAAAGTTAATGTAAACAAAAAACTCCTAATGTAAACAAAAAAAACTCCTAATGTAAACAAAAAACATCAAAGCGCCGCCGAAAACACAAATTTCCAAGAATTTTAAAATTTCAGCAACAATTTAACAATTTCAGCCACAATTTAACAATTTCAGCCCACAATTTAACAATTTCAGCAACAATTTAACAATTTTAATTGTCCCCGGAGCGATAGTTCCCTACTACTCACAAGGACTATTTTCTCTAATGTTTCATAAAAAACCAAAAAACTATGATAAATTTAAAATCGAAATCTATAAAAAGATTTTAATTACTACTAATGTATGCATACAGAATCATCATCGTTCTCCGTCAGAGAGAACGTATATAAAGCAGCAATTTACATCAACTGACACCACACACAGTGAACCAAACACAGTGAACCAAACACAGAAGAACGCTGATGATGAACTTTTAGAGACCTACGAAAACGGCTAGTTGTTCCGTTCAACTATGTGTTGTCAGAATATTTACAACTAACTTTGGTGTTATTTGTTCATTAATAATTATCACATGTAATTTGGCTTAAAAAACGATACGAACTTTAGCCTGTTCAAATCATAATAATAGAAACAAATGTAGTTCGAAAAATAATAATTAAATTAACTAAATTAATAGTCATTGGCTTGTGCAAAAATATAAATAAATATACGTAATAGTAACAAACCAAAAAAGTTTGTCTTAAGTATAACAAAAATAAGCAAATTAACGAACATGTGTATAATTAGTAAAGAACAAACGAAAATGGTAAGACTGATGTAAATTTAGAGATGGTAAGGTGAGCTTTCATTACAAAACATCTTTCAGCAAATTGAAATACGTTGAATCAAAACAATTCACATATTCCATTTGCAAAAAAGTTTCGTATATAAAGCAAAAATCTACATCAACGGACACCACAAACAGTGGACCAAACACAGCAGAACGCTGATGATGAAGGTTTAGTGGCCTTCGAAAACGGCTAGATTTCCGTTCAACTATGTGTTGTCAGAATATTTACAACTAACTTTGGTGTTATTTGTTCATTAATAACACGGTGTTACAGTGAAAAAAAAACTTGGAAAACGACCTAGCGTGAGTTGTAGATCTTGTCGAGTACATTACAAATTGTGTCAAAAAATTTCAGAAACACCCTCAAATTCAGAAGTTATTCTGAAAATACCGCTTTCGGTGATGTTCGTCAACTTATCGAACTGTAACTAAGTCAGTTTTTGTAAGATCTAAAATTTTTTAATATTTTTAGAAAAAAACTGATAACGCTTTACAACGATGTGTATATCTTGATATATATGTAAATTTTGAGTATTGTTTTTCTTAAGAATATCCAAAAAAATAATAAAATTTATCAACTTTTTTGATTTGCGTAGCTCTTGATTGCTTATTTTGATATGAAAGCTTATAAAAGTTTATACTAATATATAAAGCAAATTTAGTTCTTAGCAAAATATTGTTTTAATTTTTCAAATCGGATAAAAATTGTGAAAGTTATTAAACTTTTCATTAACACCATTTGTTAGCATTTTCTCCCCCAGTGCGAAAAATTTTAATAAAAACACTGTTATCACCACTAGTAAAAACTGATAATGTCATACTCGGAACACTTCCCAAGTCAATTGTCAAACTCAATTTTTTAATTTACTAAATTTTACACTAAAAAAGCGTGGTAGCAGCTTCCGGTCAAGAGATTTTTTTTAATTGTTAAAACTTAATTTTGAGAATTATTAATCTAATTCTTAAACTGCCATCACATAAAGAATAAAAAAAAGCTGGTTTCCATACCAAATAGTGAGTGGTACATAATTATATTTTAATTCCCTTTTTCATATAAAGTGTATCAACAGGAATTTTAATAATAAAGCATTGGATTAAAACTTAAAGGGCTTTCAGTGTTTTTTATTCAAGATTCCCGTGGAAACCGCTTGCGAGGCAATTACCTCTAATAGCGCCTCCTGCGCATTCGCAACATTTAAAAATTCTATTTGTGGTCTCAAATAAAATTCAACACTCCAACCTGAGGAAGTAACTACCTTATAGCGCCATCAATTTGCCAATCTCGCAGTAAGTAAAAAAGTCATTAACCAGGTCAACGGATCAGCATAACCAAGATTGTTCACAAAAAGTGCATTAAGACCGCTGACAACATAACCTTTAAATGTGTTTCTTGTTCAGCTACAAGGTCAAAATCACCATCATTCAGTATCGCTAGTAGAATCTCAAATCGTTCTCGTACTTCGCAGTCTCGTATATTTGAGCTACAGCTACAAAAGCTAGAAGAGCGAGAGCTTAATAAAGAATATTTAACTAAAAAATACCAACTTCTAGAAGAAGCCGAACGTGATAGCAAACTCTCGTTCATCAGGTGCCAGTCAGTACGAAACTGGGTAAATCAAACCCAATGTGAGACACATGTTTCCGAAAGCTCATTAGGCACAATCACTATCGTTATTGGTAGCTCCACACTGAATCAAGCGGCGTATTTGACTTCGGATATGCCTACTCAATTTGCAGAACAAACTGCTGATAAAATTAACACTAGTGGAGGCAACCAACACGTATATAGTAAATCTTCAGCTGCACCCAACACGATCGCCAAACCTCATTGCACAGCTAACACTACTGGTATTTATATAAAAACCCGACCAACAATTAAGTAGCACAATCGAAAATGTAAACCTTTCAGAACACACTAACTACTTTACTTCTATACCAAATAGTTTTGTATCAAATATCAATCAACCACGGATAACGTGTAGCGGCTCTACGGTAACATCACAAAATCATGTAGCATTTGTTCAATCCGCCGTCAACAGCCTTCAACGCCCACAGTAGGAACTAACCAACCTAGTTGTATACTTACGTCTTCTGCACATAATAATACACAAAATTTATTTCATACGATTCCACAAGAATTTATTTCGCGGCAGCCAATAACAGCTGAATCATATTTCAACAATCACATGCCAATAAATTCAAGATCTTACCGACCTATGCATTTTCCAACAGCTCACAGCCTTTCGCAAACAAATGTTAATTCGCGACAGTCACTGCCAAAAGAGCTTCCAGTGTTTTGCGGCCAAGCCGAAGAATGGCCCATATTTTTCTCCACATTTGAATGGTCCACCGCCTCCTGCGCATTCACAATGAAGAAAACCTTATCCGCCTCCAAAAGGCATTAAAAGGTGAAGCACTACATAGTGTAAAGCACTTGCTAATTCATCCCTCAAATGTACCAGACGTCATGCATATTCTTTATTTGTTGTTTGGCCAACTAGAAAAAATAATAAACGCAATAAAAAATAGAATACAATTAGCACGAAAAGTTGATGAAAATAATTTAAATACACTCACGTCCATGGCTGTTGAAGTCGGTAGTTTAATTTCCACAATTATGGCAAGTAATTTACATGATGAATTAAATAATTCATCACTTCTTCAAGATTTGATACAGAAGCTACCAACAGCTAATGGGCAGCTAAAAAAAAATCAGCTGCTAAGCCAAAATAAAAAACCAAATTTGTATGAATTTGACAAATGGTTTTTCAACATTGGTATAACAGCTAGCAGTATAACAGTTGACTGTGCAAATAAAAATAACAAAAGCGAGAAAAACAACAGCAATAAAAACAACAAAGGTTCATATGTAAATACGCATACTGATGATCGCAAGTGTTTTGTTTGTAGTACTAACAAATGCAGAGCAATTGCCAATTGTAAAAAATTTATTTCTCTTAATCGTGGTGAAAAATGGAATCTTGTGAGAAAACATAAACTATGTAAAATATGTTTATTTAAGCACAGTGGTGAATGCAAGAAGAAATTACAGTGCGGTGTAGATGGCTGTGAATATTATCATCATTCTTCTCTGCATGGTAATTGTAATAAAAAAAACATCAACAATGACACTAGAGACAATAAACCTAATGATAGTGCTGAAGTTATTAATACGCATGGTGCTAAAGCAAAACAAGTTCTGTTTAAAATATTACCTATCACGATTTATGGTAATAAAAAAGAAGTAAATACTTATGCATTCATCGATGAAGGATCATCTATAAGCTTAATGGACGAAAGTCTAGTGAGGGAACTAGGAGTTCATGGACCAGTCAGTCCTTTATGCCTAAAGTGGACCGGAGGTATAGAAAGATGCGAAAATGGTACCCAAAAACTAAAATTAAAAATTTCAGTAAAAATAGAAAAATAATTGCCATCAATGTAAATACGGTGTCATCATTAAAGCTACCTACACAATCGTTAGATTACGAAAGTTTAGCAAAGAAATTCCCACATTTGGAAAATTTGCCAATTATGAGTTACACAAATGCTGTACCAAAAATTTTAATTGGACTTAATAATTTTAATTTGGGTATTTCAACTAAAATACGACAAGGTGCTCTGCACGAGCCGGTTGCAGTGTGTACTAGAATTGGTTGGCTGATTTACGGGGCTGTTTATGCCAACAATACACAATATAAACATCTGAATTTTCATGTATGCGATTGCAAAGACGATATAAGTTTAGATGAGCTAGTTAAGAGCTTTTATTCCCTTGATAGCGTAGGCATAAGTTGTAAAGATCCAATTGTGAGCAGAGACGATGATAGGGCATTTAGTCTAAGAAAGAGTATACGCGGCAAAAGTCAAATAATCATTATGAAACACCATTATTGTGGAGATTTGATATTTCAAATTTACCAGATAGTTTTGACATGGCAATAAAACGACTATTTTGCCTTGAACGTAAATTGTTAAAAAATAGCGAGCTTTTCAACGTTTTCAAAACTACAATTGATAAATATTTAGCCAAAGGTTATATTCGAAAATTAAATAAATCCGAGATCAGTAAAGAGGACAAAGTGTGGTACCTACCAATATTTGCCGTTTTCAACAAAAATAAGCCCGGTAAATCCAGAGTCGTTTGGGACGCGGCAGCAACAACAAATGGATTATCATTAAATTCCTTTTTGTTAAAAGGTCCCGATCTATTAGCATCACTGCCATCTGTTTTGTTTTCTTTTCGCGAAAAAGCTGTCGCCGTATGTGGAGATATTGAAGAAATGTTCCATCAGATTTTTATACGCCGAGAAGACAGAGATGTTCAACGCTTTTTACGGCGCGATTGTGACCAGAGTAAAGACCCAGAAATTTACGTTATGGATGTAATGATATTCGGAGCCACATGTGCCCCTAGCATTTCGCAATATATTAAGAATTTAAAAGCCAAAAAATTTGAAAGTCGGTTTTCTGAAGCTGCCAAAGCTATTAAAGAAAATCATTATGTAGACGATCTTTTGTGTTCAGTCGACACCCCTCAAGAGGCTTTTAATTTGATAACAGATATTAAATATATTCATCGCCAAGGCGGTTTTAATAATAAGAAATTGGATTTCCAATAGCGAAGAAGTTTTGGCTGCAGCATCATGCAACAACTTCGAAGCTCAAAGATGCCTAAACTTAAATGGAGAGGAACAAATTGAGAAAGTTCTTGGTGTTTTTTGGGAACATAAAAATGATATAACCTTCAAGATTTCCCTGAGATTTATAGAAAGTGAAATATTTTCTGGCAGAGCAAAACCAACTAAACGTGAAATGCTTCGTTTAGTAATGTCGATTTACGATCCTCTAGGTCTCATAGGCAACATAATAATGTACGTAAAAATATTACTTCAAGAAGTACGGCGATCAGAGGTGGATTGGGACGAAGAAATTCCTCAAGATGTAATAAGTAAGTGGAGCCAGTGGCTAAAGTTTTTGCCAAATATTGAAAAAATCAAAGTTCCCCTATGCTATTTAAAAACAATAGCAAGTTATGACGACGTGGATGTCCAATTACATACATTTGTAGACGCGAGCAAATATGGCTACGCTGCTGTATCTTATTTTCGTATGGCAAAATACCAAACAGTAATTTGCTCTATTATTGGCTCGAAAACCAGAGTTGCACCTATAAAGATAACTTCGATTCCGCGCCTTGAGCTTATGGCAGACTTAATTGGAGCCCGCCTTGCGAAATTTATTTGCGAAAATCATAAAGTTAAAATTGCGAAAAAGTTTTTTTGGTCCGATTCTAAAGCAGTTTTAAGTTGGATAAGCTCTACCCATAGGAAATATAGCCAATTTGTGGCTTTTAGAATATCGGAAATTTTAGAATTATCAACAATCAACGAGTGGCGATGGATTTCGACAAAACAAAATGTAGCAGATGAAGCTACTAAGTGGGCTCGAGTACCTGAATTTTGTAATTCAAGCACGTGGTTTTCCGGTCCTGACTTTCTCTATCAAGAGGAAAAAGAGTGACCCGTCGAAAAAGTTATTGAAGAAACAACAGTTGAAGAGATAGCACATTATACCCTTCAAATATCTGCCTCGGAACCTCTAGTATTACAAAATCGTTTCTCCAAATGGAAGCGCATGCTACGTGCCACAGCATATGTCTTTCGCTTTATACAAAACTGCCGAACAAAACCTCACGAAAAGGGTGAATTATCTCAAGAGGAGTTAATAAAAGCTGAAAATTATTTATATCAGCAGGATCAACATGAAAAATATTATTTAGAAATTTCTTGCCTCAGGAATCAAAAACATATTCCAAAAGCAAGTGAAATTTATAAAAAGTGTCCCATTTTAGATGAGAATAACGTTTTGAGAGCAGATAGCAGGATAGAAGCCGTTTCATAAACCATGAAACGGGTATTAATGAAATACGTCAAAAATATGCAATCTCCAATTTAAGGGTCATATTTAAGACTGTGATACGGAAATGTCAGTGGTGTAAAATATACAAGGCAGTTCCCAAAGTTCCTCAAATGGCAAAACTGCCACGGGCTCGTCTTGCCTTACATACACCTCCATTCACATTCACTGGTGTGGATTTTTTTGGCCCTTTAACGGTAACAGTAAATCGCCATAAGGAAAAACGTTACGGTGTACTTTTTACATGCCTAACAGTAAGAGCTGTGCATATAGAAGTGGCACACTCACTTACTACCACATCGTGCATATTATCCATTCGTAACTTCATGGCTAGAAGTTCGCTGAGCGCGAACTTCGGGAGGCACTGTTAGATGTTGACAAAAATAAATTTGTTAAAACTTTTACCAGTACTACAATGAAATGGAACTTCAACCTGCCAGTTGCACCCTATATGGGAGGGGCTTGGGAGCGATTAGTACGTTCAATAAAAACAATTTTGTATAAAATAATGCCCTCAAGAGCTCCAGATGATGAGTTGCTATTAAGTATGCTGTTATAAGCGGAGAATATTATTAATTCTAGGCCACTTGAGTAGTAGGGAACTGGGGTTCCGGTGGCAATTAAAATTGTTAAATTGTTGGTGAAATTGTTAAATTTGGGTAATTAAAATTTGAAAATTGTTAAATTCTTGGAAATTTGTGTTTTTTGTTTACATTAGGAGTTTTTGTTTACATTAGGAGTTTTTGTTTACATTAGGAGTTTTTGTTTACATTAAGTGTATGTCTGTCTGTCTGTCTGTCTGTCTGCCTGACCGTGGATGTTTGTGTGTGGAATATTTTATGTGAATGTATTAAGGCGGTTCATAGTTTGGCGGTTTGTATGTGTGTATATGCCGACGGGGAAAATCATGAAAATGATTTTTCCTAATACCAATGGTGAAATTGTGATTATTAATTTTTCCTAATGCCTACGGCAATGCATGATAATTTTTCCTAATGCCGGGCAATACATGAATATTGTTTTTTCAAATGCCGACGGGAAAATGATTTTTCCTAATGACGACGGGAAAACGTGAAAGTTATTTTTTCTAATGCTAATGTAGCTGTTGCTAGACTGTGGGAATTTAAGGCTGACCGTGATTTGAGTGGGCGGCGTTGTTGCCGTAATATGTAACCATAGGAATTTGTGGATGTGTCTGTCTGTCTGTGAGAATTTAGGTGAAGGTTTGATTGGAAGGGGCGGGGTGTAGTTGAGGTAGATCGATTGCGTGTGTAGTTGTGTGTGAATGTGTGTGTATGTGTGTGTGTGTGTGTGTGTGTGTGTGTGTGTGTATGTTTGTAGGAATTTCAGTGTGTGTATTTCTGTAGGAGCTTAAGGCTGATTGTGATTTATGAGGGGTGAGGTGTTCTAGTAATATGCAACCGGGGGAATCTGTGTGTTTGTATGTCTGTAGGAGTTTAAGGCTGACCATGATTTGGGTGGGCAGGGTTGTTGACGTAATATGTAGCCATGGGGATTTGTGAATGTGTCTCTCTATAGTAGTTTAAGATTGATCGTGATTTGAGGTGGGTGAGGATGTTGTTGAGGTAAATTGGTTATGCGTATGTATGTATGTATGTATTTTTGTAAGAATTTAAGATGATTGTGATTTATTAGGGGCGAGGTGTTCTTGTAATATGTAGCCGTGAGAATCTATGTGTATAGACGTCTGTAGAAGTTTAAGACTATCTGTAATTTCAGGTAGGTGAGAGTGTTGTGTTGTTGAGATTAATCTTATATATTGTATATGTATGTATGATCATGGGAATTTGTGTATGTATATCTGAGGGAGAATTTAAGGCTCGTCATGATTTGCAAAAGGTGGGGTGTTGTTGAAATTTTCTTGGATATTTCTTATATGAATTCTGCTATGTGTGTGTATTTGAGCTGGTATTTATATGTAGGTAGAAATAAATTGTTTTCAACATCGACATTTGGTACTATAAAATACTATCATATATCTGGACTTCCCTAATCCTAGTATGCTTTTATACTTACGATAGCTCTATATATTTTCTCATGCTTAAATTTGTCTCGCGTTAAAGTCTGTCTGTGTGAAATTTGTTTATATTACAGATTTTGTTTATTTAACTACATCCGTCTTCTTTGACTGAAAGAGTTTTCTGCACACAGAGAAAAACCAACTTGAAATCAGTAAAAACCATGCTGAATTAATAAGAACCATTAACGAAGGTTTAGTCATATTGAAATTTCTTATTTCAATATGGACAAAATATTAATTTACAGTATTCATTTATTAAACTCATTAGTTTGTAGATATCTCAATATACATTTTCTATTATATTAAAAATTATTGATATAATGTGACGAATTCTTATTTTTAAGCTGCAGATTTTCCCTGAGTGTATGGATTGTTTATATTTGCATTGTGCTTTAACTAAACGACGCTTCATATATTTTCATGATGTAGATCTAATAAATACTTAAGCATTGATAAGAAATTTGATATGTATACATACATATCTACAAATTGATTTTATGTATGTATGTATGTATGTATGTACATATATATGTACATACAAATAAATGTTTAACTCAATCTTTGAATAGATTTTTTATTTTATTTTTTGTCATGTGATGTCTGTTGTTGTTGAAATTAAAAACATTTTAATTTTTATCTGCGGTTTCTTAAAAGTTTGTGAGGATTTTCTGTTTTAAGTAAAACTGAATTCCTGAAGATATGTACATACTCTATAGTAATAGTAACTATAATAGAAATATTCCATATACTCAATTTACATTTTTTTAAAGTTGATGCAATGTTAGTTAGTCAACGCTTGACATTTTTAGGGTATAAAATTTTTTCTAGCTATAGCCTTCGACATTTATTTTGGAAAGCTTGCTTTGCTTTTTAAAAATGTATAAACATTTTTAAATGAAACTGATCCGGCACTCCAGCTTAGGTACTGATAGTTTTTTTGTTGTTAGTTGGAAATCAAAAGGGAGTTTTATATTGTAATTATTATTTTCATAATTGTTGAAAACAATCGCTGCTTTTTGTTTGTTTTTTGCGATGTAATCATTTGAATTACTTTTAAAACTTTACGCGTTTATAAAAATTATGTTATTTTCTATATTTCTTAATTTATAGACTTTTAGACTTTGTGCTTTAGTGGTTATATATTTTATTATACGATTATGAATAAGAATGCAGTAAGCTGATGTATTTGCTTACTGCTTCAAACTAAAATTTTATTCAATTGAATAAAAGGAGCTTTTTTCTTAAACTCTGATGCAGTTAGAAGCGCTGGAGATTCTTTCATATATAGAATTGGATAACATTTACGTTTAATTTTTATGTTAAGAAGTACAGATATGAGACTAAATTTGAATGTACTTTTAAATTAGTTAAATCATAATGAACAAACATATTTTACTCTAGGATACAAGATGACTTTGTGTGACGAAATTTCTGTTGCTTTATACTGATAATATTTTTACATTAATAAGGTACATATATGTTTGTTTTATGAAGGGTGAGCACCTATCACTTTTATTTGTTGTCCTATATGATTTTTTTTTAATTTTTTATTTTTTTTATTTTATTTTATTAAAGTTCAGCGTATTGTGTATACATTTCTGAAATGTTTAAGTGTGTTTTGTGTTCCCATCGGACAGAGTGTACGTATTAGTTGGTCAGTCAGTCTATATTTTTATTTACTTTTTTCTTCTAATGTGCCACTCCTTTTTTCAGATTTTACTACTTGGAATAGAGTATTTTTGTCTAATTTTTTGCTGGGTATATACATTAGGTATGTAGAAATTAGTTTACTTACAACGAAATGTATGTTTAATAAACAACTATTGTAGCAAATCAATCTCAAATAACTCAGTTACCTCTACCAGCAATTAACCGTCGGTGTTTTCATAAAGTGTTAGAAACAATGAAATATCTATGTTTGGGAGAATTTTTTTGCCTCAAGTAGGTATTTCTACATGAGGTTTGCTGGTTGACTCCTATCGCATTCATATGTAATGATTATTCACTTAAAAAAGGTCATCATAACCATCAATCACTCCCGTATACAATACATTCATGAGTGGGGTTGATCCAGATACAATTGCTGTCTCATCACCTTCTAACAGCTTTATATATTTTGCTAGTATGCATGCCTTAGCATGCTTCTATCGATAGTGACGTAAGAGTCCGAGATGTAGTAGTGTTACAATTAAAAATCTTTACTATTAGAATTTACCAGTTCGCTCTTTTGAATTTTTACAAAGTAGATACATATGTATGTATTTAAGTGACCACAAAATCATAAAATTTCTTTGCTTACAAAATTGTATGACGTGAGGATTTTTTTTTTTTTTTTTTGAAATTATACATGCTTCGGCATGCTTTTATTTTTTTTCTATAAATTTATGTAATACTCATACAGATACAGATATAAAGTAAGATCTGTTTACTGTATATTTTAAAATTTATGCATGCTTCAGCATGATTCTAGTTGAAGCGTATATTCATTCACTAAGTTTGTTTGATACTTATTCATACACATGTACATTCTTAAAGATTGGATATCAAAGTCCAATTTCCGTAGTTTATCTATATTTTCTAAAGATCTGATAGCTAAAGAAATAAATAGAGTGAAGATCTTCTATAATAATCCCATTTTCATATTGTAAAATTTTGCGTGCTAGCGCTTTCGATGGGAAAATATACATACAACTTTATAAAAGTGATAATATGATGTGCTGCTGAATATTGCACTATGTTATAGTTCATTTTAAACACTGAAGTTTTAGCAATATTTCATTCAGACCAACAAGTTTAGAGAATTCCACTACATTTAGTTAATTATCTTTCTTAAGTCCCATCATTCCTAATCAATCCTACAAAAAACAACACAAACTAGATTTTTCGTTTTAATTTTATTTTTATTAAATTCAACATTCATTCTTCAAATTACTTTATACTATATTAAGTAGCTTTTCCTCATTTGTTGAGTTGACTTTAATAGGAGACATTTTAATGGTACGATGAACTTTTCTATTGCATGCATTGAGTAAATCTTTATATATACCAATCCACTTATATGAACCATTAAAGCTAATTCTTTTCACATCATACCTTTCAATGATCTATTAAATCATTCTAATATTGATGCTTTCATATTAAGTAATGTTTAATCTTCTATTTATGTATGAGTTTTCCCAAGTATTTATTAAAAAATTCTTTAGAATCATCTGTTTGTAAGTTTTTTGGTACCCGTACCACTTCAAAAATATTTTCCATTGCCTTGGTTTTTAGAGTGCAGCTTTTATTTTCAGCTGTACTAAACTTTGAGAATGTGTCAATTACAGTCTTTAAAAATCAACAATTTCTATTTTCTGTAGAATAGTTCTCCATTTCACCTAACTTAGCTCCATAAAACTTCATATATTCCTGTCATTGCATCTCTACAAGCACAAACAGTTGTTGAGATTTAATATGAAGTTCGTTTACTAAATTTCTTTTTAAAGACATTGAGCTGTTTCACAGATTTTTTCGAAAGTGTTGTGATCTACATGTTGCACTTTCAGCTATTTATACTAATATACTAACATGTAGTTAATTTTCTAATCTGTATATTTAATCGTAAACTCGTCAATTTATTTTTAATTATTTAATTTTTAGAATTGCTTTTGCAATTTTATAACTGTCTTCTTTCTCTAAATTTATTTCACGTTGTAGTTCCTCAATTGGCATTTAAATATATTCTTAAATATTAATGCTTTAAGCTATATTATTAATTTGTCTTGTATTTTATCTTCATTCAGTTGGAGGTAACTATCAACAATAATTTGTATCTAATTCATTTCTGCCTTCCAATACTGATAAGTCAGTATAAATGTCTTCAGAATTCGAAGTCTATGAGTAAAAATCATCGTCATCATCATTTTCAGTATTAGCATCATTAAATAAGATGGTATTATCAAATATTGTTTCTTCTGCTAGTTTCTTTGGGGTACTTGTCTATATCTTGAGTGAAGGTTTCTCAGGCTTTAAACTTGTATATTTTCAACTTCTGTCTTGATTTTACTTTCTTCTTTCATAAGAATTCTTTTAATATTTTTAGAACTATTTTTGAATTCTTCTGTTATAGGTTTAAATGTATCTTTTAGTTGTTCACTTGTATCTATTTCACCAGTTTTTATACTACGAAGCTTTTTCTTCATCACATTTCTTGTCAACACCAAATGCTTTAAATCTTTCTCATCCATGTTCGCTAATAGCAAATAACAGGTATCAGCTACTAGATCAGCTTATCAGGAGCTGATCTGGTTTTCAGATCAGCTTATCAGGAGCTGGTCTGGTTTTCAGATCAGCTTATCAGGAGCTGGTCTGGTTTTCAGATCAGCTTATCAGGAGCTAGTCTGGTTATCAGATCAGCTTATCAGGAGCTGGTCTGGTTTTCAGATCAGCTTATCAGGAGCTGGTCTGGTTATCAGATCAGCTTATCAGGACCTGATCTGGTCTTCACATCAGCTTATAAGGAGCTGGTCTGGTTATCAGATCAGCTTATCAGGAGCTGGTCTGGTTTTTAGATCAGCTTGTCAGGAGCTGGTCTGGTTATCAGATCAGCTTATCAGGAGCTGGTCTGGTTTTCAGATCAGCTTATCAGGAGCTGGTCTGGTTTTCACATCAGCTTATCATGAGCTGATCTGCTTTTCAGATCAGCTTATCAGGTAACAGATCAGGCTATCAGGAGCTGTTCAGATTTTCATTTCAAGATATCTGAGTCAGATTTAGTTATCAGTGTACAAGTAGCTAACCATTTATAACATTTGTTTACATGAAGTTTAAAGTCAGATGAAATACGAAAAAGTAAAGTTTTATGTAGTAAAATTATTTTCTATAACGATCATCGTTTAATTCACTATCTTTGCTTATAATCAAAAATCCATATTTATCCTTTCAACATGCTTTATATTTTTCTCACCTTACTTACACATTAAATATACATTATCATGATCTCGTATTAAATCTTTGGTGATTCTGGTGTAAGTTTTACAGAAGTAGAATGAATAAACATTCTTATCTCTCCCCATACAAAAATATGCTACCCATACGCATCATCGTTAAATATCATATTGGAATTACTTTGGACTGAAATAACAGATTCACTATCTGTAAATTTTGTAATATCTTATTGTTTTAATTGATGAAATTAATTTATTCAGGTATTGATATTTGGATGGATAAAAAGATTTTGAGTATAAATAAATGTTCTCAACTTTAAGTCCATTAGGACTTTCTAGCAAGCCAATCATAGCTTTTTTTCGCAATTTGACAGGTCAACTATTGTTGCACGAATAGAATTTCGTATAAGGGAACTATGATTTATTTTTGAACTATCGTTCGATGAATCATCAAAATTTCGTACCAAGGTATTTTAGGTTGTTTTACTAACCGCATTTATGTAGCTAAATACATTTAATAAATTTGATCTCTTATTATAAAAAAATAAACTAATGCAACTATACCATATCAGAAAATATTTTCTGAAATCGTATAGCTGCATTAGTTTATTTTTTCTATAATAAGAGGTAATGATCCACACTCATAATCAAAACAGCATAAAAATATCCTTTGTTTTGACTATGAGTATGCATCAATATTTATGAAATGCGTTTAGTTACAAAAATGTGGTTAGTAAAACAAAGTATATTTTAACAGCTTTATTTATAACACTTATTAGGGCTTTATAAAGACTTTTTAAGAAAAAATTTTTATAATAAATTTGTTTTAAAAAGCCTTTCCAAAGCCTTAATAAGTTTTATAAATAAGGCTGTAAGAGTTTAAAATCAGTATTTTGTATGATAATACTGATTTGAAACTCTTAAAATATTCTTTGTTTTGACTATGAGTAGGGGCCATTATCTCTTATTATAGGACAAATAAAATAATATAATGGGTGTTTTTTATTGAGGTATAGAACTTTAAGTTGGCATCACTTTTTTAACTGGCGGCCATTTTGTCAGCTGTCAAGTGATTAATATTTAGTTTGGTTTGCCATTTCATCATGAACAGGTTGACAAAAGAACAACGCTTGCAAATCGTGCAAATTTATTTCGAAAATAATGGTTCAGTTCGCGAAGTTTACCGCAAGCTCCGTCCATTTTATGGTCGACATAACCGTCCATCAGAGCAATTAATTCGGTTAACCATGGATCGTTTTCGCACTACGTTTACTCTATGTGATAATACGCATCCGCAGAGACGTCGAACAGTGCGCACCGAAGAAACAATTGCCGCTGTAGAGCAAAGTGTTGAAGAGGACCCGAATGAATCGATTCGCCACCGTGCACAGCAATTGGAGCTTTCTCCATCAACTTTATGGAAGATTTTGCGCAAAGATCTTGGCTTGCGACCTTACAAGATCCAGCTTGTGCAAGAATTAAAGCCGCGAGACCATGCAATGCGTCGTGATTTTGGTGTATGGGCCGAAAATGAGATTGATCTCGATGCTGATTTTCATCGCAAAATTTTGTTCAGTGATGAGGCTCATTTTTGGTTGAATGGCTACGTCAACAAGCAAAATTGCCGCATTTGTAGTGAAGAGAATCCACATGAGACCCTTGAGACGCCACTACATCCACAAAACTGACTGTTTGGTGTGCTCTATGGGCTGGTGGAGTCATTGGGCCATACTTCTTCCGAAATAATGCTGGAGAGTCAGTTACCGTTAATGGAGACCGGTATAGAGCCATGATAACCGACTATTTTGTTCCCGAATTGGATGGCATGAATGTGGATGAGTTGTGGTTCCAACAAGACGGCGCTACATGCCACACAGCGCACGGTACAATCGATTTATTGAAGGAAACATTCGATGAGCGCATAATTTCGCGGAATGGACCTGTCAATTGGCCACCAAGATCGTGTGATTTGACACCATTGGATTATTTTCTTTGGGGATATGTGAAGTCGCTCGTCTACGCCAACAAACCAGAAACGTTAGGGGACTTGGAAGCCAACATTCGTGGCGTTATTGCCAACATACGGCCCCATATGCTCGAAAAATTGGTTGAAAATTGGACCTGTAGAATTGGCTTTATTCGAGCCAGCCGCGGCGGTCACATGCCCGAAATCATATTTAAACATTAATGGCATAAAATTATCCTTCTAATAAAGCCAAATTGATGGACATTAAAACGATTTTCTTGTGTTTTATTTCAATTCGAAGTTCTATACCTCTAAAAAAAACACCATATTTTCTGAAATCGTATAGCTACATTATTTAATTTTTCTATAATAAGAGATAATATTTATGAAATACATTTCATAAATATTGGCGCATACCCATAGTAAAAACAACCTAAAAATACCTTGGTACGAAATATTGATGAATCATCAAAATTTCATACCATGCTATATTTATGTTGTTTTACTAATCGCATTTTATGAATAAATGCATTTCATAAATATTATCTATTATTATTGAAAGAATAAAATAGTATGGTTATATGATATTAGAAAACATGATTTCTGATATCATATAATCATACTATTTTATTTTTTCTATAATAAGAGATAATGACTCATACTCATAGTCAAAACAAAGGATATTTATATGCTGTTTTGATTATGAGTATGCGTCAATATTTATGAAATGCATTTAGTTGTAAAATGCGGTTAGTAAAACAAAGTATATTTTAAGTGTTTAAAACCACCATTTTTATGGTAATACCGGTTTTAAACACTTAAAGCATACTTTGTTTTGACTATGAGCATGAGCTGATATTTATGAAATGGATTTTATAAATATTGACTCATACCCTTAGTCAAAACAACATAAATAATTCTTGGTACGAAATATTGATGATTCATCGAACGATAGCTCAAAAATAAATCATAGTTCCCTTATATCAAATTCTATTCGTGCAACAATAGTTGACCTGTCAAATTGCGAAAAAAAAACGCTATGATTGGCTTGCTAGAAAGTCCTAATGGACTTAAATTTTGAGAACATTTATTTATACTCAAAATCTTTATATCACCCCAGATATAAATATCTGAAGAAATTAATTACATCAATTAAAATAATAATATATTACAAAATTTACCGATAGTGAATCTGTTATTTCAGTCCAAAGTAATTCCAATATGATATTTAACGATGATGCGTATGGGAAGCATATTTATGTATGGGGAGAGATAAGAATGTTGATTCATTCTACTTATGTTAAACTTACACCAGAATCACCAAACATTTAATAAGAGATCATCATAATGTATATTTAATGTTTAAGTTAGGTGAGAAGAATAAAAAGCATGTTGAAAGGATAAATATGGATTTTTGATTATAAGCAAAGATAGTGAATTAAACGATGATCGTTATAGAAAATAATTTTACTAGATAAAACTTTACTTTTTCGTATTTCATCTGACTTTAAACTTCATGTATATAAATGTTATAAATGGCTAGCTACTTGTACACTGATAACTAAATCTGACTCAGATATCTTGAAATGAAAATCTGAACAGCTCCTGATAGCCTGATCTGTTACCTGATAAGCTGATCTAAAAATCAGATCAGCTCCTGATAAGCTGATCTGAAAACCAGACCAGCTCCTGATAAGCTGATCTGATAACCAGACCAGCTCCTGATAAGCTGATCTGAAAACCAGACCAGCTCCTGATAAGCTGATCTGAAAACCAGACCAGGTCCTGAAAAGCTGATTTGAAAACCAGACCAGGTCCTGAAAAGCTGATCTGAAAACCAGACCAGGTCCTGAAAAGCTGATCTGAAAACCAGACCAGGTCCTGATAAGCTGATCTGAAAACCAGACCAGGTCCTGAAAAGCTGATCTGAAAACCAGACCAGGTCCTGAAAAGCTGATCTGAAAACCAGACCAGCTCCTGAAAAGCTGATATGATTGCTGATACCTGTTATTTGCCCTTAGCGAACATGGATGAGAAAATTTTAAAACAGTTGGTGTTGACAAGAAATGTGTTGAAGAAAAAGCTTCGTAGTATAAAAACTGGTGAAATAGATACAAGTGAACAACTAAAAGATACATTTAAACCTATAGCAGAAGAATTCATAAATAGTTCTAAAAATATTAAAAGAATTCTTATGAAAGAAGAAAGTAAAATCAAGACAGAAGTTGAAAATATACAAGTTTAAAGCCTGAGAAACCTTCACTCAAGATATAGACAAGTACCCCAAAGAAACTAGTAAAAGGAACAATATTTGATAATACCATCATACTTAATGATGCTAATACTGAGAATGATGATGACGATGATTTTACTCATAGACTTGCAATTCTGAAGACATTTATACTGACTTATCAGTATTGGAAGGCATAAATGAATTAGATACAAACTATTGTTGATAGTTACATTAAACTGAATGAAGATAAAATACAAGACAAATTAATAATATAGCTTAAAGCATTAATATTCAAGAATATATTTAAATGCAAATTGAGGAACTACAACGTGAAATAAAATTAGAGAAAGAAGACAGTTATAAAATTGAAAAAGCAATTCTAAAAAGTAAATAATTAAAAACAAATTGAAGAGTTTACGGTTAAATATATAGATTAGAAAATTAACTACATGTTAGTATAAATAGCTGAAAGTGCAAGATGTAGATCACAACACTTTCGAAAAAATCTGTGAAACAATTCAATGTCTTTAAAAAGGAATTTAGTTAACGAAGTCCATATTAAATTTCAACAACTGTTTGTGCTTGAAGAGATGTAATGACAGGAATATATGATGTTTTATGGAGCTAAGTTAGGTGAAATGTAGAACTATTCTACAGAAAATAGAAATTGTTGATTTTTGAAGACTGTAATTGACACATTCTCAAAGTACAGCTGAAAATAAAAGCTGCACTCTAAAAACCAAGGCAATGGAAAATATTTTTGAAGTGGTACGGGTACCAAAAAACTTACAAACAGATGATTCTAAAGAATTTTTTAATAAATACTTGGGAAAACTCATACATAAATAGAAGATTAAACATTACTTAATATGAAAGCATCAATATTAGAATGATTTAATAGATCATTGAAAGGTATGATGTGAAAAGAATTAGCTTTAATGGTTCATATAAGTGGATTGGTATATATAAAGATTTACTCAATGCATGCAATAGAAAAGTTCATCGTACCATTAAAATGTCTCCTATTAAAGTCAACTCAACAAATGAGGAAAAGCTACTTAATATAGTATAAAGTAATTTGAAGAATGAATGTTGAATTTAATAAAAATAAAATTAAAACGAAAAATCTAGTTTGTGTTGTTTTTTGTAGGATTGATTAGGAATGATGGGTTTTAAGAAAGATAATTAACTAAATGTAGTGGAATTCTCTAAACTTGTTGGTCTGAATGAAATATTGCTAAAACTTCAGTGTTTAAAATGAACTATAACATAGTGCAATATTCAGCAGCACATCATATTATCACTTTTTATAAAGTTGTATGTATATTTTCCCATCGAAAGCGCTAGCACGCAAAATTTTACAATATGAAAATGGGATTATTATAGAAGATCTTCACTCTATTTATTTCTTTAGCTATCAGATCTTTAGAAAATATAGATAAACTACGGAAATTGGACTTTGATATCCAATCTTTAAGAATGTACATGTGTATGAATAAGTATCAAACAAACTTAGTGAATGAATATACGCTTCAACTAGAATCATGCTGAAGCATGCATAAATTTTAAAATGTACAGTAAACAGATCTTACTTTATATCTGTATCTGTATGAGTATTACATAAATTTATAGAAAAAAAATGAAAGCATGCCGAAGCATGTATAATTAAAAAAAAAAAAAATCCTCACGTCATACAATTTTGTAAGCAAAGAAATTTTATGATTTTGTGGTCAATGAAATACATACATATGTATCTACTTTGCAAAAATTCAAAAGAGCGAACTGGTAAATTCTAATAGTAAAGATTTTTAATTGTAACACTACTACATCTCGGACTCTTACGTCACTATCGATAGAAGCATGCTAAGGCATGCATACTAGCAAAATATATAAAGCTGTTAGAAGGTGATGAGACAGCAATTGTATCTGGATCAACCCAACTCATGAATGTATTGTATACGGAGATGATTGATGGTGATGATGACGTTTTTTAAGTGAATAATCATTACATATGAATGCGACAGTGATTGACCCCTCAAACCTCATGTAGAAATACTTGAGGGGAAAAATTCTCTCAAAACATAGATATTTCATTGTTTCTAACACTTTATGAATACACCAACGGTGAATTGCTGGTAGAGGTAACTGAGTTATTTGAGATCGATTTGATACAATAGTTGTATATTAAACATGCATTTCTTTGTATCTAAACTAATTTCTACATACCTAATGTATATACCCACCAAAAAATTAGACAAAAATTCTCTATTCCAAGTAGTAAAATCTGGAAAAGGAGTGGCACATTAGAAGAAAAAAAATAAATAAAAATAGAGACTGACTGACCAACTAATACGTACACTCTGCCCGATGGGCACACAAAACACACTTAAACATTTCAGAAATATATATATACAATACGCTGAACTTTAATAAAATGAAAAAAAGTCATATAGAACATTAAATAAAAGCCATAGGTGCTCACCGTTCATAAAATAAACATATGTATATGTATCTTATTAATGTAAACATATTATCAGTATAAAGCAACAGAAATTTCGTCATACAAAGTCATCTTGTATCCTAGAGGAGCCGTCGATAGGGTATACCTAAATTATATGAAAACGAGTTCGTTTTCTGTTGATCGCTATTAAAGAAGAAAATATGTTTGTTCATTATGATTTAACTAATTTAAAAGTACATTTAAATTCAGTCTCATACCCGTACTTCTTAACATAAAAATTAAAAATAAATGTTATCCAATTCTATATTATACTATGTATCAAAAATTTAAAAAAAGCTGTTATATGAAAGAATCTCCAGCGCTTCTAACTGCATCAGAGTTTAAGAAAAAAAACTCCTTTTATTCAATTTTTTTTTTTTTTTTTTTTTTAATGCATGTATTTATTTATTGTATCTTCATATGTGAACTAACAATAAGTATTCAAATCTTAAATCTATAAAAAAAAAAATTATTAGGCCCGACCAGTGTCGGACATAAACTTAGTGATAGTTATAAATAATACATAAATCGTGATAATCAAAAAAGGAGAAAAAAAGTATTTTCAAGTAGTCCCATCTGGAGTGTTGAGTATAAGAGCCCGTGTGTCCCTCTTTTTTAAGCGGATGTGTCCAGTAAAGTTCAAAATATTACGAGCAAGCGGATTAGGATGTGATTCGAGTTTTGTTAAATATTTGTCTGCGTATTTTGCAATTTCTTCAGTCACTAGTGGCATATTTAAATCACGATGTATAATAGAATTTTGGATGTACCATGGAGCCGATGTTATTAACCGTAAAATTTTGTTTTGCCTTCGTTGGATTCTCTCGACATTGGAAGCTGAAGCAGTGCCCCATAACTGAATTCCGTAGCGCCATATTGGCTTCAAAAGCGACTTGTATAATAAAAGTTTGCAGTCTAGGCTGAGTGTTGAGTTTCTGCCAATCAACCAATATATTTGAGTTAACTTAATTTTCATCTGAGTTAATTTAGAGTCAATATGATGTTTCCATGTAAGTCTTCGATCAAGGTGTATACCAAGGTATTTCACTTGGGAATGTTGAGGAATATTTTGATTGTTGATTCGAATGGGGGAGCAAGTATCTCTTCTTAGGGTGAACGTTATATGGACACACTTTTGTTCATTGACTTTAATTCTCCATAAGTTCAACCATATTTCCAGCTGAGTGATATGTTCCTGGAGATTGCGGGATGCCTCATAAGGGTTTTCGTGCACACTCATACAGGCTGTATCATCGGCAAAAGTAGAAATATGGATATTATTGCTCACAGGCATATCACAAGTATATATTAAATACAAGACAGGACCCAGAATACTACCCTGTGGCACACCAGAAGATATAGTTTCGGGCACACTCGTGAACTCTCCTTCCACAACAGTGAACTTCCTATCAATAATATAACTTTCCAAAAGCTTTTGAATGTTTATTGGCAGATATGTCTTCAATTTTAAAACTAGGCCTTCGTGCCATACTTTATCAAACGCCTGAGAAACATCAATAAAGAGAGCAGAACAATACTTCTTTTCTTCAAATGTTCTTCTTACAACTTGGACCAGTCTATGCGTTTGTTCAATCGTGCTGTGCTGACTTCTAAAGCCAAATTGATGGTCCGGGATGCACCCATTATCAGTTAAAATTTTGGACAATTTAGTCATGAGCAGCTTTTCGAAAAGCTTTGAGATTGTAGATAGTAAGCTTATAGGCCTATATGACTCAGTCTTGGTAAGATCTTTGCCCGCCTTTGGAATCATTTTGATCTTGGCCAGTTTCCAGTTATGTGGAAAATACTGCATTCTTAAAATAGCATTAAAAGTAAATAGCAGGATTCTTATTGCAATATGAGGCAAGTTCATGAGCATTTTATTACTAATGCCATCAATACCTGGAGCTTTCTTCGGGTTGAGTTCAGCAATTACTTTTTGTACTTCACGCATCTTAAACCTTAAGGGACGAGGGGGTAGAGAAACTACACTCGGTAAATCAGCAGCACCCGTACATGAATTGGGAGTGAATACAGATTTTAAATGCTCAGAAAATAAGTTACCTTTCTCACTATCACTTCTTGCCCAGCCTCCGGTCGCAGTACGCAATGGTGATTTAAGATCAACGGGTCGTTTAAGATTTCTAGTAGCGCGCCATAAAGAGTAATTAGATGCGGACGTTACATCAAGATCTTCTAAATACTTTTCCAGTTGTGCAGTTTTTTCCGATGATAGCAGCTCTTTGAGTCGTTTAGTACATTCTGTAAGTCTGATTTTATTTAGGGGTGATCTGTGTTGTTGCCATTCTCTTCTAGCTCTCCTTTTTTCACATACAAGACGTTCAATTTCCGTAGAATAAATTCTGTTAAAGCCGGTCTGCGGATAGGAGGTAGTGGCGTGTTCAGCAGCCTGTTTAATATTTTCGTTAAGATTGGCAATGTTAAATTCAATATCATCGCATGATCTAAGCTGAATGTTTTCTACGCAGTGACTACTAAGATATTTTTTGAATACCAGCCAATTGATTCCATTAATCATCTTCACATATGAGTTAGTTAAATCACTCCTTAGTGGGTTGAAAATTGTAACTATTGTTGGAGAGTGATCGGAGGACAGATCTAGAGAGGCCTCTACATGAATTAAGTACCTATGAATATTTTTCGTGACGGCAAAATCTATAACATCTGGAATTTTTCTTACGTCAGTAGGCCAGTAAGTAGGCTCCCCACTCGAAATGACATCTAAGCCCATTTTTGAAATTGTATTGAACAAGGCTCGACCTCTAGGTGTAACAAGACGCGATCCCCAGTACGTATGTTTTGCATTGTAGTCACCAGCTGCCACGAAACAAGATCCAAGCGATTTGTAGAACTTCTCATACTGATCTTCGGTAACTGAAAATCTGGGAGGTGAGTAAATTGATGATATCACGAAATTCGCACAAAAATTTTCTATGAAAATATTCGTTGCTTGCAAATATTCTTCACTAACGTTGTCAAGGACATAGTGCTTGAGTCTTGACTTAATCAGAATTGCTGATCCACCACATGCTCTCTCTCTCGGGTCCTTTGTATCATATAAAGTGTAACCATTTATTTTAAATAAGCTTCTTGAGGTCAAATGAGTCTCAGAAACCAACATTATATCAATATTTTTTTCCATGAGGAAGTGCTCAAGTTCATTTTTATGTTGGCGAATGCCGTTTGCGTTCCAGAAACATATTTTTAACGTGTTCATGGTTTATTAACTAATGCTTGAAGCAGTGTCTTCTGCATTCGCAGCATTTCTTGCATCATACTTGTCATAGTTGTAGTAAAGTTGTTTATAGTTAGCACCAGATTCTCAATAGTAGCTTCAAGGCGACTAAAGTTAAAGCTTGAGTTTGAATTCGTTGAATTATTTGGCGGTGGAACATTTTGCGTGGGAATTGAACTAGTCTTAGCAGCATCAGCATACGATACACGTGAAGTAACTGGTTGGCTGATTTGAGCAAAAGTGTCGGAGTTCGCGTTTACTTGTAGAGCTGGAGTTAGCTTGGGTTTTTGACCCATAGCCTGTTTAACGAAAGAAAATACAGGGCACCCTCTATAGTTAGCTGTGTGATTACCTCCACAATTACTACATTTTTTTTCTGCTTGATCTTTTGGCTTAGTGCAGCTAGCAGTACCATGCAATTCACCGCAGATAACACACACTGTAGGTAATTTGCAGTAAGTTTTCGTATGGCCATATTCTTGGCAATTATGGCACTGTACGGGACCTGAACGCTTACGTGGCTCTTCAACTGTGATTTTTCGATGTAAGAGATACTTTACGTTATAAACTGGATGGGCTTCATTTTTTTTTAATTGTATGTCATTCGGCTCCAGTTCAACCCGAAATAGGGGTTGGGGGACCTTTTCTCTATTAAATATGTTGGTAACATTTTTTACCTTGAATCCTTGGTCGACAAGTGCACATTTTACTTCTTCGGGTTCAACATATGAATCTATGCCCTTTAATACTATCTGTAGGCCTTTAGCACTCTTAAGTTGGTATGTGTAAAAATTTGTTTTATTTTTTTCGAATTCACTAACAATTTTTCGGAAATCTTTTTCATTATATATTTGGATTTTAGTTTCATCAATATTACCTCGTTTAATTGGAATGATGTGAAAAGTATTTTCACCAATGGTCGACAGTAGTTTTTTTATAAGCGCGTTAGAATTTTTTTCTCTCAGATAAATAGGTGGTGGCTTAAAAGACTTTTGCGATGATGTAGAGGGCTTGTCGTCGGTGTCTTGCAATAATGAAAAACGATTTTGACGATTGGTAGATGATGCGCTGTTATCCCTAGACATCTTTGGAGCAGATGAAATTTTTGAAGAATTTGGGCTTCGCCCACGCTTTACCACTGTTATATATCTGTCCATTCCCACTTGTACCTTGGGTTTTGAGCTACTGTTATCTGTAGTGATAACTTGGTTTAGTGATGAAGGCGAGTCCGATGCGGATGATATCGCAGACTTAAATGAAGAAGTACTAGGCAATGGTAATATTAACGATTCACTAGTTGGCATTGGACAAAGCGAAGTTGATCGCTGACGAAAAATTGGCTTTGCCGTTAAAAAAAGATTTTCATCAGATTTATTATTTATATTTTTTTCATTAAGAGTTTCAGAACTCACAGTAAAATAAGCATTTCTGCCGTTAGAACTCACTTCAAAATTTTTTTCCTTTGAGGTACTCATACAGAATACTATTCCTCAAGGGAACTTTGTTTGTGTTTACGGTTTTTTTTTTGTTTTTGCTATTTCTTGCTATGTAAAAAATATTAGTAAAGCCAATAAGCTTATTTATCAAGGTGAATATGTATTACGAATATTTTTTGTATAATTTTTGATTTTGTTGTTTTTTATATTTGTTTTGTATGTATGTATGTAAAAAAAATCCGCTTTAATGTCTCTTCACTATGAAGGTTCAACGAGAACTGAATTTTTTAATTTGAAGCAGTAAGCAAATACATCAGCTTACTGCATTCTTATTCATAATCGTATAATAGAATATATAACCCCTAAAGGACAAAGTCTAAAAGTCTTATAAATTAAGAAATATAGAAAATAACATAATTTTTATAAACGCGTAAAGTTGCAAAAGTAATTCAAATGATTTCATCGCAAAAAACAAACAAAAAGCAGCGATTGTTTTCAACAATTATGAAAATAATAATTACAATATAAAACTCCCTTTTGATTTCCAATGTTTATCAATAAAAAATAAAAAATAAGTAAGTTAACTAACAACAAAAAAAAACTATCAGTACCTAAGCTGGAGTGCCACATCAGTTTCATTTAAAAATGTTTATACATTTTTAAAAAGCACAGCAAGCTTTCCAAAATAAATGTAGAAGGCTATAGCTAGAAAAAATTTTATACCCTATACTTTAAAAAACTGTAAATTAAGTATAAGAAATATTTCTATTATAGTTACTATTACTATAGAGTATGTAAGTACATATCTTCAAGAATTCAGTTTTAATTACAACAGAAAATCCTCACAAACTTTTAAGTAAACGCAGATAAAAATTAAAATGTTTTTAATTTCACCAACAACAGACATCACATGACAAAAAATAAAATAAAAAATGTATTCAAAGATTGAGTTGAACACTTATTTGTATGTACATATATATGTACATACATACATACATACATACATACATAAAATCAATTTGTAGATATGTATGTATACATATCAAATTTCTTATCAATGCTTAAGTATTTATTAGATCTACATCATGAAAATATATGAAGCGTCGTTTAGTTAAAGCACAATGCAAATATAAACAATCCATACACTCAGGGAAAATCTGCAGCTTAAAAATAAGAATTCATCACATTAATTCAATAATTTTTAATATAATAGAAAATGTATATTGAGATATCTACAAACTAATGAGTTTAATAAATGAATACTGTAAATTAATATTTTGTCCATATTGAAATAAGAAATTTCAATATGACTAAACCTTCGCTAATGGTTCTTATTAATTCAGCATGGTTCTTACTGATTTCAAGTTGGTTTTTCTCTGTGTGTAGATAACTCTTTCAGTCAAAGAAGACGAATGTAGTTAAATAAACAAAATCTGTAATATAAACAAATTTCACACAGACCGACTTCAACGCGAGACAAATTTAAGCATGAGAAAATATAAAGCAATTGTAAGTATAAAAGCATACTAGGATTAGGGAAGTCCATATATATGATAGTATTTTATAGTACCAAATGTCGATGTTGAAAACAATTTATTTCTACCTACATATAAATACCAGCTCAAATACACACACATAGCAGAATTCATATAAGAAATATCCAAGAAAATTTCAACAACACCCCACCTTTTGCAAATCATGACGAGCCTTAAATTCTCCCTCAGATATACATACACAAATTCCCATGATCATACATACATATACAATATATAAGATTAATCTCAACAACACAACACTCTCACCTACCTGAAATTACAGATAGTCTTAAACTTCTACAGACGTCTATACACATAGATTCTCACGGCTACATATTACAAGAACACCTCGCCCCTAATAAATCACAATCATCTTAAATTCTTACAAAAATACATACATACATACATACGCATAACCAATTTACCTCAACAACATCCTCACCCACCTCAAATAACGATCAACCTTAAACTACTATAGAGAGACACATTCACAAATCCCCATGGCTACATATTACGTCAACAACCCTGCCCACCCAAATCATGGTCAGCCTTAAACTCCTACAGACATACAAACACACAGATTCCCCCGGTTGCATATTACTAGAACACCTCACCCCTCATAAATCACAATCAGCCTTAAGCTCCTACAGAAATACACACATTGAAATTCCTACAAACACACACACACACACACACACACACACACACACACACACACACACACACATACACACACACATTCACACACAACTACACACGCAATCGATCTACCTCAACTACACCCCGCCCCCTGCCAATCAAACCTTCACCTAAATTCTCACAGACAGACAGACACATCCACAAATTCCTATGGTTACATATTACGGCAACAACGCCGCCCACTCAAATCACGGTCAGCCTTAAATTCCCACAGTCTAGCAACACCTACATTAGCATTAGAAAAAATAACTTTCACGTTTTCCCGTCGTCATTAGGAAAAATCATTTTCCCGTCGGCACTTGAAAAAACAATATTCATGTATTGCCCGGCATTAGGAAAAATTATCATGCATTGCCGTAGGCATTAGGAAATATTAATAATCACAATTTCACCATTGGTATTAGGAAAAATCATTTTCATGATTTTCCCCGTCGGCATATACACACATACAAACCGCCAAACTATGAACCGCCTTAATACATTCACATAAAATATTCCACACACAAACATCCACGGTCAGGCAGACAGACAGACAGACAGACAGACATACACTTAATGTAAACAAAAACTCCTAATGTAAACAAAAACTCCTAATGTAAACAAAAACTCCTAATGTAAACAAAAAACACAAATTTCCAAGAATTTAACAATTTTCAAATTTTAATTACCCAAATTTAACAATTTCACCAACAATTTAACAATTTTAATTGCCACCGGAACCCCAGTTCCCTAGTACTCACTTGCCTACATTCCAGTTGACGACGTAATTAGTGAAGCTGTAACTCCGAATCACTTCCTTGTGTGTAGCTCAAGTGGCCTTAAACCATTATCCAGCTACAGTGATAGTAGCGTAGTTTTAAAGCAGAGTTGGCTCCTTGCACAACAGTATGCGAACATTTTTTGGAAGAAATGGATAGCGGAATATTTGCCTACAATAACATATCGGTCCAAATGGTTCGAAAAACAAAAGGCAATATGTCAGGGGGACTTGGTTATAATTGTTGATCCCTGTCTTCCTCGAAATATCTGGTTACGGGGAAAAGTTCTTGAATCGAAATTGGCAAAAGATGGGCAAGTAAGAAGTGCAAAATTTCTTACAAACCACGGAATCCTGGAGAGGCCTGTAACCAAGCTTGCAGTTTTAGACGTGGCTTCCCTACCAGAGTTTGCTGACGAAGATACTTCTCATCAAACTGCGGGGGGCAATGTTATCACCACTGGAAAAAACTGATAATGTCATACTCGGAACACTTCCCAAGTCAATTGTCAAACTCAATTTTTTAATTTACTAAATTTGACACTAAAAAAAAACGTGGTAGCAGCTTCCGGTCAAGAGATTTTTTTTAATTGTTAAAACTTAATTTTGAAAATTATTAATCTAATTCTTAAACTGCCATCACATAAAGAATATAAAAAAGCTGGTTTCCATACCAAATAGTTATATTTTAATTCCCTTTTTCATATAAAGTGTATCAAGAGGAAATTTAATAATAAAACATTGGATTAAAACTTAAAGGGCTTTCGGTGTTTTTAATTAATAGCGAGGCAATTACCTCTAACAGCGCCTCCTGCGCATCCACAACAACACAGTTAACGAAAGAAACAAATTTATCAACTTAATTATGCAACTTTTTTTTTTGTAATATTACAGTAATTTTTTTGTATATACTTAAAGCCTTATACATAACAAAAACCTTCATGCCAGTTAGCATAAATGGCAAAATTGACTATATGTCTTAACGAGTTTAAAACTATTTGACATTAGAAATCGGTGCATAATGTAGTTTTAACCAACTATTAAATCCTAGCCTGAATTTTAATGTAAAATTGTATCGCAAAACTTGTCAGGACCATGTTCAGTTTTGTCGCTTTTCCCAGTTTCTCGTTATGTATAAGGCTGTTAATAAGTAAAGTTATTATTTTCGGTAATGCAGAAATAAATACACTCTTATTTATTTTCAATTTATCTTAATTTGAAAAATAATACAGATGAATGGGGGTTGTTAAAGAACATACATACATACATTTATTTTCATAAATAAAATAAATCAAAAGACAACATAGCTTACAATCATACATACATACATTCATACACAACGATATCTTGCTGTTATTAACAAACATACAATCAGTTTGTTTGTCTTAAGTAGAACAAAAGTAAGCAAATTAACTAACATGCGCATAATTAGTAAAGAACAAACGACAATGGTAAGACTGTTGTAAATATAGAGATGGTAAAATTATTAAATTAATCAAAAACAATTCACACATTCCATTTGCAATAATGCTAAGTATATAAAGCAGAAATCTACATCTACTGACACCACACACAGTGGACCAAACACAAAAGAACGCTGTTGATGAAGGTTTAGTGGCCTTCGAAAACGGCTGGCTGTTCCGTTCAACTATGTGTTGTTAGTCAGAATATTTACAACAGACTTTGTTGTTATTTGTTCATTAATAATTATCACATGTAATTGGGCTTAAAAAGCAATACGAACCTTAGCCCGTTCAAATCACAAATATCAAAAGTGTGTGCTTGACCGTTTTTTTAAATCAGCATCATCAGTTTCTCGTTTAAGTGACCAGCAATATTCTGAAATCATTTTTATCTTATTTTTTCCCTCAAAGAGTTTTTCAATAGTTGCCATTTAATGGTGAAAATGTTCGCCTTGTTCATCACTGAACTGGCCCAGGTTATCTGGGAAAAAGTCCAAATGCGAATGCAGAAAATGAATTTTTATGGACATGTTGCAGCCCATTTCACCATACGCACTTAAAAACTCATTGACAACTGTGACATAGTAGTCAATTCTGTGATTTGCAAGGAAATTATCGCATAGCGCAACAAAACTCTTCCATTCTTTCCATTGCTTGTTAATGAAATCTGCATCTCATCATTTTTCGAATTTGAGGTCCAATAAAAATACCTAAAGGTTATCAAAACAGATAAAAACGATGAAAAACGTATTAGATATGTATAGAAATTAATTAATACCTCCTTTTATTTTGGTTTCACTTAGTTTTGGGAACACCGCTTTGAGATGACAAAAAGCGTCGCCGTTTACATCTAATTTTTTTTACAATTTGTTTCCCAGTTTAAGATGCAGTGGTGGCAGAATAACGTCCTCAGCTTTAACTAATTGGTCATCTAAAATGTTTTTCCTGCCTATTCTACTTTGTGTAACCACCTTGCATACCAAATAAAATTGTCAAAACCTTTAAGTCAGCGACGACTTTCCATTTATGGGTGGTATAGCTAACAAACATTAGTATATTTTTCATCACTTCGTAAGTTTCTTTTGTATTAGTCGCATATGCGATTGGAACTGAAGGTAATTGATTTTGGTTATGCAATAAAACATCTTTTAAGCCTAGATATTACATTACAAATCTTAAATTAATAAAAATAAAGTCATACATTTTTATAAGAAAACCTACTTTTACATGAACCATCAATGAAAAGTCGCCATTCATTTCCATTATAATTGTGATTTAATGCCGAAGATAGTTTTGGTACATCAACGCAATAAACGAGATCACTGTCATTGGAACTAGTCTTAAAACTTTCTTTAAGTAACCAAGTCCGGTCACTTTTTCTAACAGATGTTATAACGAAATCTTTTTCCACCAAATTCCACTGCTTTAAACGCGACCCGAGGACTTCAGATTGCCGCTTTGACAAGTGTAAATCGCGAACAATATTGTCGAAATCAGCTTTTGACAAAAAATTTCGCTTCATTGTTGTAGATCTGGATGGAAGGAACTCTTCTTTTTCAAAATCTTTTTCTGTTACATCGACAGATTTGCTCGTTGTCGGTAGATGATTACTTACAGGTATCGGTTTTATAACAGTTGCAATATTTGCGTACTTAATGTTTTTGCGCGTTTAAAAAAAAACAGTGACCTAAAACATCGGTTTGACAAAAGTTGCAATCGTTTGGTTTATGATTGGGTTGAATTTTCTTTTTTTTAATGTATTACAGCAATATTGACAAACCAATTCTGGCTCGTACCAGCGACTAGTATCAAAAGAAAGATGAAATAATTTATTGTACACTTCTACCACTCTAATATTGTTTTTAAAGTCACGCCGGTAACTGATATCAGTAAATAAGCCACAAATATAGCAAAATTTTTTACGATTGTCACACATTTTTTATTTAATTTTAATTTAAATTGCACAAGATTTTGATTAAATTGCAAACGTTTTTTTAAATACACAGATTCAAAGTGAAAAAGAAGACATTAACAAAACGTCATATTAAAAGAAAAAGCAATAATTTTTGTTGTATTTACGCTAACAGTAATTTGTAATTTTAAAGAAAGTGCATAAAAAGAACACGAATAAAACAATATTTTTGAATGACTAAAACTCTCATTACAAATTTTTTTGTGTTTAGGATAACACTGCTTTTTAACAACACCAAAAACATTGTGCAGGCATTTTGGTAAAAATTTTGTTTTCATGAAAAGTTAAATAAAAAAAGTTAAATTGTCGACTTCTCGTGGAACCTTCATAGTGAAGAGACGTTAAAGCGAATTTTGTTACATACATATATACATAGGAAACAAATAAAAATAAAAAACAACAAAATCAAAAATCATACAGAAAATATTCGTAATACATATTCACCTTGATAAATAAGCTTATTGGCCTTACTAATATTTTTTACATAGCAAGAAATAGCAAATCCAAAAAAAACCGTAAACACAAACAAAGTACCCTTGCGGAATAATGCTCTGTATGAGTACCTCAAAGGAAAAAATGTTGAAGTGAGTTCTAACGGCAGAAATGCTTATTTTACTGTGAGTTCTGAAACTCTTAATGAAAACAATATAAATAATAAACCTGATGAAAGTCTTTTTCTAATGGAAAAGCCACTTTTTCGTCATCGATCAACTTCGCGTTGTCCAATACCAACTAGTGAATCGTTAACATTACCATTGCCTAGTACTTCTTCATTTGAGTCTGCGATATCATCCGCATCGGGCTCGCGTTCATTACTAAACCAAGTTATCACTACAGATAACAGTAGCTCAAAACCCAAGGTACAAGTGGGAATGGACAGATATATAACGGTGGTAAGGCGTGTGCGAAGCCCAAATTCTTCAAAAATTTCATCTGCTCCAAAGATGTCTAGAGATAACAGCGTATCATCTACCAATCGTCAAAATCGTTTTTCATTATTGCAAGACACCGACGACAAGCCCTCGACATCATCGCAAAAGTCTTTTAAGCCACCACCTATTTATCTGAGAGAAAACATTCTAACGCGCTTATCAAAAAACTGCTGTCGACCATTGGTGAAAATACTTTTCACATCATTCCAATTAAACGAGGTAATATTGATGAAACTAAAATCGAAATATATAATGAAAAAGATTTCGGAAAAATTGTTAGCGAATTCGAAAAAAATAAAACAAATTTTTAAACATACCAACTTAAGAGTACTAAAGGCCTACAGATAGTATTAAAAGGCATAGATTCATATGTTGAACCCGAAGAAGTAAAATGTGCACTTGTCGACCAAGGATTAAGGTAAAAAATGTTACCAACATAATTAATAGAGAAAAGGTCCCCCAACCCCTATTTCGGGTTGAACTGGAGCCGAATGACATACAATTGAAAAAAAAGAAACCCATCCAATTTATAGCGTAAAGTATCTCTTACATCGAAAAATCACAGTTGAAGAGGCACGTAAGCGTTCAGGTCCCGTATAGTGCCATAATTGCCAAGAATATGGCCATACGAAAACTTACTGCAAGTTACCTACAGTGTGTGTTATCTGCGGTGAATTGCATGGTACTGCTAGCTGCACTAAGCCAAAAGATCAAGCAGAAAAAAAATGTAGTAATTGTGGAGGTAATCACACAGCTAACTATAGAGGGTGCCCTGTATATTCTTTCGTTAAACAGGCTATGGGTCAAAACCCCCAAATTAACTCCAGCTCAACCAGTAAACGCGAACTCCGCCACTTGTGCTCAAAAGAGCCAACCAGTTACTTCACTTGTATCGTATGCTGATGCTGCTAAGACTAGTTCAATTCCCACGCAAAATGTTCCACCGCCAAATAATACAACGAATTCAAACTCAAGCTTTAACTTTAGCCGCCTTGAAGCTACTATTGAGAATCTGGTGCTAACTATAAACAACTTTACTACAAATATGACAAGTATGATGCAAGAAATGCTGCGAATGCAGAATACACTGCTTCAAGCATTAGTTAATAAACCATGAACACGTTAAAAATTTGTTTCTGGAAGGCAAACGGCATTCGCCAACATAAAAATGAACTTGAGCACTTCCTCATGGAAAAAAATATTGATATAATGTTGATTTCTGAGACTCATTTGACCTCAAGAAGCTTATTTAAAATAAATGGCTACACTTTATATGATACAAAGGACCCGAAAGGGAGAGCATGCGCTGGATCAGCAATTTTGAATAAGTCAAGACTCAAGCACTATGTCCTTTGCAACCTTAGTGAAGAATATTTGCATGCAACGAATATTTTCGTAGAAAATTTTTGTGCGAATTTCGTGATATCATCAATTTACTCACCTCCCAGATTTTCAGTTACCAAATATCAGTATGAGAAGTTCTACAAATCGCTTGGATCTTGTTTCGTGGCAGCTGGTGACTACAATGCAAAACATACGTACTGGGGATCGCGTCTTGTTACACCTAGAGGTCCAGCCTTGTTCAATACAATTTCAAAAATGGGCTTAAATGTAATTTCGAGTGGGGAGCCTACTTACTAGCCTACTGACGTAAGAAAAATTCCAGATGTTATAGATTTTGCCGTCACGAAAAATATTCATAGGGACTTAATTCACATAGAGGCCTCTCTAGATCTGTCCTCCGGTCACTCTCCAACAATAGTTAAAATTTTCAACCCACTAAGGATTGATTTAACTAACGCATATGTGAAGATGATTAATGGAATCAACTAACTGGCCTTCAAAAAATATCTTAGTAGTCACTGCGTAGAAAACATTCAGCTTAGATCATGCGATGATATTGAATTTAACATTGCCAATCTTAACGAAAGTATTAAACAGGCTGCTGAACACGCCACTACCTCCTATCCGCAGACCGGCTTTAACAGAATTTATTCTACGGAAATTGAACGTCTTGTATGTGAAAAAAGGAGAGCTAGAAGAGAATGGCAACAACACAGATCACCACTAAATAAAATCAGACTTAAAGAATGTACTAAACGACTCAAAGAGCTGCTATCGTCGGAAAAAACTGCTCTACTTAAACGACCCGTTGATCTTAAATCACCATTGCATACTGCGACCGGAGGCTGGGCAAGAAGCGATAGTGAGAAAGGTAACTTATTTTCTGAGCATTTAAAATCTGTATTCACTCCCAATTCATGTACGGGTGCTGCTGATTTACCGAGTGTAGTTTCTCTACCCCCTCGTCCCTTAAGGTTTAAGATGCGTGAAGTACAAAAAGTAATTGCTGAACTCAACCCGAAGAAAGCTCCAGGTATTGATGGCATTAGTAACAAAATGCTCATAAACTTCCTTCATATTGCAATAAGAATCCTGCTATTTATATTTAATCCTATTTTAAGAATGCAGTATTTTCCACATTACTGGAAACTTGCGAAGATCAAAATGATTCCAAAGGCGGTCAAAGATCTTACCAAGACTGAGTCATAGAGGCCTATAAGCTTACTATCTACAATCTCAAAGCTTTTCGAAAAGCTGCTCATGACTAGATTGTCCAAAATTTTAACTGATAATGGGTGCATCCCGGACCATCAATTTGGCCTTAGAAGTCAGCACAGCACGATTGAACAAACGCATAGACTGGTCCAAGTTGTAAGAAGAACATTTGAAGAAAAGAAGTATTGTTCTGCTCTCTTAATTGATGTTTCCCAGGCGTTTGATAAAGTATGGCACGAAGACCTAGTTTTAAAATTGAAGACATATCTGCCAATAAACATCCAAAAGCTTTTGGAAAGTTATATTATTGATAGGAAGTTCACTGTTGTGGAAGGAGAGTTCACGAGTGTGCCCGAATCTATATCTTCTGGTGTGCCACAGGGTAGTATTCTGGGTCCTGTCTTGTATTTAATATACTTGTGATATGCCTGTGAGCAATAATATACATATTTCTACATTTGCCGATGATACAGCCTGTATGAGTGTGCACGAAAACCCTTATCAGGCATCCCGTAATCTCCAGGAACATATCATTCAGCTGGAAATATGGTTGAACTTATGGAGAAGTAAAGTCAATGAACAAAAGTGTGTCCATATAACGTTCACCCTAAGAAGAGATACTTGCTCCCCCATTCGAATCAACAATCAAAATATTCCTCAACATTCCCAAGTGAAATACCTTGGTATACACCTTGATCAAAGACTTACATGGAAACATCATATTGACTCTAAGTTAACTCAGATGAAACTTAAGTTAACTCAAATATATTGGTTGATTGGCAGAAACTCAACACTCAGCCTAGACTGCAAACTTTTACTATACAAGTCGCTTTTGAAGCCAATATGGTGCTACGGAATTCAGTTATGGGGCACTGCTTCAGCTTTCAATGTCGAGAGAATCCAACGAAGGCAAAACTAAATTTTACGGTTAATACCATCGGTTCCATAATACATAAAAAAATTAAAATATACATCGTGATTTAAATATGCCACTAGTGACTGAAGAAATTGCAAAATACGCAGGCAAATTTTTAACAAAACTCGAATCACATCCTAATGCTTGCTCGTAATATTTTGAACTTTACTGGACACATCCGCCTAAAAAATGTATAATGTATTATTCATAACTATAACTAAGCTTATGTCCGATATTGGTCGGGCCTAATATTTTTTTTATAGATTTAAGATTTGAATACTTAATGTTAGTTCATATATGAAGATACAATAATTAAATACATGCATTAAAGAAAAAAAAATATGCATTGTAATCGTAAATAAATGTACTTTTTGAGTAAATTCAATAGTATTATAGTTTCTTAATAAAATAATGTATAAAAACGTCACCAAAATTGAGAAATTTTTGAAAAATCTACTGCTGTACAGTTCTCAGTTTCTTCTATCAAAATCTAGTAAGAAATTGAAAATCGGATCATTATCGAAAAAGTTACAGGCTTATAAGTGCTCAAAGGTAAAAAACCGTTTTTTTAACCGTAAATCCGGATTTTGGAGGTGTCCGGCATATTTCACTATTGGATTCTTCTTTAACTCGACTAGACCTACAAGAAAAAACATATCACTCCCCAGTTTTTTCTATTTCATTCAATTTTGTACCACTGTGTAATGGCAGGCAATTCATTTCGAAAAATATTAAAGATTTTTTTCAGTCAGGATTTTACGCCCCGAACTCTTATCTGTCAGAAAGAGCAAATCGGGAAATTATAACAAAAATAAGATATTTTTTGAGGGATCATAAGGAGCATAAAGATTGGGACAGGTTTATTCCCGAAATTCTGTCCTTTCTGAGAAGCGATTTTCATTGTTCGATAAATTGTTCACCATATTTTACTCTTTTTGCACAAAATATAGATGTCTGGCAGGTGAGCGTGTGTATAAGTTAAAAACATTAAGAGCAAAACCCCGATACAATTTACACAGAGCACATAATAAATCAGCCAAAGTATGTAACCTTACGAGCATGAACATACAATTTCAGGAAGGACAGATTGTCTATCACAAAAAATTTCAACAGAAAGTTTTCACAAAAGTTTGTTAAAAGCAGAATCAGGACTCTATGACTTAGAGGATATGGACGGCAAGTTCATAGGGAAGTTTCACGCTACTGATTTAAAAATATGACGTTTGCCCGGCGTTCGTGGGTCGTGCCACACAAAGAACTTACTTAATAATTTGAGAGGGGTTTGGAGAATTGAATTATAAAATGGGAAAAAATTACCAGTAAATCGGGTTCCTGTCCGTCCTCAGTTGTTCTAACTTTCAGACCGAAGCAGTTTTGTTGCGATTTACACTTTTGTGCTGAAAAATATTTCATTTACTTCTTAAATAACTCTATTGTCTTTAATATAATGATACGCGAATAAGGATTGCTTCTCTTATTATCGCGTGATAGAAATTTAGTTGTGCCACTGTTTATTCAGTTTTCACGCTCAATTAGTTCGTATGTAATTGTAATAGCAATTTTTTTATATGTCCCCTTAAAATCACCAGTTTTATTATCATATACAGGTAGGGTTTGCCAAAAACCGTGGAAATTAGAAAACCGCGGTTTTCGATTTTAAGCTATTAAAACCGGTCGGTTTCGGTTCGGTTTCGGTTTTAAAAATATGCATGTATATAAATATGTATGTATACTGGGAAGATAAATGATGATTTAAAAATAATAATCCCTATCGTGAAAAACAAATGGAATTTTTCTTCATGTGAAATTTTCATTCCCCGCTATCAGTCCACGATAATGTAAAAAAACCAAGAATTTTTGTAAAGCTTAAAAATTAATTGAAAATCGGACAAATTTAATTTTAATAAAAAAATCAAACACATTTTAGGTTATAAACTTAAACTTATTTAACTCATGGAGGTGCTTCTGTTTATTTAGCTATTTTTTCATTCAGTATACCACCGTGGTGCACCACCATGAAATTTACTGCCTGTGAACCAAAGAGATTCATACTCTATGAAAAAATGTGTTGTAGGGAATTATTGTCCTAAAAATAAATAATTATAACTTTTAATGTATATTAATTCGAAGAAAAATATCGAAACTATTCGATATAATAATTCAGTTCGCCTGCAACAATAAAGTGAACAAAACCAAGGGAAAAGTGAAAAAATTCACTTGAAAAGTATTCTGCCTTATCGTAGTTGTCGTATTTCAAATACGACTACGACTGTTTGGTAATAGATTAAAGAAGACAGATTTTCTTTAACAGTCGCAGTCGTATTTAAACTACGCCAACCACGATAAGGCAGATTATTCATGATAAGGGGAACCAAAAAAGGGAAAGTATTTCAGGGAACAATTTTTGGAGGGAAAAAAGTTACTATAGGGGTGATAGAGTTTCTCTGGTTCATTATTCAATTCAGGTACTTATATTAGAAAAAGAACATTTAGTAGTTAGTATGTGTATAAAAAGCTTAAGAATAAAAGACTTATATATCATTATGCAAGTAATAACATTTCTGAAACGTTAAAGCGTTCAATGTAGAGTCGTTTAAACGGCAGAAGTTACAAGCGACAGAAAACACTCTTTCGCTTTCAGTTGAAGGTGGCTTTATTGTGCTATTGCATTGTGAAGCAATAATATGTTGGTTGTTTTGTTGTTCGTTTTTTTATAAAGTACAAATTCTTGCCGAAAAACGTTAAAATTGTCGACTTTTTGCTTTACATCTGCTAGAGATTTTTTGATAACAGATTACAATTATTCCTGCAAAGAATTGTTATAATTTTCTTAAAATTTTACAATTTTCTTACCTTTCATTGTTACAGAATGCTTAGTAATGTATAAAAGTCTTAAATGTAAAGTACATCTGCTGTATTTTTAAACAAGATAATAATGTAAAGTAAAACTTAAAAAACGACGCTTTTTTGTCGGTTTCGGTTTTTATGGGTTAAAAACCGTGGTTTCGGTTTCGGTTAAAACCGAACGGCAATCCCTATATACAGGTATACTGTTCATTTTGTGATAAATACTACTCGTCCCTCTCATATGAAAGATAACTTTAATTATTTTCGTATTACGTTTGTATATCTTTTTTTCTTTTACTCTCCCTGCTCCAAATATTTAAGCGAAATTGCTAAGCTTCATTCATCGTCATTCTTAATGTCATTATTGAAGTGCTAGTTATGATATAAAGACGCAAACAGAATTAACAAACGTACATATAATAGAATAAAGCGTATAAACAAAAAAATAAATATCTTTAAATATTTTCAAGTGAGTTTTTCCCCATTAGTGGAAAATATATAATAATATAAGTAATTAACTAGAATTTATAAAAATCGGGAGACAACTAGGTTATTCCGTGCAAGGGCCGCTTGGCTGCTCAGAAAACGAGATTGGATGTTAGAAGATTCACGTGTTCACGCGCTGGTGCGAAGCTAATATATCTGGAGAAAGGTATTTCCAACTAAATATATTCTTCATTGGGATGCAGACTTGTCAATACTTTATAATTAAAACAAACAAATTTTATGGAATAGCCAAGGTTATATTTGAAATGAACAAAAAATCCACTAAAGTCTCATTCCTAACCTATTAACCATTAAGTATTTGCAGACTATCCAATTACTAAACTAATATGTTAACAATGCAATAAGACCTCTGAAGACCTAAAATATTAACCTACTTATACACTAAATCTTGTAAAACTAAGTTATTAACATTAACAAAATTCTTCGAGTGTAACTATTCTTTTAGTATCAAAGAAGAGTACGATAAAACACCCCAATAACAACAATAACGCCACTATCATCTTGAAGTGGTTGCTGGGCCCTACAATTTCTACATCATGAATGGAGCAATTGGTCGTGAGTAAAGTTTAATTTTTTTTGTCACTCGTAGAATTGTATTTATAAACAAATTTGAATGATAGACGTGGGTGATGATGAAGTGCGTGGATGCACAGAAAAATATCGGTATTTCCCCCAGCTAATAAAAAGTCTAAGTTTGATTTTTCTTCTCTTCTTTAGAAACTCACATTAATTAATAAAATATTTCATTCAATAAAGAATTGAAATTACTGAACTTAAGCCAAACTAAAAATTATTTCTAATTAAAAATTCACTATAGTTCAATTAAAATTTAAATATCTCTCTCTTAATTCATCATGGGCACGTGACAAAAATATGTTCACTTGGAAAACACTGTTCACTGGCAATCACTGAACTTAAGCCTGACTAAAAATTATTTCTGATTATAAATTTTAATAATTTATTTTTTTTGGTTCTCATTCATAAAACTTCAATATGTTTGATTTTTTTAATTTCTTTCTGCTTATTCTTTTTCTGTATAGTGTGTAATAAAATTTATGAATGAATTGATTTTGTAACTGAATAAAATAATGAGGTTTTAATTTAACATACATGGGAAGGATAGCCAATATGAAATGTTTCAACTAACGTAAGTAATCATATCACCAATAGGGACAGATAGCAAATATAGGTGATATGTCTGTCAACGAAGTCAGGTTAACATCTGGGAGATAAAAGTGTACCTAACTGGGCAATTCACCTGGCCTTATATCATCACCAATTTTACCTCACAAATAGCGAGTACATATTAATTTTCATACTCTTAGGGTCTCGACATATATATGATATATGTTTTTCTTTTTTTTAATGCATGTATTTATTTATTGTATCTTCAAATATGAACTAACAATAAATATTCAAATCTTAAATCTATAATATAATTATTAGGCCCGACCACTGTCGGACATAAACTTAGTGATAGTTATAAATAATACATAAGTAGTGATAATCAAAAAGGCAAAAAAAAATATTTTCAAGTAGTCCCATCTGGAGTGTTGAGTATAAGAGCCCTTGTGTCCCTCTTTTTTAGGCGGATGTGTCCAGTAAAGTTCAAAATATTACGAGCAAGCGGATTAGGATGTGATTCGAGTTTTGTTAAATATTTGCCTGCGTATTTTGCAATTTCTTCAATCACTAGTGGCATATTCAAATCACGATGTACATATATTTGAATTTTTGATGTACCATGGAGCCGAAGTTATCATACGTAAAATTTTGTTTTGCCTTCGTTGGATTCTCTCGACATTAGAAGCTGAAGCAGTGCCAAATAACTGAATTCTGTAGCACCATATTGGCTTCAAAAGCGACTTGTATAGTAAAAGTTTGCAATCTAGACTGAGAGTTGAATTTCTACCAATCAGCCAATGTACCTGAGCTAATTTTAGTTTCATTTGTGTTAGTTTAGAATCAATATGTTGCTTCCATGTAAGCCGTCGATCAAGGTGTATACCAAGGTATTTTATATGTGAATTTTGAGGAACAATTTGATTATTGATTCGAATGAGTGAACAAGTATCTTTTCGTAGACTAAATGTTACCTGCGCACACTTCTGCTCATTTACTTTAATTCTCCATAACCTTAACCATAGTTCCAGTTGGGCAATATGTTCCTGAAGATATCGGGATGCCTCGTGAGGGTTTTCGTGCATGCTAAAGAAGGCTGTATCATCGGCAAAAGTAGATGTATGGATTTTAGTGCTAACAGGCATATCACAAGTATAAATCAAAATCAAAACTGGTCCCAGTATACTCCCCTGTGGCACACCGGCAGATATAGATTCGGGAACACTCATGAAGTCTCCTTCCACAACAATGAATTTCCGGGATAGAATATAACTTTCCAATAGCTTTAGAAAATTTATTGGTAGATATGTCTTCAATTTTAAAATTAGGCCTTCATGCCATACTTTATCAAATGCCTGAAAAACATCAATAAAGAGAGAAGAACAATACTTCTTTTCTTCAAATGTTCTTCTTATAACTTGAACCAATCTATGCGTTTGTTCAATGGTACTATGCTGACTTCTAAAACCAAATTGATGGTCCGGTATGCACCCACTATCACTTAGAATTGGGGATAATTTTGTCATGAGCAGCTTTTCGAAAAGCTTTGATATTGTTGATAGTAAACTTATTGGCCTGTAAGACTCAGCTTTAGTAAGATCTTTGCCCGGCTTTGGAATCATTTTGACCTTGGCAAGCTTTCAGTTGTGTGGATAATACTCTAGTTGCAATATGGCATTAAAAATAAATAGTAAAATTCTAGTTGCAGTGCGAGGCAGATTCATCAGCATCTTGTTATTAATACCATCAATACCTGGAGCTTTCTTCGGGTTGATATGATGATATATGTTACGTGACCAAAATTGGGGTAAGAACTACATTTCCTAAGATTACGAGCTGGCTGGCAACATCAGAATATGTCCCTTAACCGTGAAATTTGTGTGGTTAGATCTTTTTTTTTATTAAAGTATAAAATTAAATCTGCTAATTTTTTTTTGCATTGACCGGCACGTAACAAAGTTAAACTTTAGACTGAAGAGACTCGAGGACTTTACAGTTAATGGAACCCAGCAGTCTCAACTCATTTTATCGCTTAGCATTCAGTTAATTATCATCTCAGACAATGTGAAAACATTGTTAAAGGCCATAATCAATCTGCTAACCGATACGTATCATGTTAGAATAAGTCTACTAACACCGCAACAAATCTGCCATCGGTCATGAATATCATTCATCTGTATGGTTTAGTGACAGCTAATACAGCCGTTTCAAACCAACACATTATTTGCACATTGGAAATTCCACTGGCTGAAAAAGAGCTCTTACACCGGTTCCACATTTAGTAAATGACTCGTTGGTTGCGATCATTCCAACAACAAAAATGATGGCTCTCAACGCTTACCGTGACGAATATTTCTGAGGTTGGTGATACCAAACTCCGTGATTGCCACAACCTTGAACACGATACTTTCTTATTCCTAAATATCCAAGCTACACATTCCAAGAATTCACCAATGTGTCGTTGTGAGAAACACTTATTTAATACCGAGTTACTAGCCCATAGTAATGTGTGGTACCAACTTCATAAAAAGAACCAATGGGTACTCGCAATACAGCATCCACTCAAATTATGTATGATGTGCAACGGCATCAGTGGTTATCAGAACAACAATCAATCATGGCGTACATATTCATTAGGCCATCAAAAGTAGTAAGATAAAATTTTTAATCAAGTTCTTCTTTGGCACAATACCTATCACATATTATACATATGGGCATTTCCATGGAAATTTAAATTTTATTAAAAAGCTTTGCTTGACCGATAGTATCATAAAAAACCCTTCAAATAATTTGACTGTAATGTATTTATACGCCATCCCAGTTATAGTAAAGAAAAACTAGGCTGCCAAAAATTAATTTCTATTTTTATAACTCTTAGTAATATTTAATCATATTTATTAATAAGTATGTAGTGGTTGTGCTTTTTCCATAAATGTGTTCTTAAAACTAAAGGGTGTTTTTTTTAGAGGTATAGAACTTCGAATTGAAATAAAACACAAGAAAATCGTTTTAATGTCCATCAATTTGGCTTTATTAGAAGGATAATTTTATGCCATTAATGTTTAAATATGATTTCGGGCATGTGACCGCCGCGGCTGGCTCGAATAAAGCCAATTCTACAGGTCCAATTTTCAACCACTTTTTCGAGCATATGGGGCCGTATGTTGGCAATAACGCCACGAATGTTGGCTTCCAAGTCCCCTAACGTTTCTGGTTTGTTGGCGTAGACGAGCGACTTCACATATCCCCAAAGAAAATAATCCAATGGTGTCAAATCACACGATCTTGGTGGCCAATTGACAGGTCCATTCCGCGAAATTATGCGCTCATCGAATGTTTCCTTCAATAAATCGATTGTGACGTGCGCTGTGTGGCATGTAGCGCCGTCTTGTTGGAACCACAACTCATCCACATTCATGCCATCCAATTCGGGAACAAAATAGTCGCTTATCATGGCTCTATACCGGTCTCCATTAACGGTAACTGACTCTCCAGCATTATTTCGGAAGAAGTATGGCCCAATGACTCCACCAGCCCATAGAGCACACCAAACAGTCAGTTTTTGTGGATGTAATGGCGTCTCAAGGGTCTCATGTGGATTCTCTTCACTACAAATGGGGCAATTTTGCTTGTTGACGTAGCCATTCAACCAAAAATGAGCCTCATCACTGAACAAAATTTTGCGATGAAAATCAGCATCGAGATCAATCTCATTTTCGGCCCATACACCAAAATCACGACGCATTGCATGGTCTCGCGGCTTTAATTCTTGCACAAGCTGGATCTTGTAAGGTCGCAAGCCAAGATCTTTGCGCAAAATCTTCCATAAAGTTGATGGAGAAAGCTCCAATTGCTGTGCACGGTGGCGAATCGATTCATTCGGGTCCTCTTCAACACTTTGCTCTACAGCGGCAATTGTTTCTTCGGTGCGCACTGTTCGACGTCTCTGCGGATGCGTATTATCACATAGAGTAAACGTAGTGCGAAAACGATCCATGGTTAACCGAATTAATTGCTCTGATGGACGGTTATGTCGACCATAAAATGGACGGAGCTTGCGGTAAACTTCGCGAACTGAACCATTATTTTCGAAATAAATTTGCACGATTTGCAAGCGTTGTTCTTTTGTCAACCTGTTCATGATGAAATGGCAAACCAAACTAAATATTAATCACTTGACAGCTGACAAAATGGCCGCCAGTTAAAAAAGTGATGCCAACTTAAAGTTCTATACCTCAATAAAAAACACCCATTACAACTAATAGGAATAAATGAAGAGAGAGTAAACAAATATCCTTTAACATTAATGTTTTCCACTTGTTTTTCTTTATCCTTCAATGTAACGTTCGTTTCCAAAAAGGATGAAATATTATAGTTATATTTGACTCGTCAGGACCAGGTGTCTTAAAAGTTGGATTTTAAACAAGTTTGAGGAACAGAATTTAAAAATATTTTGCACTTTGCGAAAATTTTCAAAACAAATGCATTTTGAGGTAGGCAAAGTTTGTAGCATTCGTCATTGTAAGTAAAATTTTATACAAAAACTAAAATTTATAAATATTTTTTTATTTAGTATTCAAAGATTGTAGAGGTCATAATCGTAAATAATGCTTTATTTTCAAAAAAAATGTTATGGGTTAACGTATCTTTTTATGCAGAGGGATAAAAAGCTGGCGGAAAGAAAAAAGAAAATGAAAAGCGTCATAGAAACAATTTAAAAAGGGACATATTAAAGATAGAAGAGTATAGATCAAAAAACAAAAGAAAGAATGCGGAAACATTAGAAAAGGGTGTTAAAGTTGACCAAAGATGACAACAATTTGCTAAAAGAGAAAAAAATCGTCTGAGACAAAAATATATCGGGACAAAAAGAAAAATGAAGGTCAGATAATCGTCAAAGTTCTGGCTTTCACATCGTTTTTACATGTTTTCTTGTGAGTTCGGATGTTAAAACACATGCTACACCTGTTTAAGTCCAAATTTAGAAAAAAAACAATTTGGAAACGGACGATTTCAAATTTTTTGATTTTCTTGTTGGGTTTTTCTTTCACAAAACTGTTTACAAGTGAAAAGAATACGAGTTTTTTGCTCAAAAGTGAAAACGAAAAACTCTAAAAATTTCAAATTGTCCATTTCCAAATTGGTTTCTTCTAAATTCAACTTTTTGTTTTAACATCCGAACTCAAGAAAACATGTGAAAGCGATGTGAATGCCAGAACATTGACGGATTTAATTTTAATTTTTCTTCTCTTTAGAAACTCACATTAATTAATAAAAATATTTCAATCAATAAGAATTGAAAATACTGATCTTACTCCATATTAAGAAATTATTCCTGATTAAAATTCACTCTAGTTCAATTAAATTTAATATGTATCACTTGCTAAAAATTATTTAAAAATGATGATAGGCCTTTTGCATTTTGCAAGGCGATAGATACATAATATCCTGAACAGCATTGTTATTTGTATTAAATAAATAATTACATAAAATTTTTTATATTTTACTCAAATACTATGGAAAAATATGTCATGTAACGAATGTAACGTTACGTATCAACTATTGCTTGTATACAAGACATTTATAAAATAATTTCAACGCAACAAGCTATAACCCAAAGCGAGATTTGTACAGATCAATTTAAGTTTTGTGATTTAAAAAAAGCGTGATTAATTTTGCAGAGTTTTGCATTTTCATAGATGCGAATCAACACCACTTCCTTTTTTGGTAACGTTCGTATCACTTTTTGTTTGCTAATATCTCAGAAACCTATTTATGCAAAAATACAGATTTACCACTTAATATAAAACCAGTGCAATGCTGTTCAAAAATTAAAAATTAACAAAATAAAATTTTTGCTTTAGGTTTTGTTCCAGATTTAATGCCGTTTGTTTTCTAGCAGCATATATTTAACGTGTTCATGGCTTGTTAATTTTTGCTGGAAGCAGTGTATTGCATTCTTAGCATTTCTTGCATCATGCTAGTCATATTGTTGTAAAGTTGTTAATATTTAGCACCAAATTCTTAATAGTAGCTTCATGGCGACTAAAGTTAAATATTGAGTTTACATTCAATAAATTATTTGGCGGTGAAACATTTTGTGTGGGAGTAGAACTAGCCTTAGCAGCATCGGCATACGATACACGTGAAGCAACTGGTTGCCTCATTTGAGCAAAATTGGCGGAGTATGCGTTTACTGGTTGACCTGGAGCTTATTCAGGTTTTTGACCAAAGGCCTGCATAACGAAAGAATATACTGGGCATCTTCTATAGTTAGCGGTGTGATTACCTCCACAATTAAAAACTGTAGGTAAATTGCAGCAAGTTTTTGTATGGCCATATGTTTGAGCCACTTGTATAAAAATATACTTGTTCTATGAAAATGAAACAACAAATATTTATTAATGTAAGCTTTGAATATTTTCTTTAAATGTCTTATAGTTTTTTCGAATAGATTATTGTACGATAAAAACTGAAACGTATTGGTTAAATATTTTACAAGTTTTCATTTTCTTTGTATTTTTTTTCTCAGTTCTCGTTGTACCTTCATACTGAACAGTCGATTAACGGAATTTTTCTTACATACTTACTAAAAAAACAAAAAATTATACAAAAAAAAATATTCGTAGTACATATTATTCGTAATAGGTACATATTGACTTTAATAAATAAGCTTTATTGCTTTGCTAATACCCCTATATGTGAGATCACTGTTGCCAGAATTGACGATTTCTCTGCATTTTGGCGATTTTCACCTCTCAAAATACACTAGTGACGATTTTAGGTCAAGAAGTGACGATTTTTCTAAATTTAACATATATGGCAACTTTTTTTAGTATTGCATTTTTAGATTTGGTTTGTTGTTATGTTAGATTTTTTTGTGTTCTAAACTGTTAAATTCTGATATTTATACATAAAATGTTTCTATAACAAAAATGCTAATTATTTTTTTTTTAAATTATCTGTTTTAAAAATAATTATATATGTACGTATGTGAATTGTGACTTCATTTTAAGTTTTTTTAACTTTTATTTTAAATTTTAATGGTTTTCATATTTAGATTATATACATATATTAAATGTATATATGTATATTTGTTGAAAGCATAGTTAATAAGTTTGAACCATTGTAATAGTTTTTGTAATAAAACAATTAAAATACAAAAAAATTTAATATTTTTGATTTGACGGTTTTTTTGAGGATTTTCTAAAATGAAGACGATTTTTTGCACAGAAATCTGTAGTTTTTGGCGATTTCACCCCTAGAATTTCTGGCAACAGTGGTGGAGATTAGTAAGAGATTATAAATAAGATCCAATTATTGCCGATAAAGAGTATACAAGTGACAATAGTTACTGTCGTCTTGATCTGGCGTCGGCGATGCCATTCACAATATGGGGGAATATTTTTTTTACATTGTGGAAATCACAAAAACAAAAAAAAACCGCAAACAAAAAACACAAATAAAGTGCCCTTGAGGAATACTCTAATGAGTACCTAAAATACAAAAAATTTTGAAGTGAGTTCTAACGGCAGAAATGCTTAGTTTACTGTGAGTTTTGAAACTCTAAATGAAAACAATATAAAAAAAAACCCAAGGTACAAGTCGGAATGGACAGATATATAACAGTGGTAAAGCGTGGGTGAAGCCCGAATTCTTCAAAAATTTCATCTGCTCCAAAGATGTCTAGGGATAACAGCGCATCATCTACCAATCGTCAAAATCGTTTTTCATTATTGCAAGACAGCGACGACAAGCCCGCTGCATCATCGCAAAAGACTTTTAAGCCACCATCTATATATTTTAACGCACTTATTAAAAAACTACTGTCAGTCATTGGTGATAATACTTTTCATACAATTCCAATTAAACGAGGAAATGTTGACGAAACAAAAATACAAATATATGCAGAAAAAGATTTCCGAAAAATTTTAATATAATTTGAGAAAAATAAAACAAGTTTTTGTACATACACAACTTAAGAGTGCTAAAGGCCTACAGATAGTATTGAAGGGCATAAAATCATATGTTGACCCCGAAGAAGTACAATGTGAACTAATCGAACACGGATTTAAGGTAAAAATGTTACTAATATAATTAATAGGGAGAATATTTCGTGTTGAATTGGAGCCGAATGATATACAGTTGAAAAAAACGAGACACATCCAATTTGTAGCCTAAAATACCTCTTGTACCGAAAAATCACAGTTGAAGAGCCACATAAGCGTTCAGGTCCCGTGCAGTGCCATAATTGCCATGAATATGGCCATACATAAAACTTACTGCAATTTACCTACTGTTTGTGTTGTGTGCTGCGAGTTACACGGCACTGCTAGTTCCAATAATCCAAAAAATCAAAGTGATAAAAAATGTAGTAACTGTGGAGGTAATCACACCGCTAACTACAGAGGATGTCCTGTATATTCTTTCGTTAAACAAACTATGGGACAAAAACCAAAATTAGCTCCAGTCCAATTAGTAAACGCTTACTCCGCCAATCTTGCTCAAATAAGACAACCAGTTACTTCACGTGTATCGTATGCCGATGCTGCTAAGGCTAGTTCTATTCCGACACAAAATGTTTCACCGCAAAGTAATTCAACAAATACAAACTCAAGCTTTAATTTTAATCGCCTTGAAGCCACTATTGAAAATCTTGTGCAAACTGTCAACAACTTTACAACAAATATGACTAGCATGATGCAAGAAATGCTACGAATGCAGAATACACTGTTTCAAGCATTAATTAATAAGCCATGAATACGTTAAAAATATGTTTCTGGAACGCAAACGGCATTCGCCAACATAAAAATGAACTTGAGCACTTCCTTACGGAAAAAAATATTGGTGTAATGTTGGTCTCTGAGACTCATTTGACTTCTAGAAGCCTCTTTAAAATGAATGGCTACACATTATATGATACAAAGGACCCTAGCGGGAGAGCATGCGGTGGATCAGCAATTCTAATAAAGTCAAGACTCAAGCACTATATTCTTGATAACATTTGTGAAGAACATCTGCATTGAAAATTTTTGTTCAAATTTCGTGATATCTTCAATTTACTCCCCTCCTAGATTTTCAATCACTGAGGATCAATACGAGAAATTCTACAAATCTCTTGGACCTTGTTTCGTAGCAGCTGGCGACTACAATGCTAAGCATACGTTCTGGGGTTCGCGTCTTATTACGCCTAGACGTAGGGCGTTGTTCAACACAATTTCAAAAATGGGCTTGGATATTATTTCGAGTGGGGCGCCCACTTACTGGCCTGCTGACGTACGACAAATTCCGGATGTTATAGATTTTGGCGTCATAAAAAGTATTTCTAGGGAATTAATTCACGTTGAAGCTTCCCTAGATCTCTCGCCCGATCACTCTCCCACGATCGTTACAATCTGTAGCCCACTACGAAGTGACTTACCTCATCCATATATGAAGATGATAAATCGTGTTAATTGGCTGGGGTTCAAAAAATACCTTAGTAGTCATTGTACGGAAAATATTAAGCTAATAACACCAAATGATATTGAATCTAACATTGCCAATCTCAACGAGAATATTAAACAGGCTGCTGAACATGCCACTACCTCTCATCCGCAGACTGGGTTTAATAAAATTTATTCTTCAGACATTGAACGTCTCGTACGTGAAAAAAGAAGAGCTAAAAGGGAATGGCAGCAGCACAGATCACCCCAAAATAAAATTAGATTTAAAGAGTGCAGGAAACGACTCCAAGAGTTGCTTGTATCTGAGAAAACTGCATCTTTTAAAAATTATCTGGAAGGTCTTAATGTCACACCAGCATCTAATTTCTCTATGTGGCGCGCTGCTAAAAAGCTTAAAAGACCTCTTCAGTTTAAACCACCTCTGCGGATTTCGACCGGTGATTGGGCAAGAAGCGATACTGAAAAAGGTAAAATATTTGCCGAGCATTTAAAATCCGTAATTACCCCAAATATATGTAGTGGTGTTGCTGATTTGCCAAATGTAGTTGGTCTTCCCCCTCGACCTTTAAAGTTTAAGATGCGTGATGTACATAAACTAATTGCTGAGCTCAACCCGAAGAAAGCTCCAGGTATTGATGGTATTAGTAACAAGATGCTGATGAATCTGCCTCGCACTGCAACTAGAATCTTACTATTTATTTTTAATGCCATATTACGACTAGAGTATTATCCGCACAACTGGAAGCTTGCCAAGGTCGAAATGATTCCAAAGCCGGGCAAAGATCTTACTAAAGCTGAGTCTTACAAGCCAATAAGTTTACTATCAACAATATCAAAGCTTTTCGAAAAGCTGCTCATGGCAAAATTATCCCCAATTCTAAGTGATAGTGGGTGCATACCGGACCATCAATTTGGTTTTAGAAGTCAGCATAGTACCATTGAACAAACGCATAGATTGGTTCAAGTTATAAGAAGAACATTTGAAGAAAAGAAGTATTGTTCTTCTCTCTTTATTGATGTTTTTCAGGCATTTGATAAAGTATGGCATGAAGGCCTAATTTTAAAATTGAAGACATATCTACCAATAAATTTTCTAAAGCTATTGGAAAGTTATATTCTATCCCGGAAATTCATTGTTGTGGAAGGAGACTTCATGAGTGTTCCCGAATCTATATCTGCCGGTGTGCCACAGGGGAGTATACTGGGACCAGTTTTGTATTTGATTTATACTTGTGATATGCCTGTTAGCACTAAAATCCACACATCTACTTTTGCCGATGATACAGCCTCCTTTAGCATGCACGAAAACCCTCACGAGGCATCCCGATATCTTCAGGAACATATTGCCCAACTGGAACTATGGTTAAAGTTATGGAGAATTAAAGTAAATGAGCAGAAGTGTGCGCAGGTAACATTTACTCTACGAAAAGATACTTGTTCCCTCATTAGAATCAATAATCAAATTGTTCCTCAAAATTCACATGTAACATACCTTGGTATACACCTTGATCGACTGCTTACATGGAAGCAACACATTGATTCTAAACTAACACAAATGAAACTTAAAATAACTCAGATACATTGGCTGATTGGTAGAAACTCAACACTCAGTCTAGATTGTAAACTTTTAATATACAAGTCGATTTTGAAACCAGTATGGTGTTACGGAATTCAACTATGGGGCACTGCTTCAGCTTTCAATATCGAGAAAATCCAACGAAAGGAAAACAAAATTTTACGGTTAATAATATCAGCTCCATGGTACATAAAAAATTCAAATATACATTGTGATTTAAATATGCCACTAGTGATAGAAGAAATAGCAAAATACGCAGGCAAGTATTTAACAAAACTCGAGTCACATCCAAATCCGCTTGCTCGTAATATTTTGAACTTTACTGGACACATCCGCCTAAAAAAGAGAGACACAAGGGCTCTTATACTCAACACTCCAGATGGGACTGCTTGATAATACATTTATTTTTCCTTTTTGATTATCACTACTTATGTATTATTTATAACTATCACTAAGTTTATGTCCAACACTGGTCGGGCCTCATAATTATATTTTAGTACGTTGCAACTAGAAGTGAGCGCAAGCTATGAAAAAGTACAAATTATTGCATTTTTTTAAAGCAAATAGTGTTTGTAGTGGTGATCGTAATTGAGTGTGAAACAAAAATAGATAACAAGGAAACAAACAGCACACAAAACCATTGTACAACAGTTGAATAGACGGTTGTGTCAAGTGTGCAATATTTTTATTGTACACTTCATAGTGCACAATACTTCATTTCACGAACTAAAAATTTCATAAAATATTAAGTGATAATAAAACTTTTTACAATTATATTCATTGAGAAATATATATATATAAATATATATATATATATATATATATATATATATATATATATATATATATATATATATTTAGGGTTCCGTACACCAAAGGTGAAAACGAACCCTATTGTTTTCGCTACGCTGTCCGTCACACGCTATTTTCTCCGGAACCGTAAGAGCTACGAACGTGAAATTTAGACATAGTATGCAGAACCTTGTCCGCTACAACAGCAATATTGGCACTTTAAATTTGTAAAATTATTGTATTTCTATACAGACTGCAACAATTAACACTAAAATTAAAAAAATTTTAATTAAAGGGTGGTCCATCAGTTAATGCAATTTTGACAACTTGCTATATCTTGGAAACCGTACGAGGCAAACTCTTGAAATTTTCAAAAAACGGTAAAACTACAAAAATCGGAAAATTATAAAATCACCAAACCAAAAAAAAATCGCCAAAAACCAAAAAAATCGCTAAAACGAAAAAAGCACCAAATTTAAAAAAAAATTCTAGCACTAAAATAAATCGGCAAAACCGAAAAAAAACACAAAAAACCGAAAAAAATCGCCACAACGCGAAAAGACGCCAAAACTAAAAAAAATCGCCAAAATAAAAAAAGATCGCCAAATTGAAGAAACGAAAAAAATCGCCAAATTGAAAAAACGTCAAAAACAGAAAAAATCGCCAAAACGCGAAACAGTCGCCAAAACTAAAAAAAATCACCTAAATGAAAAAAATCGCCACAATTAAAAAATTCACCAAAATGAAAAAACCCCAAATTAAAAAAAAATCGCTAAAACGCGAAAAAGGCGCCAAAACTAAAAAATCGCCTATATGAAAAAAAAATCGTCAAAGTGAAAAAAACGGCAAAAACCGAAAAAATCGACAGAACTGAGAACAAAAGTGCCAAAACTAAAAAAAAGCGCCAAAAAACGCCAAAACTAAAAAACGCTCAAAACCGAAAAAACCCAAAACAAAAAAAAAAACAAAACTCTTTATTATATAGGCTAAAGTTCGTATTGAATTACATATCTAGTGTTCGTACGCAATCCTTCGTGCGCGGGTCAAAGTCGCACTTCACTGAATTTATTCAATTATTTATTTAGCTTTTTCCAGCATTTTTTGTTAAGTGTGTAGATTATAAACTTTTTAACAATATAATTTATGTAACTTTCGGTATATTAGTAATTTTGACGAGTAACTAATGTGATGATGTATTTGTAACACGAAAAATGATTCATTTGCTTATAAATTTATAAGTTGATGTAGGTACTAAAACTGAGAACAAGATACTTGCTTGCTTAATCTACTTGATGTATTTACATTCAGGGTGACCGATGACATTTTTCAAAAAGTGGCACCAAATGTGGGATTTCTGGAAAAAAAGGGGCAGCATTAAAAAAACGAGACAACTACACTAAACTTCTTATTTTTCACGGTTTGTGCACACTTCTACTAGGTACTAAATAAAAATTTTAAATCCATTTAATTTTTCATATTAATATTGCAACAATATACAAACTGCCTTATTCATAAAAAATATTTCAGGTTTATTAAGCTCTTATTTGACGTATTTCTATGGGAAATTTGTCAAATAAACCTGTAATAAACTTAAAATATTTTTTATGAATTAGACCGAAAGTGTATAATTTTAATTAAATATGTGTGTAGAAATATACACGAACATTTGCTAATATTTTCAAAATAACAACCACATTAAAATCGACCGAAAAATTACAAAGTTGTAAACAATGGAGTGAATAAATCCAAGTCCCATACTTTCCGAATATTTTATTTTTTTCAATGCTTTATGAGTTCGGGTGCTCACACGCAAATATATTGAATTTATTATTTGTTATTTTTATAAATTTTGACTTTGTTATTATTTGGATTTATTCACTCCATTGCTTATAACTTTGTAATTTTTCGGTCGATTTTCTTTAAGTTGGTATAATGTCTTACGTACATGAACAGAAACCAGACGTTTTTTTAACGATTTGTACTTTTCTGTCGGCATAGAATCACTGTAAAATACTATTTTTTCAAAATGTTCCCTATTTTCATCGATATATTTTGAACCGCTTTAGTAATCAGTGATCCGATAATACATATTTATTCGTCATCTCAATACATTGCATTTCAATACCAAGAGCGACCCAATCGGACATTTCTAGCTTGAGATATGATTGGTCAAGTTAAAAAAGATCGAAAAAATGGAAAAATTACTAGTGTTATTTTATAAAAAATAATTTTTAAATATTGCTTATCAACGAAATGCATGTTAATAAAGGCTTGTTTTCGAAAACCCAACAGCGAATTAACATTTTTGCTTTGCATTTATTGATTTTTAACTATTAGTGCATAATGCATTATGCACAATGAAAAACTGAGAGTTAGCATAAGTGATAAAATTTAACTAGGTTTTAACGAGTTCCATCATACAATTTTACATAAACAATTTGCCCAGAATGTATTTTTAACTAACAACTTCATCCTAGCGTGGTTTTTAATGTGAAACTATATAGCAAAGCTCGTTAACACATTCAGTTTTGACACTTAAGTATGTATGGTAAACACATGGCAGGTTTTCCAGAATTTAAAAAAAATTTGGTTCATTCAAAGGAAATACAATAAAAGAATAAATAGCAAAAATAAGCACTTTAAAAGAAACAATGTAATTAAAAACAAGTATGTTTTAAATTTTAGCATTAGGTTTTATAATTATTTTTTAGCTTTTTTTGAAAGTCAATTTATCTGCAAAACTTTTTAGGATCTGGTCACACTGCTTAGAACAGTAGCATGCGAACTAACACGCTCAAATAATTTACGACGTACATTCTACGTTGTTGTTTTTTCTTTTACACATACACATAATTTTACACTTGTATGCTCATTTTACAATTGTCATTCGGTGTGCACTAGTGAAATGTGCTTCGACACAACAATAACTGATGCCCTCGCTTGGCAGATAAACAAATGCTGTTGCATGCTTTTTATGAGATTGAATACCATTTTTAGTGTTCTCATAAAATCAAGAGCACTAAAAAGAGAGAACAATTCAATGATGTACATCATGAAGGCTAAGCAACCAAGCACACTTTTGCACAACTCTAGTTGCAACCGATATTAAATTGTAGAACTCAACAGGCAAATATCCTCTTTAAAAATTTTCCTGTAACAATTTATGGCCCAGCTGGTTATTTAAAGGTATTCGCAATGTTTGAATAGGATTCATCTATATCTTTAATTGCTGAACAAACTGCAATTCAGCTAGGTCTTAAAAGCAATGGTATGGTGACAAGGTTGTTACCGAAAAGTCTTTTAAAGTCCAGTTTGAAGTCAAAGGCGTCTACGAATCAGCTGAAAGTTATACTTTGAAAAATATCCTTACAGTTTCAAATTTCAATTTACCAAGTCAAGAATTTGACAAATGTCAATGTAATGAATTGCAGTCTTTGCCTTTCGAAAGTTATTGTAACACTTCTCCTGTAATACTTCTTGGGCTAGACTATTCTCATCTTGCTATCTCTTGTCGCACCAAAGAATGTCAAGATGTCAAATTAATAGCAGCTCAAACAAAACTTGGCTGAGTAGTTTATGGACCAACAAGTAGTATTTTACCTCCTGTATCAACGGCGATGCTGATAAAAGAAAACGAAATCCATAATATAGTTGCGGAGTTCATCGAAAACGAGAATTTTGGAACTAATTTGGATACGGAATTGCTTCTTTCAGAAGAAAATATAAATGCCCAAAAAATTCTGGAAAGTACTACCCGAAAAATTGGTAACAAATTTGAAACTGGCCTTCTATGGAAAGAATATCCATCATATTTATCACCAAGTTAAGAAATGGCAAAAAAGCGCCTTTTAACCGTAGGAAGAAAAATGATACAAGATCCTCATTACGGTTTGAGATACATCAAAGAAATTAATAAGTACTTAGAAAAGGTTATGCCCGAAAATTGTTTGAAGAAGAAGTAAACAATTCATCAGTGCCTGTCTAGTATTCGCCACATTTTGGAGTAATATCTCCACATAAGCCTGAAAAATGACGTATTGTTTTTGATGCAGCTGCGACAGTAAGAGATGTATCCCTAAATACCGTTTTGGTCAAAAGTCCAGACCAAGTCAAACCACTACTAGAATATTAATGAAGTTTAGAGCAGGACCAATTGCTGTGGCTGCAGATTTTTTTAATGCATGTATTTATTTATTGTATCTTCAAATATGAACTAACAATAAGTATTCAAATCTTAAATCTAGAATATAATTATTATTATATTATATTATATATTATTATAAAAAAATTATTTTCAAGTAGTCCCATCTGGAGTGTTGAGTATAAGAGCCCTTGTGTCCCTCTTTTTTAGGCGGATGTGTCCAGTAAAGTTCAAACTATTACGAGCAAGCGGATTAGGATGCGATTCGAGTTTTGTTAAATATTTGCCTGCGTATTTTGCAATTTCTTCAATCACTAGTGGCATATTCAAATCACGATGTATATTTGAATTTTTGATGTACCATGGAGCCGAAGTTACCATACGTAAAATTTTGTTTTGCCTTCGTTGGATTCTCTCGACATTGGAAGCTAAAGCAGTGCCCCATAGTTGAATTCCGTAGCACCATATAGGTTTCAAAAGTGACTTGTATATAAAAAGTTTGCAATCTAGACTGAGAGTTGAATTTCTACCAATCAGCCAATGTACCTGAGCTAATTTTAGTTTCATTTGTGTTAGTTTAGAATCAATGTGTTGCTTCCATGTAAGCCGTCAATCAAGGTGTATACCAAGGTATTTTATATGTGAATTTTGAGGAACAATTTGATTATTGATTCTAATGAGGGAACAAGTATCTTTTCGTAGAGTAAATGTTACCTGCGCACACTTCTGCTCATTTACTTTAATTCTCCATAACTTTAACCATAGTTCCAGTTGGGCAATATGTTCCTGAAGATATCGGGATGCCTCGTGAGGGTTTTCGTGCATGCTAAAGGAGGCTGTATCATCGGCAAAAGTAGATGTGTGGATTTTAGTGCTAACAGGCATATCACAAGTATAAATCAAATACAAAACTGGTCCCAGTATACTCCCCTGTGGCACACCGGCAGATATAGATTCGGGAACACTCATGAAGTCTCCTTCCACAACAATAAATTTCCGGGATAGAATATAACTTTCCAATAGCTTTAGAAAATTTATTGGTAGATATGTCTTCAATTTTAAAATTAGGCCTTCATGCCATACTTTATCAAATGCCTGAAAAACATCAATAAAGAGAGAAGAACAATACTTCTTTTCTTCAAATGTTCTTCTTATAACTTGAACCAATCTATGCGGTTGTTCAATGGTACTATGCTGACTTCTAAAACCAAATTGATGGTCCGGTAAGTAGTTGTGAACTGGGCATTCTGGACCAATTAAAATTGTGAAATTGTTGCTGAAATTGTTAAATTTGGGTAATTAAAATTTGAAAATTGTTAAATTCTTGGAAATTTGTGTTTTTTTGTTTACATAAGGAGTTTTTTGTTTACATTAGGAGTTTTTTGTTTACATTAGGAGTTTTTGTTTACATTAAGTGTATGTCTGTCTGTCGGTCTGTCTGTCTGCCTGCCTGCCTGACCGTGGGAAGTTTGTGTGTGGAATATTTTGTGTGAATGTATTAAGGCGGTTCATAGTTTGGCGGTTTTTATGTGTGTATGTGACGACGGGGAAAATCATGAAAATGGTTTTTCCTAATGCTGACGGAAAATCATCTAATGATTTTTCGTAATTCCGAAGGCAAAACATGATAATTTTTCGTAATACCGAAGGCAATACATGATTTTTTTTTTTCAAATGCCGACGGCAAAACATGATAATTTTTCCTAATGCATACGGCATGCATGATAATTTTTCCTAATGCCTACGGCAATGCATGATAATTATTTTTTTCAAATGCCGACGGCAAAAAATGAATATAATTTTTTCAAATGCCGACGGGAAAATGATTTTTCCTAATGACGACGGGAAAACGTGAAAGTTATTTTTTCTAATGCTAATGTAGGTGTTGCTAGACTGTGGGAATTTAAGGCTGACCGTGATTTGAGTGGGTGGCGTTGTTGCCGTAATATGTAACCATAGGAATTTGCGGATATGTCTGTCTGTCTGTGAGAATTTAGGTGAAGGTTTGATTGGCAGGGGGCGGGGTGTAGTTGAGGTAGATCGATTGCGTGTGTAGTTGTGTGTGAATGTGTGTGTATGTGTGTGTGTGTGTGTGTGTGTGTGTGTGTGTGTGTGTGTGTATGTTTGTAGGAATTTCAATGTGTGTATTTCTGTAGGAGCTTAAGGCTGATTGTGATTTATGAGGGGTGAGGTGTTCTAGTAATATGCAACCGGGGGAATCTGTGTGTTTGTATGTCTGTAGGAGTTTAAGGCTGACCATGATTTGGGTGGGCAGGGTTGTTGACGTAATATGTAGCCATGGGGATTTGTGAATGTGTCTCTCTATAGTAGTTTAAGGTTGATCGTGATTTGAGGTGGGTGAGGATGTTGTTGAGGTAAATTGGTTATGCGTATGTATGTATGTATGTATTTTTGTAAGAATTTAAGATGATTGTGATTTATTAGGGGCGAGGTGTTCTTGTAATATGTAGCCGTGAGAATCTATGTGTATAGACGTCTGTAGAAGTTTAAGACTATCTGTAATTTCAGGTAGGTGAGAGTGTTGTGTTGTTGAGATTAATCTTATATATTGTATATGTATGTATGATCATGGGAATTTGTGTATGTATATCTGAGGGAGAATTTAAGGCTCGTCATGATTTGCAAAAGGTGGGGTGTTGTTGAAATTTTCTTGGATATTTCTTATATGAATTCTGCTATGTGTGTGTATTTGAGCTGGTATTTATATGTAGGTAGAAATAAATTGTTTTCAACATCGACATTTGGTACTATAAAATACTATCATATATCTGGACTTCCCTAATCCTAGTATGCTTTTGTACTTACGATTGCTTTATATTTTCTCATGCTTAAATTTGTCTCGCGTTGAAGTCGGTCTGTGTGAAATTTGTTTATATTACAGATTTTGTTTATTTAACTACATTCGTCTTCTTTGACTGAAAGAGTTATCTACACACAGAGAAAAACCAACTTGAAATCAGTAAGAACCATGCTGAATTAATAAGAACCATTAGCGAAGGTTTAGTCATATTGAAATTTCTTATTTCAATATGGACAAAATATTAATTTACAGTATTCATTTATGAAACTCATTAGTTTGTAGATATCTCAATATACATTTTCTATTATATTAAAAATTATTGAATTAATGTGATGAATTCTTATTTTTAAGCTGCAGATTTTCCCTGAGTGTATGGATTGTTTATATTTGCATTGTGCTTTAACTAAACGACGCTTCATATATTTTCATGATGTAGATCTAATAAATACTTAAGCATTGATAAGAAATTTGATATTTATACATACATATCTACAAATTGATTTTATGTATGTATGTATGTATGTATGTATGTACATATATATGTACATACAAATAAGTGTTCAACTCAATCTTTGAATACATTTTTTATTTTATTTTTTGTCATGTGATGTCTGTTGTTGGTGAAATTAAAAACATTTTAATTTTTATCTGCGTTTACTTAAAAGTTTGTGAGGATTTTCTGTTGTAAGTAAAACTGAATTCTTGAAGATATGTACTTACATACTCTATAGTAATAGTAACTATAATAGAAATATTTCTTATACTTAATTTACAGTTTTTTAAAGTATAGGGTATAAAATTTTTTCTAGCTATAGCCTTCTACATTTATTTTGGAAAACTTGCTTTGCTTTTTAAAAATGTATAAACATTTTTAAATGAAACTGATCCGGCACTCCAGCTTGGGTACTGATAGTTTTTTTTTGTTGTTAGTTAACTTACTTATTTTTTATTTTTTATTGATAAACATTGGAAATCAAAAGGGAGTTTGATATTGTAATTATTATTTTCATAATTGTTGAAAACAATCGCTGCTTTTTGTTTGTTTTTTGCGATGAAATCATTTGAATTACTTTTGCAACTTTACGCGTTTATAAAAATTATGTTATTTTCTATATTTCTTAATTTATAAGACTTTTAGACTTTGTCCTTTAGGGGTTATATATTCTATTATACGATTATGAATAAGAATGCAGTAAGCTGATGTATTTGCTTACTGCTTCAAATTAAAATTTTATTAAATTGAATAAAAGGAGTTTTTTTTCTTAAACTCTGATGCAGTTAGAAGCGCTGGAGATTCTTTCATATAACAGCTTTTTTGAAATTTTTGATACATAGTATAATATAGAATTGGATAACATTTATTTTTAATTTTTATGTTAAGAAGTACGGGTATGAGACTGAATTTAAATGTACTTTTAAATTAGTTAAATCATAATGAACAAACATATTTTCTTCTTTAATAGCGATCAACAGAAAACGAACTCGTTTTCATATAATTTAGGTATACCCTATCGACGGCTCCTCTAGGATACAAGATGACTTTGTATGACGAAATTTCTGTTGCTTTATACTGATAATATGTTTACATTAATAAGATACATATACATATGTTTATTTTATGAACGGTGAGCACCTATGGCTTTTATTTAATGTTCTATATGACTTTTTTTTCATTTTATTAAAGTTCAGCGTATTGTATATATATTTCTGAAATGTTTAAGTGTGTTTTGTGTGCCCATCGGGCAGAGTGTACGTATTAGTTGGTCAGTCAGTCTCTATTTTTATTTATTTTTTTTCTTCTAATGTGCCACTCCTTTTCCAGATTTTACTACTTGGAATAGAGAATTTTTGTCTAATTTTTTGGTGGGTATATACATTAGGTATGTAGAAATTAGTTTAGATACAAAGAAATGCATGTTTAATATACAACTATTGTATCAAATCGATCTCAAATAACTCAGTTACCTCTACCAGCAATTCACCGTTGGTGTATTCATAAAGTGTTAGAAACAATGAAATATCTATGTTTTGAGAGAATTTTTCCCCTCAAGTATTTCTACATGAGGTTTGAGGGGTCAATCACTGTCGCATTCATATGTAATGATTATTCACTTAAAAAACGTCATCATCACCATCAATCATCTCCGTATACAATACATTCATGAGTTGGGTTGATCCAGATACAATTGCTGTCTCATCACCTTCTAACAGCTTTATATATTTTGCTAGTATGCATGCCTTAGCATGCTTCTATCGATAGTGACGTAAGAGTCCGAGATGTAGTAGTGTTACAATTAAAAATCTTTACTATTAGAATTTACCAGTTCGCTCTTTTGAATTTTTGCAAAGTAGATACATATGTATGTATTTCATTGACCACAAAATCATAAAATTTCTTTGCTTACAAAATTGTATGACGTGAGGATTTTTTTTTTTTTTTTTTTTTTTTTATTTTTAAATTATACATGCTTCTGCATGCTTTCATTTTTTTCTATAAATTTATGTAATACTCATACAGATACAGATATAAAGTAAGATCTGTTTACTGTACATTTTAAAATTTATGCATGCTTCAGCATGATTCTAGTTGAAGCGTATATTCATTCACTAAGTTTGTTTGATACTTATTCATACACATGTACATTCTTAAAGATTGGATATCAAAGTCCACTTTCCATAGTTTATCTACATATATTTTCTAAGGATCTGATAGCTAAAGAAATAAATAGAGCGAAGATCTTCTATAATAATCCCATTTTCATATTGTAAAATTTTGCGTGCTAGCGCTTTCGATGGGAAAATATACATACAACTTTATAAAAAGTGATAATATGATGTGCTGCTGAATATTGCACTATGTTATAGTTCATTTTAAACACTGAAGTTTTAGCAATATTTCATTCAGACCAACAAGTTTAGAGAATTCCACTACATTTAGTTAATTATCTTTCTTAAGACCCATCATTCCTAATCAATCCTACAAAAAACAACACAAACTAGATTTTTCGTTTTAATTTTATTTTTATTAAATTCAACATTCATTCTTCAAATTACTTTATACTATATTAAGTAGCTTTTCCTCATTTGTTGAGTTGACTTTAATAGGAGACATTTTAATGGTACGATGAACTTTTCTATTGCATGCATTGAGTAAATCTTTATATATACCAATCCACTTATATGAACCATTAAAGCTAATTCTTTTCACATCATACCTTTCAATGATCTATTAAATCGTTCTAATATTGATGCTTTCATATTAAGTAATGTTTAATCTTCTATTTATGTATGAGTTTTCGCAAGTATTTATTAAAAAATTCTTTAGAATCATCTGTTTGTAAGTTTTTTGGTACCCGTACCACTTCAAAAATGTTTTCCATTGCCTTGGTTTTTAGAGTGCAGCTTTTATTTTCAGCTGTACTTTGAGAATGTGTCAATTACAGTCTTCAAAAATCAACAATTTCTATTTTCTGTAGAATAGTTCTACATTTCACCTAACTTAGCTCCATAAAACATCATATATTCCTGTCATTACATCTCTACAAGCACAAACAGTTGTTGAAATTTAATATGGACTTCGTTAACTAAATTTCTTTTTAAAGACATTGAATTGTTTCACAGATTTTTTCGAAAGTGTTGTGATCTACATCTTGCACTTTCAGCTATTTATACTAACATGTAGTTAATTTTCTAATCTATATATTTAACCGTAAACTCTTCAATTTGTTTTTAATTATTAAATTTTTAGAATTGCTTTTTCAATTTTATAACTGTCTTCTTTCTCTAATTTTATTTCACGTTGTAGTTCCTCAATTTGCATTTAAATATATTCTTGAATATTAATGCTTTAAGCTATATTATTAATTTGTCTTGTATTTTATCTTCATTCAGTTTGACGTAACTATCAACAATAGTTTGGATCTAATTCATTTATGCCTTCCAATACTGATAAGTCAGTATAAATGTCTTCAGAATTGGAAGTCTATGAGTAAAATCATCGTCATCATCATTCTCAGTATTAGCATCATTAAATATGATGGTATTATCAAATATTGTTCCTTCTACTAGTTTCTTTTGGGGTACTTGTCTATATCTTGAGTGAAGGTTTCTTAGGCTTTAAACTTGTATATTTTCAACTTCTGTCTTGATTTTACTTTCTTCTTTCATAAGAATTCTTTTAATATTTTTAGAACTATTTATGAATTCTTCTGCTATAGGTTTAAATGTATCTTTTAGTTGTTCACTTGTATCTATTTCACCAGTTTTTATACTACGAAGCTTTTTCTTCAACACATTTCTTGTCAACACCAACTGTTTTAAAATTTTCTCATCCAGGGCAAATAACAGGTATCAGCAATCATATCAGCTTTTCAGGAGCTGGTCTGGTTTTCAGATCAGCTTTTCAGGACCTGGTCTGGTTTTCAGATCAGCTTTTCAGGACCTGGTCTGGTTTTCAGATCAGCTTATCAGGACCTGGTCTGGTTTTCAGATCAGCTTTTCAGGACCTGGTCTGGTTTTCAGATCAGCTTATCAGGACCTGGTCTGGTTTTCAGATCAGCTTATCAGGAGCTGGTCTGGTTTTCAGATCAGCTTATCAGGAGCTGGTCTGGTTTTCAGATCAGCTTATCAGGAGCTGGTCTGGTTATCAGATCAGCTTATCAGGAGCTGGTCTGGTTTTCAGATAAGCTTATCAAGAGCTGATCTGATTTTTAGATCAGCTTATCAGGTAACAGATCAGGCTATCAGGAGCTGTTCAGATTTTCATTTCAAGATATCTGAGTCAGATTTAGTTATCAGTGTACAAGTAGCTAGCCATTTATAACATTTATATACATGAAGTTTAAAGTCAGATGAAATACGAAAAAGTAAAGTTTTATCTAGTAAAATTATTTTCTATAACGATCATCGTTTAATTCACTATCTTTGCTTATAATCAAAAATCCATATTTATCCTTTCAACATGCTTTTTATTTTTCTCACCTAACTTAAACATTAAATATACATTATGATGATCTCTTATTAAATGTTTGGTGATTCTGGTGTAAGTTTAACATAAGTAGAATGAATCAACATTCTTATCTCTCCCCATACAAAAATATGCTTCCCATACGCATCATCGTTAAATATCATATTGGAATTACTTTGGACTGAAATAACAGATTCACTATCGGTAAATTTTGTAATATATTATTATTTTAATTGATGTAATTAATTTCTTCAGATATTTATATCTGGGGTGATATAAAGATTTTGAGTATAAATAAATGTTCTCAAAATTTAAGTCCATTAGGACTTTCTAGCAAGCCAATCATAGCGTTTTTTTTCGTAATTTGACAGGTCAACTATTGTTGCACGAATAGAATTTGATATAAGGGAACTATGATTTATTTTTGAACTATCGTTCGATGAATCATCAATATTTCGTACCAAGAATTATTTATGTTGTTTTGACTAAGGGTATGAGTCAATATTTATAAAATCCATTTCATAAATATCAGCTCATGCTCATAGTCAAAACAAAGTATGCTTTAAGTGTTTAAAACCGCTATTACCATAAAAATGGTGGTTTTAAACACTTAAAATATACTTTGTTTTACTAACCGCATTTTATAACTAAATGCATTTCATAAATATTGACGCATACTCATAATCAAAACAGCATATAAATATCCTTTGTTTTGACTATGAGTATGAGTCATTATCTCTTATTATAGAAAAATAAAATAGTATGATTATATGATATCAGAAATCATGTTTTCTAATATCATATAACCATACTATTTGATTCTTTCTATAATAATAGATAATATTTATGAAATGCATTTATTTACAAAATGCGATTAGTAAAACAACAAAAATATAGGATGGTATGAAATTTTGATGATTCATCAATATTTCGTACCAAGGTATTTTTAGGTTGTTTTTACTATGAGTATGCGCCAATATTTATGAAATGTATTTCATAAATATTATCTCTTATTATAGAAAAATTAAAAATGTAGCTATACGATATCAGAAAATATTTTCTGAAATCGTATAGCTATATTATTTTATTTGTCCTATAATAAGAGATAATGGCCCCTACTCATAGTCAAAACAAAGAATATTTTAAGAGTTTCAAATCAGTATTATCATACAAAATACTGATTTTAAACTCTTACAGCATTATTTATAAAACTTATTAAGGCTTTGTAAATAAAGGCTTTTTAAAACAAATTTTTTATAAAAACATTTTTTTCTTAAAAAGTCTTTATAAAGCCCTAATAAGTGTTATCAATAAGGCTGTTAAAATATACTTTGTTTTACTAACCACATTTTTGTAACTAAACGCATTTCATAAATATTGATCCATAGTCATAGTCAAAACAAAGGATATTTTTATGCTGTTTTGATTATGAGTGTGGATCATTATCTCTTATTATAGAAAAAATAAACTAATGCAGCTATACGATTTCAGAAAATATTTTCTGATATGGTATAGCTGTATTAGTTTATTTTTTATAATAAGAGATAATATTTATAAAATGTATTTAGCTACATAAATGCGGTTAGTAAAACAACCTAAAATACCTTGGTACGAAATATTGATGATTCATCGAACGATAGTTCAAAAATAAATCATAGTTCCCTTATATCAAATTCTATTCGTGCAACAATAGTTGACCTGTCAAATTACGAAAAAAAAAACGCTATGATTGGCTTGCTAGAAAGTCCTAATGGACTTAAATTTTGAGAACATTTATTTATACTCAAAATCTTTATATCACCCCAGATATAAATATCTGAAGAAATTAATTACATCAATTAAAATAATAATATATTACAAAATTTACCGATAGTGAATCTGTTATTTCAGTCCAAAGTAATTCCAATATGATATTTAACGATGATGCGTATGGGAAGCATATTTTTGTATGGGGAGAGATAAGAATGTTGAATCATTCTACTTATGTTAAACTTACACCAGAATCACCAAACATTTAATAAGAGATCATCATAATGTATATTTAATGTTTAAGTTAGGTGAGAAAAATAAAAAGCATGTTGAAAGGATAAATATGGATTTTTGATTATAAGCAAAGATAGTGAATTAAACGATGATCGTTATAGAAAATAATTTTACTAGATAAAACTTTACTTTTTCGTATTTCATCTGACTTTAAACTTCATGTATATAAATGTTATAAATGGCTAGCTACTTGTACACTGATAACTAAATCTGACTCAGATATCTTGAAATGAAAATCTGAACAGCTCCTGATAGCCTGATCTGTTACCTGATAAGCTGATCTAAAAATCAGATCAGCTCCTGATAAGCTGATCTGAAAACCAGACCAGCTCCTGATAAGCTGATCTCATAACCAGACCAGCTCCTGATAAGCTGATCTGAAAACCAGACCAGCTCCTGATAAGCTGATCTGAAAACCAGACCAGCTCCTGATAAGCTGATCTGAAAACCAGACCAGGTCCTGATAAGCTGATCTGAAAACCAGACCAGGTCCTGAAAAGCTGATCTGAAAACCAGACCAGGTCCTGATAAGCTGATCTGAAAACCAGACCAGGTCCTGAAAAGCTGATCTGAAAACCTGACCAGGTCCTGAAAAGCTGATCTGAAAACCAGACCAGCTCCTGAAAAGCTGATATGATTGCTGATACCTGTTATTTGCCCTGGATGAGAAAATTTTAAAACAGTTGGTGTTGACAAGAAATGTGTTGAAGAAAAAGCTTCGTAGTATAAAAACTGGTGAAATAGATACAAGTGAACAACTAAAAGATACATTTAAACCTATAGCAGAAGAATTCATAAATAGTTCTAAAAATATTAAAAGAATTCTTATGAAAGAAGAAAGTAAAATCAAGACAGAAGTTGAAAATATACAAGTTTAAAGCCTGAGAAACCTTCACTCAAGATATAGACAAGTACCCCAAAAGAAACTAGTAGAAGGAACAATATTTGATAATACCATCATATTTAATGATGCTAATACTGAGAATGATGATGACGATGATTTTACTCATAGACTTCCAATTCTGAAGACATTTATACTGACTTATCAGTATTGGAAGGCATAAATGAATTAGACACAAACTATTGTTGATAGTTACATTAAACTGAATGAAGATAAAATACAAGACAAATTAATAATATAGCTTAAAGCATTAATATTCAAGAATATATTTAAATGCAAATTGAGGAACTACAACGTGAAATAAAATTAGAGAAAGAAGACAGTTATAAAATTGAAAAAGCAATTCTAAAAAGTAAATAACTAAAAACAAATTGAAGAGTTTACGGTTAAATATATAGATTAGAAAATTAACTACATGTTAGTATAAATAGCTGAAAGTGCAAGATGTAGATCACAACACTTTCGAAAAAATCTGTGAAACAATTCAATGTCTTTAAAAAGAAATTTAGTTAACGAAGTCCATATTAAATTTCAACAACTGTTTGTGCTTGTAGAGATGTAATGACAGGAATATATGATGTTTTATGGAGCTAAGTTAGGTGAAATGTAGAACTATTCTACAGAAAATAGAAATTGTTGATTTTTGAAGACTGTAATTGACACATTCTCAAAGTACAGCTGAAAATAAAAGCTGCACTCTAAAAACCAAGGCAATGGAAAATATTTTTGAAGTGGTACTGGTACCAAAAAACTTACAAACAGATGATTCTAAAGAATTTTTTAATAAATACTTGGGAAAACTCATACATAAATAGAAGATTAAACATTACTTAATATGAAAGCATCAATATTAGAATGATTTAATAGATCATTGAAAGGTATGATGCGAAAAGAATTAGCTTTAATGGTTCATAAAAGTGGATTGGTATGTATAAAGATTTACTCAATGCATGCAATAGAAAAGTTCATCGTACCATTAAAATGTCTCCTATTAAAGTCAACTCAACAAATGAGGAAAAGCTACTTAATATAGTATAAAGTAATTTGAAGAATGAATGTTGAATTTAATAAAAATAAAATTAAAACGAAAAATCTAGTTTGTGTTGTTTTTTGTAGGATTGATTAGGAATGATGGGTCTTAAGAAAGATAATTAACTAAATGTAGTGGAATTCTCTAAACTTGTTGGTCTGAATGAAATATTGCTAAAACTTCAGTGTTTAAAATGAACTATAACATAGTGCAATATTCAGCAGCACATCATATTATCACTTTTTATAAAGTTGTATGTATATTTTCCCATCGAAAGCGCTAGCACGCAAAATTTTACAATATGAAAATGGGATTATTATAGAAGATCTTCACTCTATTTATTTCTTTAGCTATCAGATCTTTAGAAAATATAGATAAACTACGGAAATTGGACTTTGATATCCAATCTTTAAGAATGTACATGTGTATGAATAAGTATCAAACAAACTTAGTGAATGAATATACGCTTCAACTAGAATCATGCTGAAGCATGCATACATTTTCAAATGTACAGTAAACAGATCTTACTTTATATCTGTATGAGTATTACATAAATTTATAGAAAAAAAATGAAAGCATGCCGAAGCATGTATAATTAAAAAAAAAAAAAAAAAAAAAAAAAAAAAAAAATCCTCACGTCATACAATTTTGTAAGCAAAGAAATTTTATGATTTTGTGGTCAATGAAATACATACATATGTATCTACTTTGCAAAAATTCAAAAGAGCGAACTGGTAAATTCTAATAGTAAAGATTTTTAATTGTAACACTACTACATCTCGGACTCTTACGTCACTATCGATAGAAGCATGCTAAGGCATGCATACTAGCAAAATATATAAAGCTGTTAGAAGGTGATGAGACAGCAATTGTATCTGGATCAACCCAACTCATGAATGTATTGTATACGGAGATGATTGATGGTGATGATGACGTTTTTTAAGTGAATAATCATTACATATGAATGCGACAGTGATTGACCCCTCAAACCTCATGTAGAAATACTTGAGGGGAAAAATTCTCTCAAAACATAGATATTTCATTGTTTCTAACACTTTATGAATACACCAACGGTGAATTGCTGGTAGAGGTAACTGAGTTATTTGAGATCGATTTGATACAATAGTTGTATATTAAACATGCATTTCTTTGTATCTAAACTAATTTCTACATACCTAATGTATATACCCACCAAAAAATTAGACAAAAATTCTCTATTCCAAGTAGTAAAATCTGAAAAAGGAGTGGCACATTAGAAGAAAAAAAAATAAATAAAAATAGAGACTGACTGACCAACTAATACGTACACTCTGCCCGTTGGGCACACAAAACACACTTAAACATTTCAGAAATATATATACAATACGCTGAACTTTAATAAAATGAAAAAAAAGTCATATAGAACATTAAATAAAAGCCATAGGTGCTCACCGTTCATAAAATAAACATATGTATATGTATCTTATTAATGTAAACATATTATCAGTATAAAGCAACAGAAATTTCGTCATACAAAGTCATCTTGTATCCTAGAGGAGCCGTCGATAGGGTATACCTAAATTATATGAAAACGAGTTCGTTTTCTGTTGATCGCTATTAAAGAAGAAAATATGTTTGTTCATTATGATTTAACTAATTTAAAAGTACATTTAAATTCAGTCTCATACCCGTACTTCTTAACATAAAAATTAAAAATAAATGTTATCCAATTCTATATTATACTATGTATCAAAAATTTCAAAAAAAACTGTTATATGAAAGAATCTCCAGCGCTTCTAACTGAATCAGAGTTTAAGAAAAAAAACTCCTTTTATTCAATTTAATAAAATTTTAATTTGAAGCAGTAAGCAAATACATCAGCTTACTGCATTCTTATTCATAATCGTATAATAGAATATATAACCCCTAAAGGACAAAGTCTAAAAGTCTTATAAATTAAGAAATATAGAAAATAACATAATTTTTATAAACAATTAAAGTTGCAAAAGTAATTCAAATGATTTCATCGCAAAAAACAAACAAAAAGCAGCGATTGTTTTCAACAATTATGAAAATAATAATTACAATATAAAACTCGCTTTTGATTTCCAATGTTTATCAATAAAAAATAAAAAATAAGTAAGTTAACTAACAACAAAAAAAAAAACTATCAGTACCTAAGCTGGAGTGCCGGATCAGTTTCATTTAAAAATGTTTATACATTTTTAAAAAGCAAAGCAAGTTTTCCAAAATAAATGTAGAAGGCTATAGCTAGAAAAAATTTTATACCCTATACTTTAAAAAACTGTAAATTAAGTATAAGAAATATTTCTATTATAGTTACTATTACTATAGAGTATGTAAGTACATATCTTCAAGAATTCAGTTTTACTTACAACAGAAAATCCTCACAAACTTTTAAGTAAACGCAGATAAAAATTAAAATGTTTTTAATTTCACCAACAACAGACATCACATGACAAAAAATAAAATAAAAAATGTATTCAAAGATTGAGTTGAACACTTATTTGTATGTACATATATATGTACATACATACATACATACATACATACATAAAATCAATTTGTAGATATGTATGTATAAATATCAAATTTCTTATCAATGCTTAAGTATTTATTAGATCTACATCATGAAAATATATGAAGCGTCGTTTAGTTAAAGCACAATGCAAATATAAACAATCCATACACTCAGGGAAAATCTGCAGCTTAAAAATAACAATTCATCACATTAATTCAATAATTTTTAATATAATAGAAAATGTATATTGAGATATCTACAAACTAATGAGTTTCATAAATGAATACTGTAAATTAATATTTTGTCCATATTGAAATAAGAAATTTCAATATGACTAAACCTTCGCTAATGGTTCTTATTAATTCAGCATGGTTCTTACTGATTTCAAGTTGGTTTTTCTCTGTGTGTAGATAACTCTTTCAGTCAAAGAAGACGAATGTAGTTAAATAAACAAAATCTGTAATATAAACAAATTTCACACAGACCGACTTCAACGCGAGACAAATTTAAGCATGAGAAAATATAAAGCAATCGTAAGTACAAAAGCATACTAGGATTAGGGAAGTCCAGATATATGATAGTATTTTATAGTACCAAATGTCGATGTTGAAAACAATTTATTTCTACCTACATATAAATACCAGCTCAAATACACACACATAGCAGAATTCATATAAGAAATATCCAAGAAAATTTCAACAACACCCCACCTTTTGCAAATCATGACGAGCCTTAAATTCTCCCTCAGATATACATACACAAATTCCCATGATCATACATACATATACAATATATAAGATTAATCTCAACAACACAACACTCTCACCTACCTGAAATTACAGATAGTCTTAAACTTCTACAGACGTCTATACACATAGATTCTCACGGCTACATATTACAAGAACACCTCGCCCCTAATAAATCACAATCATCTTAAATTCTTACAAAAATACATACATACATACATACGCATAACCAATTTACCTCAACAACATCCTCACCCACCTCAAATCACGATCAACCTTAAACTACTATAGAGAGACACATTCACAAATCCCCATGGCTACATATTACGTCAACAACCCTGCCCACCCAAATCATGGTCAGCCTTAAACTCCTACAGACATACAAACACACAGATTCCCCCGGTTGCATATTACTAGAACACCTCACCCCTCATAAATCACAATCAGCCTTAAGCTCCTACAGAAATACACACATTGAAATTCCTACAAACATACACACACACACACACACACACACACACACACACACACATACACACACATTCACACACAACTACACACGCAATCGATCTACCTCAACTACACCCCGCCCCCTGCCAATCAAACCTTCACCTAAATTCTCACAGACAGACAGACATATCCGCAAATTCCTATGGTTACATATTACGGCAACAACGCCACCCACTCAAATCACGGTCAGCCTTAAATTCCCACAGTCTAGCAACACCTACATTAGCATTAGAAAAAATAACTTTCACGTTTTCCCGTCGTCATTAGGAAAAATCATTTTCCCGTCGGCATTTGAAAAAATTATATTCATTTTTTGCCGTCGGCATTTGAAAAAAATAATTATCATGCATTGCCGTAGGCATTAGGAAAAATTATCATGCATGCCGTATGCATTAGGAAAAATTATCATGTTTTGCCGTCGGCATTTGAAAAAAAAAAGTAATCATGTATTGCCTTCGGTATTACGAAAAATTATCATGTTTTGCCTTCGGAATTACGAAAAATCATTAGATGATTTTCCGTCAGCATTAGGAAAAACCATTTTCATGATTTTTCCCGTCGTCACATACACACATAAAAACCGCCAAACTATGAACCGCCTTAATACATTCACACAAAATATTCCACACACAAACTTCCCACGGTCAGGCAGGCAGACAGACAGACCGACAGACAGACATACACTTAATGTAAACAAAAACTCCTAATGTAAACAAAAAACTCCTAATGTAAACAAAAAACTCCTTATGTAAACAAAAAAACACAAATTTCCAAGAATTTAACAATTTTCAAATTTTAATTACCCAAATTTAACAATTTCAGCAACAATTTCACAATTTTAATTGGTCCAGAATGCCCAGTTCACAACTACTCCGGTATGCACCCACTATCACTTAGAATTGGGGATAATTTTGTCATGAGCAGCTTTTCGAAAAGCTTTGATATTGTTGATAGTAAACTTATTGGCCTGTAAGACTCAGCTTTAGTAAGATCTTTGCCCGGATTTGGAATCATTTTGACCTTGGCAAGCTTCCAGTTATGTGGATAATACTCTAGTCGTAATATGGCATTAAAAATAAATAGTAAGATTCTAGTTGCAGTGCGAGGCAGATTCATCAGCATCTTGTTACTAATACCATCAATACCTGGAGCTTTCTTCGGGTTGAGCTCAGCAATTAGTTTATGTACATCACGCATCTTAAACTTTAAGGGTCGAGAGGGAAGAGCAACTACATTTGGCAAATCAGCAACACCAGTACATATATTTGGGGTAATTACGGATTTTAAATGCTCGGCAAATATTTTACCTTTTTCAGTATCGCTTCTTGCCCAATCACCGGTTGAAATCCGCAGAGGTGGTTTAAACTCAACGGGTCTTTTAACCTTTTTAGCACCGCGCTAGAAAGAGAAATTAGATGCTGGTGTGACATTAAGACCTTCCAGATAATTTTTAAAAGATGCAGTTTTCTCAGATGCAAGCAACTCTTGGAGTCGTTTCGTGCACTATTTAAATCTAATTTTATTTTGGGGTGATCTGTGCTGCTGCCATTCCCTTGTAGCTCTTCTTTTTTCACGTAGGAGACGTTCAATGTCTGAAGAATAAATTTTATTAAACCCAGTCTGCGGATGAGAGGTAGTGGCATGTTCAGCAGCCTGTTTAATATTCTCTTTGAGATTGGCAATGTTAGATTCAATATCATTTGGTGTTCTTAGCTTAATATTTTCCGTACAATGACTACTAAGGTATTTTTTGAACCCCAGCCAATTAACACGATTTATCATCTTCATATATGGATGAGGTAAGTCACTTCGTAGTGGGCTACAGATTGTAACGATCGTGGGAGAGTGATCGGGCGAGAGATCTAGGGAAGCTTCAACGTGAATTAATTCCCTAGAAATACTTTTTATGACGCCAAAATCTATAACATCCGGAATTTTTCGTACGTCAGCAGGCCAGTAAGTGGGCTCCCCACTCGAAATAATATCCAAGCCCATTTTTGAAATTGTGTTGAACAACGCCCTACGCCTAGGCGTAATAAGACGCGAACCCCAGAACGTATGCTTAGCATTGTAGTCGCCAGCTGCTACGATACAAGGTCCAAGAGATTTGTAGAATTTCTCGTATTGATCCTCAGTGATTGAAAATCTAGGAGGGGAGTAAATTGAAGATATCACGAAATTTGAACAAAAATTTTCAATGCAGATGTTTGTTGCTTGTAGATGTTCTTCACAAATGTTGTCAAGAATATAGTGCTTGAGTCTTGACTTTATTAGAATTGCTGATCCACCGCATGCTCTCCCGCTAGGGTCCTTTGTATCATATAATGTGTAGCCATTCATTTTAAAGAGGCTTCTAGAAGTCAAATGAGTCTCAGAGACCAACATTACATCAATATTTTTTTCAGTAAGGAAGTGCTCAAGTTCATTTTTATGTTGGCGAATGCCGTTTGCGTTCCAGAAACATATTTTTAACGTATTCATGGCTTGTTAATTAATGCTTGAAGCAGTGTATTCTGCATTCGTAGCATTTCTTGCATCATGCTAGTCATATTTGTTGTAAAGTTGTTGATAGTTTGCACAAGATTTTCAATAGTGGCTTCAAGGCGATTAAAATTAAAGCTTGAGTTTGTATTTGTTGAAAATGTTTAGTGGGGAAACATTTTGTGTGGGAATTGAATTTGTCTTAGCAGCATCTGCATACGATACACGGGAAGTAACTGGTTGGCTAATTTGCGCAAAAGTGGCTGAGGAAGCGCTTGTTGTTTGAACTGGAGCTAATTTAGGTTTTTGCACCATAGTCTTCTTTACGAAAGAGTACACAGGACAACCTCTGTAGTTAGCGCTGTGATTACCTCCACAATTACTGCATTTTTTTCCGCTTGATCTTTTGGTTTAGTACAACTAGCTGTGCCGTGTAATTCGCCGCACACAACACAAACATATTGTAAATTGCAGTAAGTTTTTGTATGGCCATATTCTTGGCAATTATGGCACTGCACGGGACCTGAACGCTTATGTGGCTCTTCAACTGTGATTTTTCTGTATAAAAGGTATTTTAGGCTATAAATAGGATGAGTCTAATTTTTTCTTAATTTTATATCCTTCGGCTCCAGTTCAACACGAAATAGGGGTTGGGGTACCTTTTCTCTGCTTATTATGTTAGAAACATTTTTTACCTTAAATCCCTGGAGGACGAGTGCATCTTTTATTTCTTCAGGAACAACATAGGAATCTGTGCCCTTCAATACGATCTGCAGGCCTTTAGCACTCTTAAGCTGGTATGTGTAGAAGCTTGCTTCATTTTTTTCAAATTCAGAAACCATTTTGCGGAAATCTTTTTCGTCATAAATTTGAATTTTCGTTTCATCGATGTTGCCACGTTTTATTGGGACAATGTGAAATTTATTTTCACCAATGACCGATATTAACTTTCACCAATGACCGATATTAATTTTTTAATAAGGGCATTTGAATTTTTCTCTCTCAAATAGATTGGTGGCGGCTTGGATGTTTTATTCGAGGATACATCGGGTTTGTCGTTTTCATCTTGCAAAATTTTAAAGCGGTTTTGGCGATTAGTTGAGGCTGCGCTGTTATCCCTAGACATTTTTGGAGCAGATGAAATTTTTGAAGAATTCGGGCTTCGCCTACGCTTTACTACGGTTATATATCTGTCCATTCCGACTTGTACCTTGAGTTTCGAGCCGCTGTTATCTGTAGTGATAACTTTGTTAAGTGATGAACACGAGCCGGAAGGGGATGATATTACTGGCTTATATGAAGAAGTACTAGGCAACTGTAATGTTAATGCATCATTACTATTTGGCATTGGACAAAGCGAAGTTGATCGCTGACGACAAATTGGCTTTGCCGTTAAAAAAAGGTTTTCGTCAGATTTATTATTTATATTTTTTTCATTAAGAGTTTCAGAACTCACAGTAAAATAAGCATTTCTGCCGTTAGAACTCACTTCAAATTTTTTTGTATTTGAGGCACTCATACAAAGAATTCCTCAAGGGTTATTCGTTTGTGTTTTTTTTGTTTTTTTGTTTGCGGTCTTTTTTTGTTTTTGTTATTTATGATTGTTTATTTGTTTCGAGGTACACATAGTATTCCTCAATGTAACTTTGTTTATGTTTTTTTTGTTTGCGGTTATTTTTTTTGTTTCTGTTATTTCTACTATGTAAAAAAAATATTTGCAAAGCATAAAGCTTATTGATTAAAGTCAGTATGTACCTATTATGAATAATATGAACTACGAATATTTTTTTGTATAATTTTTTGTTTGTAAGTAAAATTCCGCTAAGAAGGTACCACGAGAACTCCTATTTAGTATATTTTGACGATATTTTAATTGGTGGCAAGTCGGAAGAAGATTGTAAGATGAATGTGAGTAAAGTATTGGATAGGTTATTGGAACATAACGTTAAAGTAAATTTAGACAAGTGTGAATTTTTTAAATCAGAAATTGATTATTTGGGTTACCGCATCAACCAATCTGGTATCGCACCAAGCCCGCAAAAAGTGGACGCAGCGGTACGAGCTCCTGAACCTTGTAACAAAAATCAGCTAAAATCATTATTAATTATTATAATAAATGTATCCCCAATTTATCTAGCGAACTGCAGTGTCTGTACAAGTTAACAAAAGAAAATGTACAGTTGTCATGGAAAACTAAACACAGTGAATGTTTTCAAAACAGTAAATTATTGGTGAACAATATTAATTTACTAACACATTATGATCCTACAAAACCAATTATTGTATCCGCAGATGCTAGCCCATATGGAGTTGGTGGAGTGTTATCTCACATTGTCGATGGTGTAGAACGTCCGGTTATGTTTGTGTCTAGTACGTTGAGTGCGCTGAACGCAATTATTCACAACTTCATAGAGAAGCACTTGCCATAATATTTGCGATGAAAAAATTTCATAAATATTTGTTGGGGTTTCATTTTACTATACAAAGTGACCATCAACCCCTAAGGACAATTTTTGGTGAGAATAAAGATGTCTCTGGAGTGGCAGCAAATCGCTAGCAAAGATGGTCTATTTTTTCTTTCTAGGTATTCCTATGACATAAAATACAAGAAAGCAAAATATATGGCAAATGCTGATGCTTTATCAAGATTACCATTGGATAATGATACAAATATTGAAAAATGACAGTATAAATAATTTGAATGCTGTATCGTTTCCACTGAGTATTGATGATGTTCGGAGTGCAATGCAAAGCGACGATAATATAATGCAATCGCATAACTACACTGTTACTGGTAAGTGGCCGACTGAAATGACAGAGGAGTTAAAAAAATATCATAAAAAGAGAAATTCATTGGCTACTGAAAAAGCTTCTCTATTTTATGGTGATCGAATAGTAATTCCAAGTGGAATCCGTGATGATGTAAAATTAATACATGATCAACATATATATAGGAATAGTACGAAGTAAAGCATTAGCAAGAAGCATAGTATTGTGGCCAGACATAGATGAGCACATTGAGAGGTATATTGGCCAGTGTGTTCAATGTCAGTCTACTCAGAGAGCAGAGTCTGCTAGTTTATCACAATGAAGGGAGGTAACGTTCCCATTCGAAAGAATTCATATGGACTTTTGCGCGTTACATGGCCAACACATTTTGATTGTGTATGACGTATATTCGAAATGGATGGATGCTATTATTTTAACCACAACGACGGCAACTATGGTAATTGGGAAATTAAGGTCGATATGCTCCATTTTTGGGTTGCCAAATTATATAGTTAGTGACAATGGACCTCCATTTAGCTCCAAAGAATTTTTAGCGTTTTGCAACGCAAATAGCATAACCGTTCTTAAATCGCAACCTTACCACCCACAGTCCAACGGAAGTGCTGAAAGAGCTGTACAAACTTTTAAAAATGGATTGCGGAAATCTCTATTGGATGTTAAACAAAAGAAAGTAACATTACAAATACGAATTGATAGATTTTTGTTGAAATATAGAACAACGCCAACGTTGTCAACTGGCTTAACACCGTCTGATATGATTTTTCAATACAAACCCAGAACATTACTAACAATATTAACTTAAAGTAATTCAGATTTAAAATCTAATAAAATTCAGAACCAGGCAAAAAGAGGTGTAAAAGTTGAAAACTTGGAATTAAACCAAAAGGAAAACACATTTTTTAAGGAGGGCGAGGAGGTATGGTACAGAAATGTATACTCCAATTGGGTAAAATGGGTGAAAGGGAAAATAATAGAGAAGCTAAGTACGTGTAGATATTTAGTATTGATTAAGGAAGTAATAAGACAGGCACACATTGATCATATTAGAAAGAGCGTTGTAAATGAAGGACAGATAACAATACTACCTTTGAAGGGCCGCAGCCAGCAAACAATGGATAGTTCGATAGGTGAAGAAAGAAGAGGTGTAGTTACACGTAGTATGGCACGAAAAATTAAAGTAAATGATGAGGATAAAACGTAGTTTAACTTGGGAGGAATGATGTGTATGTACAATTAAATATCTCCATTTAATTAAGTACTATAATACTCTTAAATAACTTCTCTTAATTACATTATTTTAAGTACAAAGCTCATGTATATTAATTATTCATATAAGCATAATAAATTAGTCTTTAAGTGAACTCGAAAACGATTGTTTCATTTATAACATTAACAACTTTACAACAAATATGACTAGCATGATTCAAGAAATGCGTGGTATATTTAAATCACGTTGTATATTTGAATTTTTTATGTACTATGGAGCCGATGTTATTAACCGTAAAATTTTGTTTTGCTTTCGTGGGATTCTCTCGATAATAAAAGCTGAAGCAGTGCCCCATAGTTGAATTCCGTAACACCATATTGGTTTCAAAATCGATTTGTATATTAAACGTTTGGTGTATACCAAGGTATTTCACATGTGAATGTTGAGGAACAACTTGATTGTTGATTCTAATGGGGGATAAGTATCTGTTCGTAGGGCAAATGTTATCTGTACGCACTTCTGTTCATTTACTTTTATTCTCCATAAGTTAAACCAAAGCTCAATCCGTGTTATATGTTCCTGAAGATATCGGGATGGCTCATGAGGGTTTTGTGCATACTAAGGCAGGCTGTATCATCGGCAAATGAAGAAGTATGGATATTACTGCTCACAGGTATATCACAAGTATAAATGAAATACAAAACTGGCCACAGTATACTCTCTTGTGGTACACCGGATGAGAAAGTTTCGGGCGTACTCATAAATTCTCCTTCCATAACAGAGAACTTAAAATATAACTCTCCAAAAGTTTTAGAATGTTATTTGGTAGATATGTCTTCAATTTTAAAATTAGGCCATCATGCCAAACTTTATCAAATGCCTGAGAAACATCAATAAACAAGGCAGAACAATACTTCTTTTCTTCGAATGCTTTCCTTATAAATTGAATCAATCTATGCGTTTGCTCAATGGTGCTTTGCTGACTTCTAAAACCAAATTGATGGTCCGGTATGCACATATTATCTGTTAGACAAGGGGAAAATTTTTTCATGAGCAGATTTTCGAAGAGTTTTGACATAGTAGACAGCAAACTTATTGGCCTATATGCCTCAGATTTGGTAAGATCTTTGCCCGGCTTAGGAATCATTTTGACCTTGGCAAGCTTCCAGTGTTGTGGATAATACTCCAGCCGTAATATGGCATTAAAAATAAACAGCAGGATTCTTATTGCAATATGCGGCAAGTTCATCAGCATCTTGTTACTAATTCCATCAATACCTGGAGCTTTCTTTGGTTTGAGTTCAGCAATTACTTTTTGTACATCACGCATCTTAAACTTTAAGGGTTGGGGGGGTAGGGCAACTAAACTCGTCAAATCAGAAACACCAGTACATCTGTTTGGCGTAAATACGGATTTTAAGTGCTCAGCAAATATTTTACATTTTTCCATATCACTTCTTGCCCAACTTCCGGCAGATGTGCGCAGAGGTGGCTTAAACTCAACGGAAGTTTTAAGCTTTCTAGCAGCGCGCCACAAAGAGTAATTTGATGCTTGTGTGACATGAAGACCTGCCAGATCATTTTTAAGAGATGCAGTTTTTTCAGATGCAAGCAACTCTTGGAGTCGTTCAGTACACTCTTTAATTCTGATTTTTTTTGGGGTGATTTGTGCTGTTGCCATTCCCTTCTAGCTCTTCTTTTTTCACGTACGAGACGTTCAATGTCTGTAGAATGAATTTTATTAAACCCAGTCTGCGGATGGGAGGTAGTGGTATGCTCAGCAGCCTATTTAATATTTTTATTAATATAGGCAATGCTAGATTCAATATCATTGGTGTTCTTAGCGTAATATTTTCCGTGCAATGACTACTTTTTTTAATCCCAGCCAATTAACACGATTGATCATCTTTATATATGGGTGAGGTGAAACACTTCTTAGTGGGTTACAGATTGAATCGATAGTCGGAGAGTGATCGGAGGAGAGATCTAGAGAAGCTTCAACATGATTTAAATCCCTAGAAATATTTTTCATGACGCCAAAATCTATAACATCTGGAATTTTTCGTACGTCAGTAGGCCAGTAAGTGGGCTCCCCACTCGAAATAACATCCAAGCCCATTTTTGAAATTGTATTAAACAATGCTCGACCTCTAGGTGTTACAAGGCGCGAACCCCAGTACGCATGTTTTGCATTGTAGTCTCCAGCTGCCACAAAACAAGATCCAAGCGATTTGTATAACTTTTCATGCTGATCTTCGGTAACTGAAATCTGGGAGGTGAGTAAATTGATGATATCACCAAATTCGAACAAAAATTCTAAAAAAAAATATTCGTAGCTTGCATATATTCTTCACTAACGTTGTCAAGGACATAGTGCTTGAGCCTTGACTTAATTAGAATTGCAGATCCACCGCATGCTCTCCCTCTAGGGTCCTTTGTGTCATATGTAGTGTAGCCATTAATTTTGAAAAAGCTTCTCGAAGTCAAATGGGTCTCAGAGACCAACATTATGTCAATATTTTTTTCCGTAAGGAAGTGCTCAAGTTCATTTTTATGTTGGCGAATGCTGTTTGCGTTCCAGAAACATATTGTTAACGTATTCATGGCTTATTAATTAATGCTTGAAGCAGAGTATTCTGCATTCGTAGCATTTCTTGCATCATGCTAGTCATATTTGTTGTAAAATTGTTGATGGCTTGCACAAGATTTTCAATAGTGGCTTCAAGGCAATTAAAATTAAAGTTTGAGTTTGTATTTGTTGAATTACTTTGCGGTGAAACATTTTGTGTCGGAATAGAACTAGCCTTAGCAGCATCGGCATACGATACACGTGAAGTAACTGGTTGGCTCATTTGAGCAAGATTGGCGGAGTAAGCGTTTACTGATTGGACTGGAGCTAATTTTGGTTTTTGTCGCATAGTTTGTTTAACGAAAGAATATACAGGACATCCTCTGTAGTTAGCGGTGTGATTACCTCCACAGTTACTACATTTTTTATCACTTTGATTTTTTGGATTATTGGAACTAGCAGTGCCGTGTAACTCGCAGCACACAACACAAACAGTAGGTAAATTGCAGTAAGTTTTTGTATGGCCATATTCTTGGCAATTATGGCACTGCACGGGACCTGAACGCTTATGTGGCTCTTCAACTGTGATTTTTAATATGTTGTGCAATAATATTAAATAAATATATGTAGACGAGGGTCACTAAACTCTACAAGTGAATCTTTGGTTCAAATTATACCATTGCACAGATACATCTGTTTGCACTAGTTTTTGCGTGTTTTTGGTTCTAGTGTGAACAAACAGAGTTCTCGTTGAACCTTCATAGTGAAGAGACATTAAAGCGTATTTTTTTTACATACATACATACGAAACACATATAAAAAACAACAAAATCAAAAATCATACAAAAAATATTCGTAATAGATAAATAAATAATTGATAAATTAGCTCATTGGCTTTACATAGCAAGAAATAGCAAAAACAAAAAAAAACGTAAACACAAACAAAGTTCCCTTGAGGAATAATACTCTGTATGAGTACCTCAAAGGAAAAAATTTTTAAGTGAGTTCTAACGGCAGAAATGCTTATTTTACTGTGAGTTCTGAAACTCTTTATGAAAAAAATATAAATAATAAATCTGATACAAATCTTTTTTTAACGGCAAAGCCAATTTTTCGTCAACGGTCAACTTCGCTTTGTCCAATGCCAACTAGCGAATCGTTAACATTACCATTGCCTAGTAATTCTTCATTTAAGTCTGCGATATCATCCGCATCGGGCTCGCGTTCATCACTAAACCAAGTTATCACTACAGATAACAGTAGCACAAAACCCAAGGTACAAGTGGGATTGGACAGATATATAACAGTGGTAAAGCGTGGGCGAAGCCCAAATTCTTCAAAAATTTCATCTGCCCCAAAGATGTCTAGGGATAACAGCGCATAATCTACCAATCGTTAAAATCGTTTTTCATTATTGCAAGACACCGACGACAAGCCCTCTACATCATCGCAAAAGTCTTTTAAGCCACCACCTATTTAACTGAGAGAAAAAACTTCTAACGCGCTTATAAAAAAACTACTGTCGACCATTGGTGAAAATACTTTTCACGTCGTTCCAATTAAACGAGGTAATATTGATGAAACTAAAATCCAAATATATAATGAAAAAGATTTCCGAAAAATTGTTAGTGAATTCGAAAAAAATAAAACAAATTTTTAAACATACCAACTTAAGAGTGCTAAAGGCCTACAGATAGTATTAAAGGGCATAGATTCATATGTTGAACCCGAAGAAGTAAAATGTGCACTTGTCGACCAAGGATTTAAGGTAAAAAATGTTACCAACATAATTAATAGAAAAAAGGTCCCCAACCCCTACTTCGGTTTGAACTGGAGCCGAATGACTTACAATTGAAAAAAATGAAACCCATCCAATTTATAGCGTAAAGTATCTCTTACATCGAAAAATCACAGTTGAAGAGCCACGTAAGCGTTCAGGTCCCGTACAGTGCCATAATTGCCAAGAATATGGCCATACGAAAACTTACTGTGAGTTACCTACAGTGTGTGTTATCTGCGGTGAATTGCATGGTACTGCTAGCTGCACTAAGCCAAAAGATCAAGCAGAAAAAAAATGTAGTAATTGTGGAGGTAATCACACAGCTAACTATAGAGGGTGCCCTGTATATTCTTTCGTTAAACAGGCTATGGGTCAAAAACCCAAGTTAACTCCAGCTCTACAAGTAAACGCGAACTCCGACACTTTTGCTCAAATCAACCAACCACGTACTTCACGTGTATCGTATGCTGATGCTGCTAAGACTAGTTCAATTCCCACGCAAAATGTTCCACCGCCAAATAATTCAACGAATTCAAACTCAAGCTTTAACGTTAGTCGCCTTGAAGCTACTATTGAGAATCTGGTGCTAACTATAAACAACTTTACTACAAATATGACAAGTATGATGCAAGAAATGCTGCGAATGCAGAATACACTGCTTCAAGCATTAGTTAATAAACCATGAACACGTTAAAAATATGTTTCTGGAACGCAAACGGCATTCGCCAACATAAAAATGAACTTGAGCACTTCCTCATGGAAAAAAATATTGATATAATGTTGGTTTCTGAGACTCATTTGACCTCAAGAAGCTTATTTAAAATAAATGGTTACACTTTATATGATACAAAGGACCCGAGAGAGAGAGCATGTGGTGGATCAGCAATTCTGATTAAGTCAAGACTCAAGCACTATGTCCTTGACAACGTTAGTGAAGAATATTTGCAAGCAACGAATATTTTCGTAGAAAATTTTTGTGCGAACTTCGTGATATCATCAATTTATTCACCTCCCAGATTTTCAGTTACCGAAGATCAGTATCAGAAGTTCTACAAATCGCTTGGATCTTGTTTCGTGGCAGCTGGTGACTACAATGCAAAACATACGTACTGGGGATCGCGTCTTGTTACACCTAGAGGTTGAGCCTTGTTCAATACAATTTCAAAAATGGGCTTAGATGTGATTTCGAGTGGGGAGCCTACTTACTGGCCTACTGACGTAAGAAAAATTCCAGATGTTATAGATTTTGCCGTCACGAAAAATATTCATAGGGACTTAATTCATGTAGAGGCCTCTCTAGATCTGTCCTCCGATCACTCTCCAACAATAGTTACAATTTTCAACCCACTAAGGAGTGATTTAACTAACTCATATGTGAATCAACTGGCTGGCATTCAAAAAATATCTTAGTAGTCACTGCGTAGAAAACATTCAGCTTAGATCATGCGATGATATTGAATTTAACATTGCCAATCTTAACGAAAATATTAAACAGGCTGCTGAACACGCCACTACCTCCTATCCGCAGACCGGCTTTAACAGAATTTATTCTACGGAAATTGAACGTCTTGTATGTGAAAAAAGGAGAGCTAGAAGAGAATGGCAACAACACAGATCACCCCTAAATAAAATCAGACTTAAAGAATGTACTAAACGACTCAAAGAGCTGCTATCGTCGGAAAAAACTGCACTACTGGAAAAGTATTTAGAAGGTCTTGATGTAACGTCCGCATCTAATTACTCTTTATGGCGCGCTACTAGAAATCTTAAACGACACGTTGATCTTAAATCACCATTGCGTACTGCAACCGGAGGCTGGGCAACAAGCGATAGTGAGAAAGGTAACTTATTTTCTGAGCATTTAAAATCTGTATTCACTCTCAATTCATGTACGGGTGCTGCTGATTTACCGAGTGTAGTTTCTCTACCCCCTCGTCCCTTAAGGTTTAAGATGCGTGAAGTACAAACAGTAATTGCTGAAGTCAACCCGAAGAAAGCTCCAGGTATTGATAGCATTAGTAACAAAATGCTCGTGAACTTGCCTCATATCGCAATAAGAATCCTGCTATTTACTTTTAATGCTATTTTAAGAATGCAGTATTTTCCACATAACTGGAAACTGGCCAAGATCAAAATGATTCCAAAGGCGGGCAAAGATCTTACCAAGCCTGAGTCATATAGGCCTATAAGCTTACTATCTACAATCTCAAAGCTTTTCGAAAAGCTGCTCATGACTAAATTGTCCAAAATTTTAACTGATAATGGGTGCATCCCGGACCATCAATTTGGCTTTAGAAGTCAGCACAGCACGATTGAACAAACGCATAGACTGGTCCAAGTTGTAAGAAGAACATTTGAAGAAAAGAAGTATTGTTCTGCTCTCTTCATTGATGTTTCTCAGGCGTTTGATAAAGTATGGCACGAAGGCCTAGTTTTAAAATTGAAGACATATCTGCCAATAAACATTCAAAAGCTTTTGGAAAGTTATATTATTGATAGGAAGTTCACTGTTGTGGAAGGAAAGTTCACGAGTGTGCCCGAATCTATATCTTCTGGTGTGCCACAGGGTAGTATTCTGGGTCCTGTCTTGTATTTAATATATACTTGTGATTTGCCTGTGAGCAATAATATCCATATTTCTACTTTTGCCGATGATACAGCCTGTATGAGTGTGCACGAAAACCCTTATGAGGCATCCCGCAATCTCCAGGAACATATCACTCAGCTGGAAATATGGTTGAACTTATGGAGAATTAAAGTCAATGAACAAAAGTGTGTCCATATAACGTTCACCCTGAGAAGAGATACTTGCTCCCCCATTCGAATCAACAATCAAAATATTCCTCAACATTCCCAAGTGAAATACCTTGGTATACACCTTGATCGAAGACTTACATGGAAACATCATATTGACTCTAAGTTAACTCAGATGAAACTTAAGTTAACTCAAATCTATTGGTTGATTGGCAGAAACTCAACACTCAGCTTAGACTGCAAACTTTTACTGTACAAGTCGCTTTTGAAGCCAATATGGTGCTACGGAATTCAGTTATGGGGCACTGCTTCAGCTTCCAATGTCGAGAGAATCCAAAGAAGGCAAAACAAAATTTTACGGTTAATAACATCGGCTCCATGGTACATCCAAAATTCTATTATACATCGTGATTTAAATATGCCACTAGTGATTGAAGAAATTGCAAAATACGCAGGCAAATATTTAACAAAACTCGAATCGCATCCTAATCCGCTTGCTCGTAATAGTTTGAACTTTACTGGACACATCCGCTTAAAAAAGAGGGACACACGGGCTCTTATACCTAACACTCCAGATGGGGCTACTTGAAAATACTTCCCCCCCCCCTCCTTTTTGATTATCACTACTAATGTATTATTTATAACTACCACTAAGTTTATGTCCGACACTGGTCTGGCCTAATAATTTTTTTTATAGATTTAAGATTTGAATACTTATTGTTAGTTCATATATGAAGATACAATAAATAAATACATGCAAAAAAAATAAATAGGATGAGTCTCGTTTTTTTTCAACTGTATATCATTCGGCTCCAGTTCAACACGAAATAAGGGTTGGGGGACCTTTTCTCTGCTTATTATGTTAGATAGATTTTTTACCTTAAATCCCTGGAGGACGAGTGCATCTTTTATTTCTTCAGGAACAACATAGGAATCTATGCCCTTCAATACGATCTGCAGGCCTTTAGCACTCTTAAGCTGGTATGTGTAGAAGCTTGTTTTATTTTTTTTTCAAATTCAGAAACCATTTTGCGGAAATCGTTTTCGTCATAAATATGAATTTTCGTTTCATCGATGTTGCCACGTTTTATTGGGACAATGTGAAATTTATTCTCACCAATGACCGAAATTAATTTTTTAATAAGGGCATTTGAATTTTTCTCTCTCAAATAGATTTGTGGCGGCTTGGATGTTTTATTCGAGGATACATCGGGTTTGTCGTTCTCATCTTGCAAAATTTTAAAGCAGTTTTGGCGATTAGTTGAGGCTGCGCTGTTATCCCTAGACATTTTTGGAGCAGATGAAATTTTTGAAGTATTCGGGCTTCGCCCACGCTTTACTACGGTTATAAATCTGTCCATTCCGACTTGTACCTTGAGTTTCGAGCCGCTGTTATCTGTAGTGATAACTTTGTTAAGGGATGAACACGAGCCTGAAGGGGGTGATATTACTGGCTTTTATGAACAAGTACTAGGCAACTGTAATGTTAATGCATCATTACTATTTGGCATTGGACAAAGCGAAGTTGATCGCTGACGAAAAATTGGCTTTGCCGTTAAAAAAAGGTTTTCATCAGATTTATTATTTATATTTTTTTCATTAAGAGTTTCAGAACTCACAGTAAAATAAGCATTTCTGCCGTTAGAACTCACTTCAAATTTTTTTTGTATTTGAGGCACTCATACAAGGGTTATTCGTTTGTGTTTTTTTTGTTTGCGGTCTTTTTTTGTTTTTGTTATTTATGATTGTTTATTTGTTTCGAGGTACACATATAGGGTATTCCTCAATGTAAATTTGTTTATGTTTTTTTTTGTTTGCGGTTATTTTTTTTGTTTCTGTTATTTCTACTATGTAAAAAAAATATTTGCAAAGCATAAAGCTTATTTATTAAAGTCAGTAGGTACCTATTACGAATAATATGTACTACGAATAATTTTTTGTATAATTTTTTGTTTGTATGTAAGTAAAATTCCGCTAATCGACTGTTCGCTATGAAGGTACCACGAGAACTGGTGGCTGCAGATATTAGAGAAATGTTTTGACAAATTAAGGTACGCGCCATAGACCAACACTCGCAGAGATTTCTTTGGAGAAATGGTAACCCAAATAATCCAATGCAATATTATGTAATGGAGTCAATGACATTTGTTCAATTTGTTCGCGTTGTTGTGCAAAATATATAAAAAACTTCAATGCTTCACTTATCGTAAAAAAGTTTCCAAAAGCTACTGCTGCCATCATATAAAAACACAATGTAGACGATTTTGTTTGCAGCTTTTTTAGTGAAGAAGAAATATTAAAAGTTTGCTCGGACGTAGTTATTATACGTTCACAAGGTGGATTTGAATTGAGAGGTTTTACTTCAAATAGTAAACATGTTGAGTCTATTATGAATTATTTCAAAAAAGGTAAAATTAATCCAGTCAAAATGGAAAAACATTCCTCAGTATACAAAATAACTATGTCAATTTTCGATCCTTTTGGAATGATTGCTGACTTTTTGCATTATTCAAAGTCCTTGGTTTAAAAATCGTGGAAATGAGTTTAAACAAATGAAAAACTTCAAAATACCTTGATGCTTATCGCTCAATTTATTACAAAGCAATGACATTCAACTACATGTGTTCGTAGACGCCAGTCAGGAAGCTTTCGCAGCAGTTTGTTATCTGCGACTCGTTTTAACTGAAGTAGTAGAAGTATCTTTCCTCATTGGGAAGGTTCGTTGTGCCCCTAAAAAGCTATTGAGAATACCTCGTCTGGAGTTGCAAGCATCAGTATTGGGTGTGGGATTGTCGAAATCAGTTATAAAAAATCATGAGTTAAAAATATAATCATGTCATTTTTGGACCGACTCCCAAACTGTTTTACGTTGAATTTATTCCAAAGAACGTCGCTTTAAAGCTTATTTTAGCCACAGAGTCGCTGAAATTCTAAAAAATACACAGCCTCGGCAGTGGAGATAGATACCATCGCAACTCAACACAGCGGATGTTGGAACCCGAACAGTATATCCACCAAAGTTTAATTAACAAAGTAAGTGGATTGTAGGTCCATCTTTCCTTAAAAACAATGAAAACGATTGGCCAAAATTTACAATAGTTGTACCAGATAATACAATTGAAGAAGAGCTTAAGACCGTTTTTGTTATTAATCCAAGCAGTTTCAATATCTTTAATTACAAACGATTCTCATCTTAGGAGTCTTAGCTTTTGTTTTTTGACCAACGAATTCTTATAGTATTATTAGGGGTTACTTTAGGCTGATTTTTTTGGTCAGTTTATGTTTTAAATCAGTAATAAAACAATGTTATTTTAAAATGTGGATGTATGTATATAACATCTGCTCGACGTTTCGTTGGCTTTTTTCGAAGTTCTTCAGGAGCTTTTTTATTTTTAATGCTGACAAATTAAATAAATGTAATTAATATAATGAAAATGTATATGTATACATGTGTGTGTGTGTAAACTTACGTTTAACTATTTTTCACATTTATAAGAGTTTTCATTAATAAAAAACTGGACATCACGGCACAATTAATTATGTAAAATTAAAATAAATAAATAGAAAACTGGACATCACAACATAAGTTTGTAGTCAAAAATTAAAATAAAATAAAGAAATAAATAAATATTTGCGGTACAACACAAATTATCACAGTTCAGGTTTCAGTTGTTTATCACAGACTAGTCAGGGTGTATAGCAATCGAATATTGTAATTTAATATTGCCTCTGTCTTCTTTTGTGTTCATTGTCTGTTTGATCCGTTCTTGTATATGTAGGCTCTCCAAAGTGTAGCGTTTATTGTGTTTTGTTTCTCTGTCTAGAATTTTAACGTTTTGAAAGCATATGTTGTGTCCACTCTCTTTTACATCTTGAGATAGAGCCGTGCTTTCTCTCCCCTTCTCAACATCAGCTGCATGTTCAGATATTCTCGTTTCTAGTCTCCTTTTTGTTGTCCCCACGTATATTTTGTTGCATTTTTCTGTATTGTTCCCATCACATTTAATTTCGTAAACAACACTGTCAATTTTCATCTTATTTATTTTGGGTTTTTCGCGTGTGAATAATTGTCTAGTGGTGTGGTTAGACTTGTGTGCTATTTTTGTTTTATCGTCGCTTATGTTGTGATATCCAGTTTTCTATTTATTTATTTTAATTTTACATAATTAATTGTGCCGTGATGTCCAGTTTTTTATTAATTAAAACTCTTATAAATGTGAAAAATAGTTAAACGTAAGTTTACACACACACACATGTATACATATACATTTTCATTATATTAATTACATTTATTTAATTTGTCAGAATTAAAAATAAAAAAGCTCCTGAAGAACTTCGAAAAAAGCCAACGAAATGTCGAGCAGATGTTATATACATATACCCACATTTTAAAATAACATTGTTTTATTACTGATTTAAAACATAAACTGACCAAAAAATCAGCCTAAGGTAACCAATAATAATACTAAAAGATTCTCATCTTATTTGAAGCTTAGAGAACAGTTGCATGCGTAAATTGTTTTATAAGTAACAAATATGTCAAAAGCAAAAATTTATCTGTAACAGAATTAGACAAAGCCGAAAAACTTGTATGCCGTCTAGTACAAGAAGAGAGTTTCGAAAAAAGCTAAACTGCCTCAAGAATAACAGAAAAATATCTAAGAGCAGTCCAATATACACTTTAACTCCAGTTATTTATTCCGATGGTCTTTTAAGACTTAATGGTCGCCCAACCAGAGCATCTTGCCTTCCTTTCGATGCCAGAAAACCGATTATTCTCCCAGAGAAGCACCATTTTTCTGATTTGATTGTGAAATTTTATCATGAGAAAAACTACCATCAAAATTCTTCATTGGCATTAAATGAGATAACGCAAAAATACTGTATACCTCGCATCAAATCATCTATGAAGAAAGTTGTTCGCAGTTATCTTGTTTGACAGAATGAGTCTGCACATCCATATCAGCCAATTATGGGTGAGTTACCTCTAGATCGCATAACTCCATATGTTTGGCCTTTTTCCTATACTGAGGTAGATTTATTTAGGCCATTCAATGTAGCAATTGGCCGGCGCAGAGAAAAGATGTCGGCAGTTATATTCACTTGCCTCACTATTCGCGCTGCACATATTGAAGTTGCCGAAACTCAATCTACAGATTCGTTTGTACTTTGCTTAAGAAATTTTATTAATCGCCGAGGCACTCCAGTACGAATAAGAAGTGATAATGGGACAAATTTTTTGGGGACTCAAAAAGTTTTGCAAACCGAATATCAGATTCTGAATATTGATGCAATAAATAACCAGGCCGTTAAGCGGAATATTGTTTGGGTTTTTAATTGTCCTTTAAATCCAAGTTCTGGTGGCTGCTGAGAAAGACTTATACGTTAGTCAAACGTCTATTACAAAAAAACATTAAATGAGGTTGCCCCAAAAGTTGAAACACTAAGAAGCGTGTTAATTGAAGCCGAAAATATTATAAATTCCAGACCACTTACAGAAATTCCAATATCATCAATGGACGAAGATCCATTAACTCCAAACCATTTTTTGATTGGATGTCTTAATACAACACAAACTAAAAGCCTTCCCAATGAAGAAATATGTTTGCGTAAACAATGGTGTATCGCTCAAAATTTAAAAGATTGTTTATGGAAGAGATGGATAAAAGAATATCTTCCACAATTATTATGCCGTTCCAAGTGGTTAGAAAAAACTGAGCCTTTGAAAGAACATGATGTTGTCTTAATATTCAATGCCACTAATCCTAGATACAAATGGAAAAAAGGGATAATCTTAAAAAACATATCCCGCCAAAGACGGTCAAGTTCGATTTATCGACGTTAAAACAACAAACGGGATACTCCCACGTCCAACATCCAAACTCGCTTTATTGAAAGTGAATCAAGTTGATTCACCAGGGGGGAATGTTAGAGCCACTTGTATAAAAATATACTTGCTCTACGAAAATGAAACAACAAATATTTATTAATGTAAACATTGAATATTTTCTTTAAATGTCTTATATTTTTTTCGAATAAATTATTGTTCGATAAAAACTGAAACGTATTGGTTCAATATTTTAAATAATATTTTTTTCAATTATATATCATTCGGCTCCAGTTCAACCCGAAATAGGGGTTGTGGAACCTTTTCTCTGTTAATTATGTTAGTAAAATTTTTTACTTTAAATCCTTGGTCGATAACTGAACATTTTACTTCGGGCTCAACATATGAATCTATGCCCTTTAATACTATCTGTAGGCCTTTAGCACTCTTAAGTTGGTAAGTGTAAAAATTTCTTTTATTAGTTTTAAATTCAGTAACAATTTTTCGAAAATGTTTTTCATCATATATTTGAATTTTAGTTTCATCAATATTACCTCGTTTAACGTGAAAAGTATTTTCACCAATAGTCGACAGTAGTTTTTTTAGACGCGCGTTGGAATTTTTTTCTCTCAGATGAATTTAGGTGGTGGTTTAAAGGACTTTTGGGATGATGCAGCGGGCTTGTCGTTATTGTCTTGCAATAATAAAAAACTATTTTGACGATTGGTAGATGATGCGCTGTTATACCTAGACATCTTTGGAGCAGAATAAATTTTAGAAGAACTCGGGCTTCGCCCATGATTTACCACGGTCATATATCTGTCCATTCCGACTTGTACCTTGGGTTTTGAGCTGCTGTTATCTGTAGTGGCAACTTTGTTAAGTGATGAACACGAGCCTGAAGGGTATGATATTACTGACTTATATGAAGAAGTACTAGGCAATATTATGTTAATGAATCACTACTATTTGACATTGGACAAAGCGAAGTTGATCGCTGCCGAAAAATTGGTTTTGCCGTTAGAAAGAGGCTATCATCAGATTTTTTATTTTTATTGTTATCATTAAGAGCTTCAGAACTCACAGTAAGTCTATCATCAGATATTTTATTTTTATTGTTATCATTTAGAGCATCAGAACTCACAGTAAAATAGGAATTTCTGCCGTTATAACTCACTTCTCAATTATTTGCTTTAGAGGTACTCATATAGAGTATTCTTCAAGGACATTTTGTGTTTTTTTTTTGCTTGCGGTTTTTTTGTTTTTGTTATTTATGACTATGTAAAAAAAAAATTAGCAAAGCAATTAAAGCTTATTGATCAAGGTTAAATATGTATTACGAATATTTTTTTATGATTTTGTTTGTTTAATATGTATGTAAAAAAAACTCCTTGGTTATATGCATTTCGTTTATCCTAAAGAAAGACGGGTTTTCTACACGCAAAGTTTCCTTTGAAAAGTCTTGAGTTTGTAGGAGAGAAGAGAAAAGAGATCTTATTCCATATTCTTTTTCATTCAACAAACTCAAGACGTTGTAAAGTAAACTTTGCTTGTGGAAAAGCCGCGAAACAGTAGACTTCAACCAATGTGCCATCTAATTATAAAAAGGTAATGACAAAATAATAATGGAATCAAAATCGAAGATGTTAAAAGTTTTTTAGGGTAATATTCTTAGAATTTTCTGTAGACATCATATAAAATATTGACCCAGTCTAATGTATATGTATGCAGTGTATAGTACTGCTTCCGTTTTGTATCCATGTCGGACAGTTTCATTAAATACCACCCCGTACTTCTACACAACAATTTTTCGTTACAACTTCTAATGTTATGTATAGTGTGAACAGCCTTAAATAATTGTTCAAACATACCTCAGAAATGATATCGCTTCATCAACAAAGAAAAATTATGATAACTTCCAAACGGCTGGACCGATTTTCTTCAATTATAGACTAGCAGATATTAGATCATGTCACGAAAAAACAAAATCAAATTAAATCGGTTTAGCTGTTTGTGAACTACAGCGTCAAAGACACATAGATTCAACAGAATATACATACATATCTAGAAAAGATTTGATATCTTCGAAGCGGCTGGACGATTTTCTTCAAACATAGCTAAGAACATTCTCGATCAAGGCACTTTCAAACAGAAAAAAAACACCATATCAAAATCGGTCCTGCCGTTTTATCTGTACGTGGACTCGTACAGATACAAAGATAAACAGACCCGCACCTTTTTTTTTGGTCGGGTGTTAAAAATGCGTTTTGTATATAAGTGCTGACAATAAACTCAATTTTATAAGTGTTGACAGGGGAGGTGCTTTACATGGTTAGGCAATAAATCAATGTACTTATGTATATATGTATATACTGACATATTGTTACCTTAATATAGAAAGACCCTAGCTCATATTTTTTAATACGAGTTTTTTGTATATTTCGATAGAGGAACATCTAATGCAAAAATTTCGATTAAAAAAAAAAAAAATGAGTTAGAATCTTTCTCTATTAACGTAACGATATGTGTATGTAAACCGATATATAAATTTTTTTGCAGCATGTACACAGCCACGGCGCTTGGCTTGCGTTTCATTATCGAAGCGTGTTGCACACGAAATGTTGGAAGATTACGGTTCTAAAGTTGGATATCAGATACGATTTGAAAAGAATAAAACAATGCATACAAATATTCTTTTTATTACAGAAGGTCTGCTCTTAAGACAGGTAAGCTCTCAAAGTAATAATATTGATTGATTGATTGATTTAGTATTTCTTTTTATAAATTATTAGCGGAATTCACAGTTCATATTAAATTTAAGCCCATTTTAAATATATTAGAATTTTAAACATAAGTGTGAAGCTTAAAGCTTAAATTAGACGTGCCATATCATCTTGCCATAACCATAACCAAAATTTAATGAGTGTGTTGCCACACAAGTACTTTTGACCTGGTGCAGTCAAGTTAATAATTAGTATTTTTTGGGAGTTGGTGCGCTCCCCTTTTACACGCGCAAAGTTTACTTGGCAAAGTCTTAATTCAGCTGTGTGAAAGAAAGAGGGAGAAATACTTTCTCTTCCTGTCTGTTTCCCAGATAAATTAAGACAGCAAAGTAAACTTTGTGCTGCTAAAAGATGTATTATAACTTGAGTTTAACATTTGTTAACGCACTAATAATCCCAAATTATTATCTACATGAGATTTGCTGGTTGATTCCTATGGCATTGATATATCATATGTAATGATTTCTCACTTCAATAAGGTCATCATCACCATCAATCATACCCGTATAAGTTAACATCATGTTAACACATCATGCTAAAATAATAATAAGGAATTATCTTAGATGTAATCCTTATTTATTTTCATTTATATGGCATCGCCAATTAAGAATAATATTTTCATTTGTCTGGCATCGCCAATTAGAACTAGGAGTTGTCAAGGCGAATTCATATTAATTCGCCTGAGAGTTGTAAAGAATAATGAGGTAGTTTACACGAGAACAATTTTTAAGCCGCAGAATTTTTGTTCTTTTCCAAATTACACGAGACTAATTCATCCGGCACAAAATGTATACGTATGCACAGTGTTAATATATTTCTTATTTGTTCGTTGAGATATATATATATATATATATATATATATATATATATATATATATATATATATATTATTGTTTACGTTATTATTAATTGTATTGATTTCATCAATAAGAATAAATTTTTGTTTGTAACCATACCAAGTCAATGACCATGTATGTATTGCACAAAATGTTTTATGCAAACATTACAGTTTGCAATATGCAAAAGTAGGTCATTGCTAAGTTATCAATTATTAATTTTATACAACAAAAAAAAAAAAAAAGAAAACAAAACAATTAATCATTTATAGAATAAGCATTTCTTTTCTTTAATTTTATGTATAAAAGAAAGTAAAATGAAGTCGAAATTTTAGTGTTTAGTAGAATAACAAATCAATTGTTTTATTGAACACTGCCTCGAAGTTCAAGTGCTTGTGAGGACAACAAATGTAACACAACTATCTCCAAGTTCAAGTGCTTGTGAGAATCCCATTAATCACAATTCTTCAAGCTACAAGTGCTTGCAAGAAAAGACTTTACAATTTACATTAACACACAGCTTTGTGTGTTTGGTGTTTTTCGTATTCATTTAACATTAGTTGTTCTTTAAGTTATGGTTGTATTGGTTTTATGCTGCTAATGAGGGGTTGTAGCTGGTTGAAAAGTTATGCCAACCACAAAACCACTCTCTTTGCCTCTCTCACCTACAAACTGGCATGTTATGCCAGCACAATTACGCCCGTTTAAATCAGCGCAATGAAAGGAATAGAAATAAAATAAAAGAGTCAGTCACATTTTGACAATTAAGCACCGCGTTTCATTTTTTACATGGTTAAACACGTGGAACGTCGTCCAACATAAAATTGACAAAAACGTAATAATTGGCGCCCAACAAAATACTCATAATTATTATTAAACACCATACACGTACATTTTTTCTTGGTTAAAAATAATTTTTAAGACGCATAAATAACAATATATTGTTTGATGAAAACGTATGAAATTGATTTATGAAAATCAATGTTGTAACATTTAAAACTTTAATACGAAGAGTAAGAATTCTTCATAATAGTGTACAGTGATGATTTAAAACAACTTCCTAATAAAAGTTAAAATAAGACTTACTTATATTCTTTATAGAAGAATTTACATAATGTATATGTAAAACAACACGTGCAAATTGCAGAAACAATAGGTGCATAAAGAGGACAAAAATTGCAATCACGATAGGATATCTTTTTGCGAATTAGAAAAATTAAAAAAGCAAAAGTAATTGTTCAATAAATAAACTTGACCATCCGCTAATGGGAAAGCATAACAGCAGATATTTGTACTTAACGATATACAACACAAGAGAGCCGTACAAAACTTCATTGGAATCAAGGTCTATTTATCAAGTTAGGGTAAAGGTCTAATTATGCCCGTTATTTCTAGCCATAGATATCTATTAGTAAACAGATATCTATCGTGTAAGTTAAATTTTATAAAGCAAACTCGTAGGTATAAACCTTAGGTAAATTACCTTTTTGTAGAAATAACGGGCACTAGTCAGCGTTGGAATCAAGGTCTATTTATCAGATTGGAATCTTTGTGATTATTATTATTAAACATTTTGTTTGTGTGCAATCACTCATATTCATTACATTACATTACATTACATTACATTATTTTCTTTTTAAAGCCCGGTACGGAGTTCTTACATAATTCCACATGCGTAAATTTAAATGTATCTCTACACGAAAATAATCGTGTAGCCTTTTGTGTAGAATTGTGTTTGCTTATAAAAACTAATATATTTTTCCAACTTACAACACAAAACACAAAAATTAATTACAATTATAGAAAATAAGAAACGCATCAATTTTTGTTTCAGTTGATTGAAAAGTTTCCATTTATATTTATAATATACCTGTAAAAGACAATCGATTTCAAATTCCGCGTTTTTTTTTTTAGAAGTCCGTACTATAGCATTGCACAGATGCATCTGTTTGCACCAGTTTTGCGTGTTTTTTGATTCTTGTATGAAAAAATATGTTATTTAGCGTTTCTTTTACTAGTTGTAAATGTTGATTTTTAAAGCAGTTATTGTATGGTTGTGCAATGACCAAATGAGAAAAATATGTTTGTATATATTTGTTTTTCTATAACAAATAAGATACATAAAACTGGTTTTAACATAAGTACCACATGGTGTGTTGAAAAAAAAATCCATGGTTGATGAATGAATGAATGAAAGTAAAATTTCACATACACATCTAAGTAAATGATACATGTACATGAAACACATGCATGTGTAATTGCTCTCAGAGCAAAATTGTCTCTCTCTCTCTTTATACTTGGCTGCGCCACAAAATAACATAACGAACGTCCGCACATACATCTGTCCATCATGTATTTGTTTCAATAGTGGTTTTTTCATATATTTGTATTACAATATGTATTTTGTGGCAAAAACAGATCAAACAGTTGCTCAGCAGCAATACAATAAGCAATTGTCATTTGTTTTAATTGTATTTTGATTTGGAAAAGCACGCACACACAATAACTCTTTACTAGTTCTGTCGCTCACACTACAATTATATGGTACATACCATGGTATATTTGTTTTGGCTGTACAAACGAGTATACAAATGCAACCCTATAGTCCGTACCAGCCTTTGATACATATTATGATTTTCTTATATATTTTCTTTTCCACATTACATTTACTCGTATATTTGCCTACACAATCGGTTTGTATTTCTGAGCACTCTTTCAATTGAGTTTTTGTTTCTAATTCTAATTTTTAATTTCACAATTATTTCCATATTTATTAACTTACAATCCAATTTTTTTGGTGAGTTATTAATGATAACTTTCCTATTCTCTTTTACTAAAATAATATAAATTTAAAAGAAAAAACATCAAAATGAATAGAAATTGCGTATTGGGTCTTGTTGAGGCAGCAGTGGATTCAACAAACTCAGAAATTTTAGAACAAATTCAAAGTTTGACAGCCGCTGTCCAACAAGTGCCACCAAGTCGAGTTGAACCTTTGACACCAGTAGGTATTCAGCCCGGTGTTGGTACCGGTAACACCATTTTAGACCTTGTTAAATCTCTTAAACAGTTTGGTGAAGATTCAGAAGAATATCCAGCTTGGAGAGAATCTGCACAATTCGAAATGAATTACTACTTAAAGGGTTCGGAAACATATTATGGTGCCATGGGAATCTTAAGAAATAAAATAGTGGGCGAAGCTAGTTCGACCTTAAGCGCGTTCAGTCATTTCACGTTTGGATCAATCCTATTCGGATAAAAGACCACTATACTTACTAAAAAATGAATTAAGCATTTTAAGACAGGGCAAGTTATCGATCACAGAGTATTACGATAAGGTTAACAGGCAATTGACTCTCATTGTTAATAAGATTATAATGACTAGCTCTGGTAGGCAAGAGGTAATTGAAGCTCTAAATGTTCGTGCACGTTCAAACGCATTGCGAGTTTTTATATCTGGCCTTCGGAAACCCCTATGTGACGGTCATACAAATGCTTACCAAAATTCTCCGAACTTCAAACAAAATCCACAATATTATACTCCCATTCAAATGGAAATTGACAAAGGCACATCATATTTTCGAAACCCCAATGCTTTTAGAAATAGCGTAGGTATCGATCATTACAAATCAGCCCTGATTACAGTAATCAAAAAGTTATTGTTCATGAAAATCAGTCGAAAAGACAGCACAGCACCAACAATTCAGGCCAACTCGTGTTCAAAAGCTACAACGAATCAATTACGTTGAAAGTTATCAATCGAATGAAATCCATGAAAGCGAAGATTTTTCTGAAATTGAGTCTGAGAATGATGCAGTAGATGAATTGAATTTTTTTATTGTAAAGTCGCTCTTGCTATATATTGTAAAAAAATCAATTAATGGTCAAGATCTTAAAATTTTAGTTGACACAGGAACATCTAAAAATTATATCCGAAATTTTTATTTTCTTAAAGGTGTTAAATTAGTAGAATCTCCATTTCGTATAAAATCATTAAATGGCTCCACCTGTATTAAACAAAAATGCGAGATAAATCTACTAAATCACAAAAAAAAATTTTTTTTATTACCGTCTTTGACTTCCTTTGACGCAATAGTAGGATACGATTTTTTGAAAGAAATTGAAGCTACCATTGATACCAAAAATTTAATTATTTTTCACAAACTCGGAAAAGAATCAATTAACCATTTTTCTTGCAACCAAGACAACTCAATAGAATTTGATAAAAAGAACGTTCTGTCGAATTTACTAAGTGAATTCCAAATCCTTATTAAAAATTTCGGACCCAAATAGAGCATTGCCAGCCAACACACAAGTCGAAGCTACAATAAAGTTAACAAAACAAGAGCCCATCTACTCTCGCAGTTTTCCATACCCCATTTCCGCTTCCGAATTCATAAATAAAGAAATAGAAAGCCTCCTCAAGGACGGAATTTTACGAAAATCGTCGTCGCCTTATAATTCGCCAATTCATGTGGTTAACAAAAAGGGTGTCGGCTGTTATGGTAGACAGAACTTACGTATGGTGATTGATTTTCGCAAAATTAATATTTTTACAATTCCGGACTGATATCAAATTCCTCATATTAGCGTAATTTGATCGAATTTAGGTAAGTCAGAATATTGCACAACAATAGATTTAAAATACGGATTTTAACAAATCACACTGGCCAAAAAAACAGACACAAAACAGCGTTCAACGTTAATAACGGCAAATATGAGTTCTGCCGCCTACCCTTTGGTCTTAAAAATGCCCCCCGAATTTTTCAGCGGACCATTGATGACATTCTGCGCGATTACATAGGGAAGAATTGTTTTGTTTATATGGACGATGGGATTATATTTTCACCAAATGCAAATAGCCATACTCGCGATGTAGACAATGTGTTAAAAAAATTGGCAAACGCTGGAATGCGAGTTTCAACAGAGAAATCAACTTTTTTTAAAACCGAAGTTGAGTTTCTTGGATTTCTTATTTCACGAAATGGTATCAAAACAAGTAGTCAGTTTGTGCCGGTTCAGGGTCACTTTTTCAGTACAAAATTCTGCTCATGCCTGGATGGGAATGTCATACATTTAAATTGTGTTTCTTGCTTGAACATTTATTTATAATTTGAGTTTTCCAGCCCAGAATGGGAATGTACAAGTTAACTGATAAGAACACATACACGATTTGAGTGTGTGTATTAAAACGTTGAACTGATAAGAACACATTTTTAAAGAGCTAGCATAGATCATAAATTTTTGTTTATTTTTATTGATAAGAGAAAATATTAAAGCAATGGGATTTTTTTTAATACATGTATTTATTTATTGTATCTTCAAATATGAACTAACAATAAGTATTCAAATCTTAAATCTAAAATATAATTATTAGGCCTGACCACTGTCGGACATAAACTTAGTGATAATTATAAATAATACATAAGTAGTGAAAATCAAAAAGAAAAAAGTATTTTCAAGTAGTCCCATCTGGAGTGTTGAGTATAAGAGCCTTTGCGCCCCTCTCTTTCAGGCGGATGTGTCCAGTAAAGTTCAAAATATTACGAGCAAGCGGATTAGGATTTGATTCGAGTTTAGTTAAATATTTGGCTGCGTATTTTGCAGTTTCTTCAATCACTAGTGGCTTATTCAAATGTATATTTGAATTTTTAATGTACCATGGAGCCGATGTTATCATACACCCAAAAAAAAGTTTTAAAATCAAGAAAAAACAATTTGATTTTAAAAACGTAACCTTTCTGAAATAGAACCTAGTTTGTTTTCTGGTATTTTAAAAATTTTCACCCTTGTTTTAAAAATGAAAAATATTTTGAAATCAAAAAAGAATATTTTTTGTTTGAAAAGGACAGCAACCTTGGTATAAAGTCAAATTAAAGGATTATGTTTTTGAGTTAAGAATGAAATGTTCTTGAAGTAATAATAAAGCATTTTTTATTTTAAAACTTATTATTTTTATATCAAAAATGAAGCGTTTGAATTAATAATATAGAATTATTAAGTTAAGAATGAAAGGGCTTAAAATAATAATATAGAATTTCCGTTTTACAATTTAAAATATTAATTTTTTTTGAATCAAAATGCCCTTTTTATGAAAGATTTTCGATCTTCGACTGTAGTCCAAATCGCAGGTAATGGTAATGGACATTAATTAATATACACTTGGTCATAATAATAAATTAATTCTCTTTTTTTAACACGACACAAATATAAAATTTTACTCGGTGTAAAATATAATTTCCTTAATTTTTAAAAATTTAAATTCTTGATATAATAATAAAATATTTTTGTTTTTAAATTTTTAAAAAATACATTTTCTTTTTCATTATGACTTCAAAAATTACAATTTTTATTTTGATAAGAAAACATTATTGTTTTTGAAATTTTTAAAATGAAAGCGCTTATTTTTGTTTTAAAATTGCTTCGTTATAAAAATAAGAATGTTATATATTAATATTATACAAGAAACATTCTTATTTTAAAAATAATTTTTAAAAATGTTCCATTTTTAAAACCAAAACGCACATTTTTGCTTTAAAACTGCTTCTTTATAGACATACGAATGTTATTTATTAATGTAATAAGAAATATTCTTACATTAAAAATGATTTTTAAAAATGCTGCATTTTTAAAACGAAAACGCACATTTTTGTTTTAAAAATGTTTCGTTATAAAAATAAGAATGTTATATATTATAGTTATAAGAAACATTTTTAATTTAACAATTATTTTTAAAAATGCTGCATTTTTAAAAAAACGCAAAATTCTTGGTTTAAAAATGTTTTTTTGGTTCAGTGTACGTAAAATTCTGTTTTGCATACGTTGGATTCTCTCGACATTGGAAGCTGAAGCAGTGCCCCATAGTTGAATTCGGTAGCACCATATATGTTTCAAAAGTGACTTCCCAGCTAAAAAAAAATATGTCTGGAGCATATATGATACCCTATATATGGTTCGGATCCGAAAAATTAGGGTATATGGCCATATATGATAATATATATTCATACATTTGCATTCATGAATGTGTATTCCCTATATAGTATGCAAAGTTGATATTTATACTCCCTTGACTAAAAAAGTGCACTACTGTGAAATAAATTCAATTATTTAAATTACTTTTTTTAAGATTTTAAATGTTTAATGAAACATTTAATTGAACAAATAATTAAAAACGAATTAAAGGACATTCATAAGTCATTTTAAGAGCAAATGTGAATCAATTATTTAAAAAACACAAAACTCATATTCGTACATAAAATTTAATTGAAGAAATTCAAATTAAAAACTAATGCAATTAATTAGAAACGAAAAAACAATCCGTCTAACAATAGTTCAATATAATTTTATGCAGTAATATGAACTTTGTTTCTTATCTAGAGAATTCTCTTATTTTCTATCGAATTAATGACTGGATTATGCTTTTGATTATTTGATATATTACATGGGGCCACAATGTGTAAAATCATACAAGAATGGTTTTTTTTGTAACAAAAGTTTTTCTTTTTTAAACGTTGGGGGTACGCATATAAACTTTGCATACCGTATGTATTTTCTAATGGATTTCCAATTCACCAGTGATAAAATCCAAGCTTTTTTGATTGCAAAAACGATCTTATGTGATATATCATGTATGCATACATTCTTATATGGCTCCATATATTAAATCTTAATTCTATATATGTGACAGCGCATAGAGAAAGGGACCTAAAGGTTTTTACCCTTAGGTCCCTTTCTATTTTTGGCGTCACATATGGATCCACATATGAAGAGCTTCATAATGAAATTTCCATATATGAGCTCATATATTATAATACATTTCATATATTAGTCCATATATTAGTTCATATATAATAGTTTTGCAATGTATAATCCCATATATTTCCATACATGAATTCATGCATATTCATATATAGTTATATACATTCATATATTAAAAATATATGGATCATATGTAATTTTTTTAGCTGGGTTGTATATCAAAAGTTTGCAATCTAGACTGAGAGTTGAATTTCTACCAATCAGCCAATGTACCTGAGTTAATTTTAGTTTCATTTGTCTTAGCTTAGAATCAATGTGTTGTGTCCATGTAAGCTGTCGATCAAGGTGTATACCAAGGTATTTTACATGTGAATGTTGAGGAACAATTTGATTATTGATTCTAATGAGGGAACAAGTATTTTTTCGTAGAGTAAATGTTACCTGCGCACACTTCTGCTCATTTAATTTAATTCTCCATAACTTTAACCATAGTTCCAGTTGGGCAATATGTTCCTGAAGATATCGGGATGCCTCGTGAGGGTTTTCGTGCTGCTAAAGAAGGCTGTATCATCGGCAAATGTAGATGTGTGGATTTTAGTGCTAACAGGCATATCACAAGTATATACCAAAAACACCACTGGCCCCAGTATTATCCGCTGTGGCACACCGGCAGAGATAGATTCGGGCACACTCATGAAGTCTCCTTCCACAACAATGAATTTCCGGGATAGAATATAACTTTCCAATACCTTTAGAAGATTAATTGGTAGATATGTCTTCAATTTTAAAATTAGGCCTTCATGCCATACTTTATCAAATGCCTGAGAAACATCAATAAAGAGAGCAGAACAATATTGCTTTTCTTCAAATGTTCTTCTTATAACTTACACCATTCTATGCGTTTGTTCAATTGTACTATGCTGTCTTCTAAAACCAAATTGATTGTCGGGTATGCACCCACTATCAGTTAGAATTGGGGAAAATTTTTTCATGAGCAACTTTTCGAAAAGCTTTGATATTGTTGATAGTAAACTTATTGGCCTGTAAGACTCAGCTTTAGTAAGATCTTTGCCCTGCTTTGGAATAATTTCGACCTTGGCAAGCTTCCAGCTGTGCGGATAATACTCTAGTCGTAATATGGCATTAAAAATAAATATCCAGCTAAAAAAATATGTATGGAGGATATATGATATCCCATATATGGTTCCGAAAAATGAGGGTATATGGGCATATATGATTATATACATATTTTCATACATGTAAATATGTGTAAATATTCCCTCTACAGTATGCAAAGTTCATATTCATACTCTCTTGAGTCGCAAAAGCGCACTGCTGTGCAATAAATTGAATTACTAAAATTACTTTTTTAGATTTTGAACAGGGAGGTTGTATTTAATGAAACATTTGTCTGGACTAATAATGAAAATCGAACTTAAAGTCATTTTATTCATCATTTTAAGTCAAAAGGTGAATCAATTATTTAAAAAACACAAAACTCATATTCGTACATAAAATTTTATTTAAGATATTAGATTTAAAACTAATCGGCAGGGCCGATTTTGATGAAATTTTCAGGAAATCTTCAGACTATTCAGGCGGGTGACACTGTGAAGTCTGACTTTTGATTTTCGGTCCGGGGGCGGAGGGGCGTGGCAAAATCCATTTTTCGTATTGCACCACTAATGCCATATGTATATATTAACTTTTTTTGCTTGTTTTATCGTATTTTACTTTTTTTAAAGCTGTTGTTTGTTTTTCAAAACGAGATATCAAACTCTTAAATCGGTTATGTGGTTCCGAAGATATTTACAAAAAACCTATGTTAATAATGATCCAATATCAAAATTTGAAAACTTTCGAAATGTTGCATTAAAAAAATCTGATTTTTTCGGTTTATTTACAAAATATTTACATCATTCGATAACACGATGGGGGTAGCGAATCACACCAGGTGTAGCTAGTTAATTATAAAAGAAAAAAATAATCCGTCTTACAATAGTTTTCAATATAATTTTTTGCAGTAATATGAACTTTGTTTCTTATCTAGAGAATTCTGTTATTTCCGACAAAATTAATGACTGGATTATCCTTTTGATTATTTGATATATTAAATGGGGCCGCAATGTATAAAATCATACAGGAAGGGTTTTTTTGGAACAAAAGTTTTTTTTTTTTATACGTTGAGGGTACGCATATAAACTTTGCATACCGTATGTATTTTTTAATGGATTTCCAATTCAACTGTGATCAAATACCAAGCTTTTTTGATTGCATAAACGATCTTATGTGAGATATCATGTATGCATACATTCTTATAACTATGGCTACATATATTAAATTATTAATAATTAAATATTATATCCATATATGGACCCACGTATGAAGAGCTTAATAATTAAATTACCATATATGAGCTTATACATTACAATACATTTCATATATTAGTCCATATATTAATTCGTATATAATAGGTTTGCCATGTATAATCCCATACATCTCCATACATGAATTCATGCATATTCATATATAGTTATATACATTCATATATAAAAAAAATATATGGACCATATGTAATTTTTTTTAGCTGGGTAGTAAGATTCTAGTTGCAGTGAGAGGCAGATTCATCAGCATCTTGTTACTAATTCCATCAATACCTGGAGCTTTCTTCGGGTTGAGCTCAGCAATTAGTTTAGTACATCACGCATCTTAAACTTTAAGGGGCGAGGGGGTAGAACAACTACACTCAACATATCAGCAACACCGGCACACGTAGTTGGGGTAAATACGGATTTTAAATGCTCGGCAAATATTTTACCTTTTTCAATATCGCTTCTTGCCCAATCACCGGCCGAAGTGCGCAGAGGTGGTTTAAACTCAACGGGTCTTTTAAGCTTTTTAGTAGCGCGCCACAAGGAGTAATTAGATGCTGGTGTGACATCGATACTCAAGATAATTTCTAAGTGATGCAGTTTTCTCAGATGCAAGCAATTCTAGGAGTCGTTTCGTGCACTCTTTGAATTTTTGGGGTGATCTGTGCTGTTGCCATTCCCTTCTAGCTCTTCTTTTTTCACGTACGAGACGTTCAATGTCTGTAGAATAAATTCTGTTAAACTCAGTCTGCAGATGGGAGGTAGTGGCATGTTCAGCAACCTGTTTAATATTCTCGTTAAGATAGGCAGTGTTAGATTCAATATCATCTGGTGTTCTTAGCTTAATATTTTCCGTACAATGACTACTAAGATATTTTTTGAACCCCAGCCAATTAACACGATTTATCATCTTCATATATGGATGAGGTAAGTCACTTCTTAGTGGGTTACAGATTGTCACGATAGTGGAAGAGTGATCGGACGAGATATTTTTAACATGTTCATGGTTTGTTAACTAATGCTTGAAGCAGTGTATCTGCATTCGAAGCATTTCCTGCATCATGCTAGTCATATTTGTTGTAAAGTTGTTTATAGTTTGCACCAGATTATCAATAGTAGTTTCAAGGCGACTAAAATCAAAGCTTGAGTTTTCATTTGTTTTATAATTTGGTGGTGAAACATTTTGTGATGGAATAGAATTGGTCTTAGCAGCATTGGCATACGAAACACGGGAAGTGACTGGTTGGATCATTTGCGCACAAGTGGCGGAGTAAGCATTTGCTGATTGAGCTGGAGCTAATTTATGTTTTTGCACCATAGTCTGTTTGACGAAAGAGTGCACAGGACATCCGCTGTAGTTAGCGGTGTGATTACCTCCATAATTACTGCATTTTTTTATCACTTTGAACTTTTGGCTTATTGCAACTAGCAGTGCGTGCAATTCACCGCACACAACACAAACAGAGGGTAAATTGCAGTATGTTTTTTTATGGCCATATTCTTGGCAATTAATGCACTGTACAGGACCTTAACGCTTATGTGGCTCTTCAACTGTGATTTTTCGGTACAAGAGGTATTTTAAATTATAAACTTGATGAGTCTCATTTTTTCTTAATTTTATATCATTTGGCTGAAGTTCAACTCGAAATAGAGGTTGGGGGATCTTCTCCCTATTTATTATGTTAGATACATTTTTTACCTTAAATCCTTGGAGGACAAGTGCATCTTTTATTTCTTCGGGAACAACGTAAGAATCTATGCCCTTCAATACGATCTGCAGGCCTCTAGCGCTCTTAAGCTGGTATGTGTAGAAGCTTATTTTATTCTTTTCAAATTCAGAAACCATTTTGCTGAAATCTTTTTCGCCATAAATTTGAACTTTCGTTTCATCAATGTTGCCACATTTTATTGGAACAATGTGAAATTTATTCTCACCAATGACCGAAATTTATTTTTTAATAAGGGCATTTGAATTTTTTTGTCTCAAATAGATTGGTGGCGGCTTGGATGTTTTATTCGAGGATACCTCGGGTTTGTCGTTGTCATCATGCAAAATTTTAAAGCTGTTTTGGCGATTAGTTGAGGCTGCGCTGTTATCCCTAGACATTTTTGGAGCAGATGAAATTTTTGAAGAATTCGGGCTTCGCCCACGCTTTACCACGGTTATATATCTGTCCATTCCGACTTGTACCTTGAGTTTCGAGCCGCTGTTATCTGTAGTGATAACTTTGTTAAGTGATAAACACGAGCCTTAAGGGGATGATATTACTGATTTATATGACTTATATTTAAATTTTAGTAAATGTATAGTATATATAATTCTTATTCAAAATTTTATTTTACAAATAAATCTTAAGCAAATAAAAACTATGTGTATTATGTATTATTAAACTTTATAAAAGATACATTCAGATAAACTATAGAAATTTATTATTTTTTTGCTTTTTCTTGCATTTCCGTGTTTTTCCCTTTATAGTTCACACAGCGACAGGTATCAGATCCACATCTAGTAGTTTCTTTAGACCAAACACAATCTTCACAATGTTCACCAAATCTATTTTTATTTATTGTCATGTTGTTTGTATGCTCCAAATGTGATTGAATGTTAACAAGTTCTTGTTTATATTCGTTTATCCGGGGAAGGTATTGAAGCGAATGGCTTAAGTACCTTTAGAAATGCATTTATAGGAACTCACTGTAGTATGCAATACATACTTGAAATACATACATACATACACACAATCAATCTACCTCAACAGCATCCTCACCCACCTCAAATCACGATCAGCCTTAAACTCCTACAGTCAGACACACCCACAAATACCCATGGCTAAATATTACGTCAACAACCCTACCCACCAAAATCATGGGCAGCCTTAAACTCCTACAGATATACAAACATACAGATTCCCCTGGGTACATATTACTAGAACACCTCGTCCCTCATAAATCACGATCAGTCTTAAATTCTCACAGACTTACATACATACATATAAACACGCAATCGATCTACCTCAACTACACCCCGCCCCCTGCCACAAGGGGTGATAAAGGGTTAAAGTTAGACTTGAACCAAGCATAAATTCTTGCGGTTTGCGATACAGATTTAAAGAATTGAGGTTTTGTGTAACTGATTACACAATGTTTATTATTGTTTTTATTGTTCAATTTCATACAGTTATACTTAAAAATTATGTGCATATGTATGTAATAGAAATAACCCTGAAGGAAACGTAGGGCTAAGTGTCCCCACGTGACCACTTTTGTCGACTATTTTGGTGACATTGTCAACGGAGCATCTATTCGTATTGTTCTTAATGCGTAGAAAAATTTTTTTCAGATACATACAACTGTGTTTTTTCTTGTTGTATTGGTTTGTTGAACATAAAAGTGACGTGAAGCAAAATTCAAGTGTTGATAAAAATTAGTTTAAGATATCAAATTAAAACGTGGATATAAATTTATATAACAAAAAAACACACAAAAAGAATTTGAAGAAAAGTAACAAAATAACAATCCATATTGTATAAGAATAGAAAATGTAAAACTAACAAATTTTAAGTTAAAGTGCCAATTATGGAAATTTGTTTACCCTGTGGAAGATTTTGTGCCATCAGTTAAAGTTTTGTCACACTTTCATATTCATCCGTGAGTGTTTGACCTTACTAATTCAGCGAAACATAAAATTTTTTGATTAACATATGTATATGTATTTAATAGAAATGAAATGAAATGAAAATCCCTACTTGCTGGTAAAATGCTGAACGAATGAATGAATTAGTTCCTGTAATTTTTTACTTTTATATATAAGTTCTATTTCTAATATATTTGATTAACAAAACAGCAAAATGTGAACAAAATATGCAATTTCATTATCAAAAGTATATACTGGAATTACTAAAATGTTCTAGTGACTATCTGTTTCCAATGTCTTCATTTGGTCCCTAAAGAACTATCTAATCAGTAAATCCAATGTCAGTAGTTGCTTTTCAATGACACGCACATGTTAAATGTCTATAGCAAAAAGCATTGTGTGGGGTATAATTGGTCAGTAGTACTGGCGACAAAGTCACTAGTGATCAGTACTGATTCACTAGTGACATTTTCTACAGGGAAGTGTAAATTTCGTCAACGATTTGATGATAAAAGATTTGTATGTAAAAATAATGTTGATACTTATGCATGGGGACATTATAAAATAAATTGCCCCTCAACAGTATCAACACTATCAAGTTTAAATATTTATAGAGAAGTTATGGACGAGGATGATGATATTCTTCTTAATATAGATATTTAACTAATTAGCTCTAAGTGTAATTGATAAGAAAAAAAATTATGTAAATTAATAAATAAATAATTTGTTTAAATGACTTCACATGAAGAAAAAAATGTTGTTGTTGTTTTCATTTATTAAATAAAAATTTTAAACACAAGTGAACGCAATTATACATATGTATTGAATTTTTGTTTTCGTTCTTAATTGTAAATAATGGATAAGTTCAGATAATTGACGATTTCATATGGTGGTTGTAAGTCTCAAAAAAAAAAATAAAAATTGTGATTTTGTATAAGTGATTAGAATTTATTTTTGTAAGTATATATAGTAGATTGAAATTGAAAAAAGACTAGCATATAATTTGTTTAGAGTTAGTTTTAAAATAAAGTAAACTATAGATAATAATAATATGACTTAATGTTCAGCATAAAAAATTTACACTCAAAATATTATGTAGGCCGTAACAGATCGTAACCAGATACAGACCAGACACAGGTCTTTTACAGATCAAATATAAAGCAGGTTGTAACTGGATATAGATCAGATATAAAGCAGATCGTAATCAGATATAAAGCAGATCGCAATCAGATACAAACCAGATATAAATATAAAGCAGATCGACGTCATATGAATAGAAATAAATTTATTATATGTGATTCATATATTTAATAATATTTTATATATAGACGACGTTGTTTCTTTCAACACAGCTCTACTTTTTTATACTTTAAAAGGCAGCGGTTAAAAAGCAGATCATTAGCACATGTTAATCGAATCGTTAACAAATGTTAAACGGTTAATTTTTTGTTAACAAACAATGAACACGTTAAAAATATGTTTCTGGAACACAAACGGCATTCGCTAACATAAAAATGAACTTGAGCACTTCCTCATGGAAAAAAAAAATATTGATATAATGTTGGTTTCTGAAACTCATTTGACCTCAAGAAGCTTATTTAAAATAAATGGTTACACTTTATATGATACAAAGGACCCGAGAGGGAGAGCATGCGGTGGATGAGCAATTGACAACGTTAGTGAAGAACATTTGCAAGCAACGAATATTTTCGTAGAAATTTTTGTGCGAATTTCGTGATATCATCAATTTACTCACCTCCCAGATTTTCCGTTACCGAAGATTAGTATGAGAAGTTCTACAAATCGCTTGGATCTTGTTTCGTGGCAGCTGGTGACTACAATGCAAAACATACGTACTGGGGCTCGCGTCTTGTTACACCTAGAGGTCGAGCCTTGTTCAATACAATTTCAAAAATGGGCTTAGATTTCATTTGGAGTGGGGAGCCTACTTTCTGGCCTACTGACGTAAGAAAAATTCCAGATGTTATAGATTTTCCCGTCACGAAAAATATTCATAGGGACTTAATTCACGTAGAGGCCTCTCTAAATCTGTCCTCCGATCACTCTTCAACTATAGTTACAATTTTCTACCCACTAAGAAGTGATTTAACTAAGATATGAAGATGATTAATGGAATCAACTGGCTGGCATTCAAAAAATATCTAAGTAGTAACTGCGTAGAAAACATTCTGCTTAGATCATCCGATGATATTTAATTTAACATTGCCAAGCTTAACGAAAATATTAAACAGGCTGCTGAACACGCCACTACCTCCTATCCGCAGACCGGCTTTAACAGAATTTATTCTACGGAAATTGAACGTCTTGTATGTGAAAAAAGGAGAGCTAGAAGAGAATGGCAACAACATAGATCACCCTTAAATAAAATCAGACTTCAAGAATGTACTAAACTACACAAAGAGCTGCTATCGTCGGAAAAAACTGCATTACTGGAAAAGTATTTAGAAGGTCTTGATGTAACGTCCGCATCTAATTACTCTTTATGGCGCACTACTAGAAATGTTAAAAGACCCGTTGATCTTAAATCACCATTGCGTACTGCGACCGGAGGCTGGGCAAGAAGCGATAGTGAGAAAGGTAACTTATTTTCTGAGCATTTAAATTGGGAGTGTATTCACTCCCAATTCATGTACAGGTGCTGCTGGAGTGTTAAGTATAAGAGCCCGTGTGTTCCTCTTTCTTAGGCAGATGTGTCCAGTAAAATTCACAATATTACGAGCAAGCGGATTAGGATGTGATTCGAGTTTTGTTAAATATTAGCCAGCGTAGTTTGCAATTTCTTCAGTCACTAGTGGCATATTTAAATCACGATGTATATTAGAATATTTGATGTACCATGGAGCCGATGTCATTAACCGTAAAATTTTGTTTTGCCTTCGTTGGATTCTTTCAACATTGGAAGCTGAAGCAGTGCCCCATAATTGAATTCCGTAGCACCTATGGGCTTCAAAAGCGACTTGTATAGTAAAAGTTTGCAGTCTAGGCTGAGTGTTGATTTTCTGCCAATTAACTAATATATTTGAGTTAATTTAAGTTTCATTTGAGTTAGTTTAGAGTCAATATGATGTTTTCCAAGTAAGCCTTCGATCAAGCTGTATACCAAGGTATTTCACTTGGAAATGTCGAGGAATATTTTGATTGAGCAAATATCTCTTCTCAGGTTAAACGTTACATGGACACACTTTTGCTCATTGACTTTAATTCTCCATAAGCTCAACCATATTTTTAGCTGGGTAATATGTTCCTGGAGATTGCGGGATGCCTCATAAGGGTTTTCGTGCACACTCATACAGGCTGTATCATCAGCAAATGTAGAGGTGTGGATATTATTGCTCACAGGTATATCACAAGTATGTATTAAATACAAGGCAGGACGCAGAATACTACCCTTTGGCACACCAGAAGATATAGATTCGGGCACACTCGTGAACTCTCCTTCCACAACAGTGAACTTCCTATCAATAATATAACTTTCCAAAAGGTTTTGAATGTTTATTAGCAGATATATCTTCAATTCGTGCCATACTTCATCAAACGCCTGTGAAACATCAATAAAGGCAGCAGAACAATACTTCTTTTCTTCAAATATTCTTCTTACAACTTGGACCAGTCTATGCGTTTCTTCAATGGTGCTATGCTAACTTCTAAAGCCAAATTGATGGTCCGGGATGCACCCATTATCAGTTAAAATTTTGGACAATTTAGTCATGAGCAGCTTTTCGAAAAGCTTTGAGATTGTAGATAGTAAGCTTATAGGCCTATATGACTCAGTCTTGGTAAGATCTTTGTCCGCTTTTGGAATCATTTTGATCTTGGCAAGTTTCCAGTTATGTGGAAAATACTGCATTCTTCAAATGGCATTAAAATTAAATAGTAGGATTCTTATTGCAATACGAGGCAAGTTCATGAACATTTTGTTACTAATGCCATCAATACCCGGAGCTTTATTCGGGTTGAGTTCAGCAATTACTTTTTGTACTTCACGCATCTTAAACCTTAAGCGACAAGGGGGTAGAGAAACCACACTCGGTAAATCAGCAGCACCCGTACATGAATTGGGAGTGAATACACTCCCAATTTAAATGCTCAGAAAATAAGTTACCTTTCTCACTATCGCTTCTTGCCCAGCCTCCGGTCGCAGTACGCAATGGTGATTTAAGATCAACGGGTCTTTTAACATTTCTAGTAGTGCGCCATAAAGAGTAATTAGATGCGGACGTTACATCAAGACCTTCTAAATACTTTTCCAGTAATGCAGTTTTTTCCGACGATAGCAGCTCTTTGTGTAGTTTAGTACATTCTTGAAGTCTGATTTTATTTAAGGGTGATCTATGTTGTTGCCATTCTCTTCTAGCTCTCCTTTTTTCACATACAAGACGTTCAATTTCCGTAGAATAAATTCTGTTAAAGCCGGTCTGCGGATAGGAGGTAGTGGCGTGTTCAGCAGCCTGTTTACTATTTTCGTTAAGCTTGGCAATGTTAAATTAAATATCATCGGATGATCTAAGCAGAATGTTTTCTACGCAGTTACTACTTAGATATTTTTTGAATGCCAGCCAGTTGATTCCATTAATCATCTTCACATCTTAGTTAAATCACTCCTTAGTGGGTAGAAAATTGTAACTATAGTTGAAGAGTGATCGGAGGACAGATTTAGAGAGGCCTCTACGTGAATTAAGTCCCTATGAATATTTTTCGTGACGGCAAAATCTATAACATCTGGAATTTTTCTTACGTCAGTAGGCCAGAAAGTAGGCTCCCCACTCCAAATGAAATCTAAGCCCATTTTTGAAATTGTATTGAACAAGGCTCGACCTCTAGGTGTAACAAGACGCGAGCCCCAGTACGTATGTTTTGCATTGTAGTCACCAGCTGCCACGAAACAAGATCCAAGCGATTTGTAGAACTTCTCATACTAATCTTCGGTAACGGAAAATCTGGGAGGTGAGTAAATTGATGATATCACGAAATTCGCACAAAAATTTCTACGAAAATATTCGTTGCTTGCAAATGTTCTTCACTAACGTTGTCAATTGCTCATCCACCGCATGCTCTCCCTCTCGGGTCCTTTGTATCATATAAAGTGTAACCATTTATTTTAAATAAGCTTCTTGAGGTCAAATGAGTTTCAGAAACCAACATTATATCAATATTTTTTTTTTCCATGAGGAAGTGCTCAAGTTCATTTTTATGTTAGCGAATGCCGTTTGTGTTCCAGAAACATATTTTTAACGTGTTCATTGTTTGTTAACAAAAAATTAACCGTTTAACATTTGTTAACGATTCGATTAACATGTGCTAATGATCTGCTTTTTAACCGCTGCCTTTTAAAGTATAAAAAAGTAGAGCTGTGTTGAAAGAAACAACGTCGTCTATATATAAAATATTATTAAATATATGAATCACATATAATAAATTTATTTCTATTCATATGACGTCGATCTGCTTTATATTTATATCTGGTTTGTATCTGATTGCGATCTGCTTTATATCTGATTACGATCTGCTTTATATCTGATCTATATCCAGTTACAACCTGCTTTATATTTGATCTGTAAAAGACCTGTGTCTGGTCTGTATCTGGTTACGATCTGTTACGGCCTACATAATATTTTGAGTGTAAATTTTTTATGCTGAACATTAAGTCATATTATTATTATCTATAGTTTACTTTATTTTAAAACTAACTCTAAACAAATTATATGCTAGTCTTTTTTCAATTTCAATCTACTATATATACTTACAAAAATAAATTCTAATCACTTATACAAAATCACAATTTTTATTTTTTTTTTTGAGACTTACAACCACCATATGAAATCGTCAATTATCTGAACTTATCCATTATTTACAATTAAGAACGAAAACAAAAATTCAATACATATGTATAATTGCGTTCACTTGTGTTTAAAATTTTTATTTAATAAATGAAAACAACAACAACATTTTTTTCTTCATGTGAAGTCATTTAAACAAATTATTTATTTATTAATTTACATAATTTTTTTTCTTATCAATTACACTTAGAGCTAATTAGTTAAATATCTATATTAAGAAGAATATCATCATCCTCGTCCATAACTTCTCTATAAATATTTAAACTTGATAGTGTTGATACTGTTGAGGGGCAATTTATTTTATAATGTCCCCATGCATAAGTATCAACATTATTTTTACATACAAATCTTTTATCATCAAATCGTTGACGAAATTTACACTTCCCTGTAGAAAATGTCACTAGTGAATCAGTACTGATCACTAGTGACTTTGTCGCCAGTACTACTGACCAATTATACCCCACACAATGCTTTTTGCTATAGACATTTAACATGTGCGTGTCATTGAAAAGCAACTACTGACATTGGATTTACTGATTAGATAGTTCTTTAGGGACCAAATGAAGACATTGGAAACAGATAGTCACTAGAACATTTTAGTAATTCCAGTATATACTTTTGATAATGAAATTGCATATTTTGTTCACATTTTGCTGTTTTGTTAATCAAATATATTAGAAATAGAACTTATATATAAAAGTAAAAAATTACAGGAACTAATTCATTCATTCGTTCAGCATTTTACCAGCAAGTAGGGATTTTCATTTCATTTCATTTCTATTAAATACATATACATATGTTAATCACAAAATTTTATGTTTCGCTGAATTAGTAAGGTCAAACACTCACGGATGAATATGAAAGTGTGACAAAACTTTAACTGATGGCACAAAATCTTCCACAGGGTAAACAAATTTCCATAATTGGCACTTTAACTTAAAATTTGTTAGTTTTACATTTTCTATTCTTATACAATATGGATTGTTATTTTGTTACTTTTCTTCAAATTCTTTTTGTGTATTTTTTATATTATATTTATATTATATTTATATCCACGTTTTAATTTGATATCTTAAACTAATTTTTATCAACACTTAAATTTTACTTCACGTCACTGTTATTTTCAACAAACCAATACAACAGGAAGAAACATAGTTGTATGTATCTGAAAAATTTTTTCTACGCATTAAGGATAATACTAATAGACGCTCCGTTGACAATGTCACCAAAATAGTGGACAAAAGTGGTTACGTGGGGACACTATGCCCTCACATATGCACATAATTTTTAAGTATGACTGTATGAAATTGAACCATAAAAAACATTTGTGTAATCAGTTACACAAAACCACAATTCTTTAAATTTATATCGCAAACCGCAAGAATTTATGCTTGGTTCAAAGTCTAACTTTAACCCTTTATCACCCCTTGTGGCAGGGGGCGGGGTGTAGTTGAGGTAGATCGATTGCGTGTATATATGTATGTATGTAAGTCTGTGAGAATTTAAGGCTGATCGTGATTTATGAGGGACGAGGTGTTCTAGTAATATGTAACCGGGGGAATCTATGTGTTTGTATGTCTGTAGGAGTTTCAGGCTGACCATGATTTGGGTGGGTAGGATAGTAATATTTAGCCATGGGGATTTGTGGGTGTGTCTGACTGTTGAAATTTAGGGCTGATCGTGATTTGATGTGGGTGAGGATGCTGTTGAGATAGATTTATATTATGTACGTATGTATGTATTTCAAGTAAGTATGTACTGCATACTACAGTGAGTTCCTATAAATGCATTTCTAAAGGTACTTAAGCCATTCGCTTCAATACCTTCCCCGGATAAACGAATATAAACAAGAACTTGTTAACATTCAATCATATTTGGAGCATACAAACAATATGAAAATAAATAAAAATAAATTTGGTGAACATTATGAGAATTGTGTTTGGTCTAAAGAAACTACTAGATGTGGATCTGATACCTGTCGCTGTGTGAACTATAAAGGGAAAAATACGAAAATGCAAGAAAAAGCAAGAAAAATAATAAATTTATATAGTTTATCTAAATGTTAAAATTGTATCTTTTATAAAGTTTAATAATTCATAATACACATAGTTTTTATTTGCTCAAGTTTTTTTTTAAATAAAATTTAGAATAAGAATTTTATAAACATACTATAAATTGTTTGCTAAAATTTAAATGTGTTTATTTCATTGACAAGGGTTATTATTTTAATTACACTCATGTATACAGCATTTCGATATTGAACTTTATAGCAAACACTGCGCCAGAACTAATATGGTTTTATGGTTTGTTTTTGTTTTTTAATCCCATTGCTTTAATATTTTCTCTTATCAATAAAAACAAAAAAAAAAAAGAAATATGATCTACGCTAGCCCTCTAAAAATTGTGTTCTTATCAGTTAAACGTTTTAATACACACACTCAAATCGTGTATGTGTTCTTATCAGTTAACATGTAATTCCCATCCAGGGCTGGAAAACTAAAATTATAAATAAATGCTCAATCAAGAAACATAATTTAAATGTATGACATTCCCATCCATGAGAAAGACTTGTACTGAAAAAGTGACCCTGAACCGGCACAAACTTACTACTAAAACATGTCCTGAAAATGTTAACGATATTCTGAAGTTTCAAAAGCTTAAAACGTTAAGAGCATTAAGGTCCTTTATTGGGTTAGCAAGTTATTACAGCAAATTTATTAGAAATTATGCTGACATCAAAAATCTTCGAGGAGACAATGTCAATATTTGTCTCAAGAAGAAATCGATGCCTTCGATAAGGTAAAACGTATTTTAGCATCGGAGGATGTGCTTCTTCAGCAACCGGACTTTGACAAGCCCTCCAATCTTACTACAGACGCTAGCTCTAATGCGATAGGTGCCGTTCTTTTGCAAACTGCAAACCAATTACAATGATTTCACGCACGCTTTCCTTCACGGAAGAGAACTACGCCACTAACGAGCGCGAATTGCTCTCCATTATGTGGTCGTTGAAAAAACAACGACATTATTTATATGGTGTTAAAAATATTCATATATTTACCGACCACCAACCTCTCACTTTTACTACCTCAGATAAAAACACGAATCAGAAAATTAAAAGATGGCAAGCGTTTGTAGGCGATTTTTCCCCAATTTTTTTTACAAACCCGGCAGTGAAAATGTTGCTGACGCAATGTCTCGCCAGTACATGAACTACTTTACTCAAACAAACTCGGAAACAGAACATAGCGAGTTGTCTTTTTCGAAAACTATAAAATCTATAGATGGTCTTGTTAACCAATTCTTAAATCAACTGATTATATCTAAAGCTGGAAGTAACAGTAAGACCACAAAGTATTTCTTCCAAAAATACAAAAGGCATAGAATTCATTTTAATAACATTCAAAACCTCTTGCTAACTTTACCAATCTGTATCAATCCTCATGTTGTGAATACAGTATATTGCGATTTAAGCACTTTAGCAAAAATTCAAAACGAAATACTTAACCACTTTCCACTGACAAGATTCATTCATACAAAACAATTTGTAATTAACTTAACGAATAAAAACAATCAATTAGAAACAATAAACCTAGAGCACAATCGCTCATAGATCTCTGCAGGAAAACTACAAACATATTATATCCGAATATTTCTTACCTAAAATAAAGCAGATGCTCCGGTTGGTTATAAAAAATAGCAAAATATGCTTAGAGAATACATACAACACGAAACCTCCACAGCCTTTAATTGGTGCATCGCCAATACCAGATTTTCCCGGTCAGATACTTCACATAGATATATTTACCACAAGCTGGTGGTCATGGAAGATTATTTTAGAAAGAAATTATGTATGCTTGTGGGAAATCTATGAATGTTTTAGTTGTTGGTTTTATTTAGTTTGATTTTCCTATTTCCTATATTTAAAGAGTTTGAAGAGGTGAATGAAATATGTAATTTATGAGCAATGAACTTATTTGAAGGTTTGAAAAATTGAAGTGTAAGATATTTAGGATTGTCAAAGGGAATTAGAGATGTGTGATGGTGGGAGCCAACGTTATACTCGTACATGTGTATTTGTGTATGTTTTTACAATAACGAGCGTTGGCAGATGGGTAAGTAGTCATATATATATATATATACATATATATATATATATATATATATATATATATATATATATGTATGCATATTGTAATTATTGGGGACTCAAAAAACCGTTACTTTTTTAAATGTCATCATGTAAATAAAAATTAAATAAGCATACAAATTCGATATTTTTAATTTATTTTAAGTTTTGACGGAGAAGGAGCGTTTCAAAAGGCGATTGTAATTATAGAGGACTCAGTCTCATGTTCTATAAATATCCAGGACTTGTCCCCAATAATTACTATATATCATTATTGCCAGACGGTAAGCTTTTTTCCCCGGTTTTTACTGACGGCGTAATGTTTTGTAATGGCCAACGGAGCTTGCATTCTTGTTTCTGCCAGTGATGCTAATATTGATTTGTACCAAAATCGTTCAGTAAGAAAAATAAATTAATAACCAATAATTGTATGATGTATCTACATCGAAAATTGGAGAAATCATAAGTGCGTGAAGAATGGTGCTAATAATACTAACGTACGAGTTGATTTGCTCTTTTAATCTTAAATTTTATAGTTAAGATGTGATTTACTATATTCACATACTTTAGTTTTCATATTTTATAGAAACCATTATTAAAAAATTATCCATTAGAATGATCTAATTAAATAACAATTATTTAATAAATTTTGTTTCTTGCAGTAATTTGTTTTGCTAAGTATGTAATTTATACTACGTTCTAAATAAAATCTGTCACTAAATTTATTATATTTTCCAATATTTTAATTTGTATGATAATATCTATAATTTAATGATGTAAATAAAAACTAAAATTCGAATTTATGCTAAAACATAAATAACATAATTTGACGTGTCCATTTATATTGTTAATGTATGTAGAACAAAATCTTATTATCAAACTTTGTATATAAAATAAATTAACGACAAATAATTTTTGTGTGTGAAGTTTGACGTTTAACTTTTAAACAAGTTGCTGTGTTGCCAATTTGCCAATTTATATGCCGAAAAACATAGTTGCATCATAAAACTTTGGCAAAAGGTAATGACAAACTGGATTTTTATTTCTATAAGAAATCTAGTCTAGTTTATATATTAGAAACTAATTTAAATAAAACTTAATTATACGAAAATAGCATAATTTGATAGTTTGTGTCTTAACATTGTGGATCAGTAAAATTATTTTATAAATAGTGTCTTAAGGACTGAAAATGAGAAAGAGCAAGAAATCGAAATTTTATGTATTAACTACCAATTTTAAATATAGATAATTATGTATGTATACATACATTTCGTTATTTTAATACAGAAAGGCCCTAACTCATTACATTTTTGAAATTGAGATATTTTAAGTTTTCGACACATACGATGTTTTCCTATCAAAATATACGAAAAACTCGATTTCAAAAAAATATTAAGCTATGTCCTTTCTATATTAAGGTAACGATATGTATGTATACTACTACATACATATATACTGTTACCTTATTGAAATATAATATGAAATGTATGTACCTTAGATATGTAATATATCAATCTATGTATTGATGTCATGGTAGTTATTTATTTTCTAATAAATTACTGTATAAAAATCTGTTTGTTATTTTGATTTTCAACGGAAACATTTTAGAAGATGCATTTTTTCGAAAAATTGGTTTTTATGTTCCGCTAGACGTATATTTTTTAATCTAGACCTTTTTAGACCTTTTTTCAAAAATTGTTACGCGTTTTGAGTCTCAAAATTTGACATCACTATATGGAATATTTTTCCATTATGGTAGGTACGCACTTTGCAATATGCTTGCGCAACACGTTTAAATTTCATGCGGCATATATTAACACACATACAGTAATCTACAATTAGAAAATCAATGGAATATCAAAATATTTTGATATTTTTGAAACCTCAAATGGAACGCGAAATGAAACCATAAACAAGACTACACACCATGATATAAATATAGAAGGTACTTACCCCGTTTTCGGCTAGCAATATATATGTTGGCAATATAACACTGGCAGAATAACAGAACAATATTTTTGATTGCTTTCCTTATGTTAAGGCTATGGGAAATTGTAGCTTATAATATCGTCGGTTGGTTTCTGGTTTGCTGCAGACAATGTATTTTGAATATATTGTGCCGCAAACCAGAAACCAACCGACGATATGGAAAAAGTCAACAGGAAAGGTGCAGAGCAAAAATATAATTCACTTGTAAATATCTGGTTAATCGAATGAATTTTTATGTTTATAAACTTATAACAATACACATTTCACTACACACGGTTTTAAGAGAATATTTTGCTATTTTAATATAAATAAATATGTATATTTTCCCAATTTCACTAATATGTCAAATGCAATACAGAAAAGTCGAACATAAATTAACACTGACTTTGACGTTTCATGTTCGAAATAATTACAACATATATTGCAAGTACCTGCAATGAGCTGTCTCTACTAGCAATAATATATATAATTTTGACAACTGCTGCAATATATTTTTTTTTTTTTAATGCATGTATTTATTTATTGTATCTTCATATGTGAACTAACAATAAGTATTCAAATCTTAAATCTATAAAAAAAAAAAATTATTAGGCCCGACCAGTGTCGGACATAAACTTAGTGGTAGTTATAAATAATACATTAGTAGCGATAATCAAAAAAGGGGGGGGGGGGGGAAGTATTTTCAAGTAGTCCCATCTGGAGTGTTAGGTATAAGAGCCCGTGTGTCCCTCTTTTTTAAGCGGATGTGTCCAGTAAAGTTCAAAATATTACGAGCAAGCGGATTAGGATGTGATTCGAGTTTTGTTAAATATTTGCCTGCGTATTTTGCAATTTCTTCAGTCACTAGTGGCATATTTAAATCACGATGTATAATAGAATTTTGGATGTACCATGGAGCCGATGTTATTAACCGTAAAATTTTGTTTTGCCTTCGTTGGATTCTCTCGACATTGGAAGCTGAAGCAGTGCCCCATAACTGAATTCCGTAGCGCCATATTGGCTTCAAAAGCGACTTGTATAATAAAAGTTTGCAGTCTAGGCTGAGTGTTGAGTTTCTGCCAATCAACCAATATATTTGAGTTAACTTAAGTTTCATCTGAGTTAACTTAGAGTCAATATGATGTTTCCATGTAAGTCTTCGATCAAGGTGTATACCAAGGTATTTCACTTGGGAATGTTGAGGAATATTTTGATTGTTGATTCGAATGGGGGAGCAAGTATCTCTTCTTAGGATGAACGTTATATGGACACACTTTTGTTTATTGACTTTAATTCTCCATAAGTTCAACCATATTTCCAGCTGAGTGATATGTTCCTGGAGATTGCGGGATGCCTCATAAGGGTTTTCGTGCACACTCATACAGGCTGTATCATCGGCAAAAGTAGAAATATGGATATTATTGCTCACAGGCATATCACAAGTATATATTAAATACAAGACAGGACCCAGAATATTACCCTGGGGCACACCAGAAGATATAGTTTCGGGCACACTCGTGAACTCTCCTTCCACAACAGTGAACTTCCTATCAATAATATAACTTTCCAAAAGCTTTTGAATGTTTATTGGCAGATATGTCTTCAATTTTAAAACTAGGCCTTCGTGCCATACTTTATCAAATGCCTGAGAAACATCAATAAAGAGAACAGAACAATACTTCTTTTCTTCAAATGTTCTTCTTACAACTTGAACCAGTCTATGCGTTTGTTCAATCGTGCTGTGCTGACTTCTAAAGCCAAATTGATGGTCCGGGATGCACCCATTATCAGTTAAAATTTTGGACAATTTAGTCATGAGCAGCTTTTCGAAAAGCTTTGAGATTGTAGATAGTAAGCTTATAGGCCTATATGACTCAGTCTTGGTAAGATCTTTGCCCGCCTTTGGAATCATTTTGATCTTGGCCAGTTTCCAGTTATGTGGAAAATACTGCATTCTTAAAAAAGCATTAAAAGTAAATAGCAGGATTCTTATTGCAATATGAGGCAAGTTCATGAGCATTTTGTTACTAATGCTATCAATACCTGGAGCTTTCTTCGGGTTGAGTTCAGCAATTACTTTTTGTACTTCACGCATCTTAAACCTTAAGGGACGAGGGGGTAGAGAAACTACACTCGGTAAATCAGCAGCACCCGTACATGAATTGGGAGTGAATACAGATTTTAAATGCTCAGAAAATAAGTTACCTTTCTCACTATCACTTCTTGCCCAGCCTCCGGTCGCAGTACGCAATGGTGATTTAAGATCAACGGGTCGTTTAAGATTTCTAGTAGCGCGCCATAAAGAGTAATTAGATGCGGACGTTACATCAAGACCTTCTAAATACTTTTCCAGTAGTGCAGTTTTTTCCGATGATAGCAGCTCTTTGAGTCGTTTAGTACATTCTTTAAGTCTGATTTTTTTTAGGGGTGATCTGTGTTGTTGCCATTCTCTTCTAGCTCTCCTTTTTTCACATACAAGACGTTCAATTTCCGTAGAATAAATTCTGTTAAAGCCGGTCTGCGGATAGGAGGTAGTGGCGTGTTCAGCAGCCTGTTTAATATTTTCGTTAAGATTGGCAATATTAAATTCAATATCATCGCATGATCTAAGCTGAATGTTTTCTACGCAGTGACTACTAAGATATTTTTTGAATACCAGCCAGTTGATTCCATTAATCATCACATATGAGTTAGTTAAATCACTCCTTAGTGGGTTGAAAATTGTAACTATTGTTGGAGAGTGATCGGAGGACAGATCTAGAGAGGCCTCTACATGAATTAAGTCCCTATGAATATTTTTCGTGACGGCAAAATCTATAACATCTGGAATTTTTCTTACGTCAGTAGGCCAGTAAGTAGGCTCCCCACTCGAAATGACATCTAAGCCCATTTTTGAAATTGTATTGAACAAGGCTCGGCCTCTAGGTGTAACAAGACGCGATCCCCAGTACGTATGTTTTGCATTGTAGTCACCAGCTGCCACGAAACAAGATCCAAGCGATTTGTAGAACTTCTCATACTGATCTTCGCTAACTGAAAATCTGGGAGTTGAGTAAATTGATGATATCACGAAATTCGCACAAAAATTTTCTACGAAAATATTCGTTGCTTGCAAATATTCTTCACTAACGTTGTCAAGGACATAGTGCTTGAGTCTTGACTTAATCAGAATTGCTGATCCACCACATGCTCTCTCTCTCGGGTCCTTTGTATCATATAAAGTGTAACCATTTATTTTAAATAAGCTTCTTGAGGTCAAATGAGTCTCAGAAACCAACATTATATCAATATTTTTTTCCATGAGGAAGTGCTCAAGTTCATTTTTATGTTGGCGAATGCCGTTTGCGTTCCAGAAACATATTTTTAACGTGTTCATGGTTTATTAACTAATGCTTGAAGCAGTGTATTCTGCATTCGCAGCATTTCTTGCATCATACTTGTCATATTTGTAGTAAAGTTGTTTATAGTTAGCACCAGATTCTCAATAGTAGCTTCAAGGCGACTAAAGTTAAAGCTTGAGTTTGAATTCGTTGAATTATTTGGCGGTGGAACATTTTGCGTGGGAATTGAACTAGTCTTAGCAGCATCAGCATACGATACACGTGAAGTAACTGGTTGGCTGATTTGAGCAAAAGTGTCGGAGTTCGCGTTTACTTGTAGAGCTGGAGTTAGCTTGGGTTTTTGACCCATAGCCTGTTTAACGAAAGAAAATACAGGGCACCCTCTATAGTTAGCTGTGTGATTACCTCCACAATTACTACATTTTTTTTCTGCTTGATCTTTTGGCTTAGTGCAGCTAGCAGTACCATGCAATTCACCGCAGATAACACACACTGTAGGTAATTTGCAGTAAGTTTTCGTATGGCCATATTCTTGGCAATTATGGCACTGTACGGGACCTGAACGCTTACGTGGCTCTTCAACTGTGATTTTTCGATGTAAGAGATACTTTACGTTATAAACTGGATGGGCTTCATTTTTTTTAATTGTATGTCATTCGGCTCCAGTTCAACCCGAAATAGGGGTTGGGGGACCTTTTCTCTATTAAATATGTTGGTAACATTTTTTACCTTGAATCCTTGGTCGACAAGTGCACATTTTACTTCTTCGGGTTCAACATATGAATCTATGCCCTTTAATACTATCTGTAGGCCTTTAGCACTCTTAAGTTGGTATGTGTAAAAATTTGTTTTATTTTTTTCGAATTCACTAACAATTTTTCGGAAATCTTTTCCATTATATATTTGGATTTTAGTTTCATCAATATTACCTCGTTTAATTGGAATGATGTGAAAAGTATTTTCACCAATGGTCGACAGTAGTTTTTTTATAAGCGCGTTAAAATTTTTTTCTCTCAGATAAATAGGTGGTGGCTTAAAAGACTTTTGCGATGATGTAGAGGGCTTGTCGTCGGTGTCTTGCAATAATGAAAAACGATTTTGACGATTGGTAGATGATGCGCTGTTATCCCTAGACATCTTTGGAGCAGATGAAATTTTTGAAGAATTTGGGCTTCGCCCACGCTTTACCACTGTTATATATCTGTCCATTCCCACTTGTACCTTGGGTTTTGAGCTACTGTTATCTGTAGTGATAACTTGGTTTAGTGATGAAGGCGAGTCCGATGCGGATGATATCGCAGACTTAAATGAAGAAGTACTAGGCAATGGTAATATTAACGATTCACTAGTTGGCATTGGACAAAGCGAAGTTGATCGCTGACGAAAAATTGGCTTTGCCGTTAAAAAAAGATTTTCATCAGATTTATTATTTATATTTTTTTCATTAAGAGTTTCAGAACTCACAGTAAAATAAGCATTTCTGCCGTTAGAACTCACTTCAAAATTTTTTTCCTTTGAGGTACTCATACAGAGTATTATTCCTCAAGAGAACTTTGTTTGTGTTTACGGTTTTTTTTTGTTTTTGCTATTTCTTGCTATGTAAAAAATATTAGTAAAGCCAATAAGCTTATTTATCAAGGTGAATATGTATTACGAATATTTTTTGTATAATTTTTGATTTTGTTGTTTTTTATATTTGTTTCGTATGTATGTATGTAAAAAAATCCGCTTTAATGTCTCTTCACTATGAAGGTTCAACGAGAACTCGCTGCAATATATGTCGACATATTTTTTGCTAGTCGAGACATATGGTTACATTTTCTAATTTTTTCTTGACATTCACCATCTGTCAAGTATAAGGACTATGAAGTTTCCGGTAAAATCGTGCTAGCGTATTAATTTAATACTTCCCCTCTGTTTCCTATTGGTTTGAAAACTTTATTTAAAAATTATTTCAAAATGGTTTTTTATTAAATACAGAACGTATAAATTAAACAATTAAGTAAAACTATGAGTGTAGCATTTTATAAATTTCCTTCATTTCCTGGTGTTCGTCAACAGTGGCTAAGAGCCTACAAGATCTGTAAAATAGACTTGCCAAACTATCTGATCGGCTATTTAAGCCATTTTATAAAAAGGATGTTACAATCAACCAGAAACGAATTATATAGATTAAACAAAACGCAATTTTAATCAATATTTGGTAAACTTAATGAAAATTTATTGTCAACTACTCAAAATCATCAATCAATTTGGTTTATCAACGTCAAATTTAGATGAAAATATAGTTAAAAGACTTCTTTTACCTAGGGCTTACACGTGCAAGTGCATGTTGAAAAAACTCAATACACTCAAACTCTTTTACTAACACATCTACGCTTTCGGCACTTGCAGTTTACTTCCAACTTAACTGCCAAGGAATTTTACAAGACAGTGCCTTGGTAAACTTGTAGCAAGTAAATGGAAAGTTTGCTAACAGTGTTGCCCTACTAATACTTTAGCACAAATTAACTGGATTTCAGTGTAATGTTATATGAGTTTTTACTTATTTTAAATATATTTAAAAGCTAATTTAATAGTTTTTCTTAAATATTCATAAATCAAGCAGTTAATGAAATTTTTAGACATAAATAACATTGAAACAATACGAATAAAGTTCAATACTATCTGGTTCCCTTAAAATTAAACTTATTTATGTTAGTGCGCGTGCGAGCTGTAGGCATCTGTCAAAAAAAGTTGAAATAGTGTTTTTGCATACAACAAGTTACATACGAAACTCTTTGACGCGTTTGCCACAGAAAGTTGATTAACTTTCAACCTTATAACGCGTTATATTGTTTTGACAACTAATCAGCCGACAATAAACAAGAAAAAAATTTTAAAATTTAGAATCATGGAGCAAAAACTTATTGAAGAGTTTGAAAACATACAGTATTGGATAAAAAAGTATTTGAAAATGTTCCAAGTCCATTTTTCAATGTAAAAATAAGTAAAAAAGCTGATAGAAAAGGCGTTTATAACGCGTGTTGTGTAACTTGCCATTTTCCATGCGCTAAAGATTTCAAACGCACGATACTTGTAGACGAACTGACGCGTGTTATGTACTTCTACATAACACGCGTTATGTAGAACACGCAAGTTGCACAGTCGGGCATTTATGCGAAATTTTCGTTGATAATATGTACACAGAGCTTTCATGCAAGTACTTGCATGTGTAAACGCAGGGTTAGGCAGAAAACTTAGGAAGATGCGCAAAGTTATTACATAAGCACTTTTCAAACTTCACAAATATACAGTTATTTATATCACTTTATTTATTCGCAAATTTTTGTTAAGATAATTACACATTTTTGTAAAGAAATTCTGGAATAAAATCTGCCTCGTTGCATAAACATGTAGCAAAGTGTGTACCTACCATAAGCAATTACATAATTTTAGCATTCACTGCAATAAATGTTAACATATATATTGTTGGTTAAGACGGGATTAACTTTAAATAATTAGTTACGTATAGTACTATATTTTATTAAACAATTTTCTTATGAAATAAATAGACAAGCATTTGATGTAAGCATTGCTGTTTAAAGTATCTAATATAACAAATAGATACACATTTATAAATTCGCATGTAGTATAATGCTTAACAGTTTATTACCTCGCTTATACGGAAATCTTATATGTAAACAAATTTTTGTAAACAAATTCTAGGGGAAGTCTTGAATTTTTTACTATATGGACTAATTTTTCTTTATTTCTCTCAATAAATAAACTTCAGATATACTTATTTTTCAAAGCAAAGAGATAATTGAAGTACCTTATATATTTATACTATGCTACACACAATGCTACCAGCAATAAAATCTCCCTCGTTGCATAAACATGTAGCAAAGTGTACTTACCAAAAGCAATAACATAATTTTGACATTCAGTGTATTAAATGTTAACATGCTTATTGTTAGTCAAGGCGAGATTAACTTTAAATAATTAGTTGCATATTAAAATATTTTCTTATAAAATAAATAGACAAGCGTTTGATGTAAGCATTGCTGTTTTAATTATTTAATTTAACAATACATACACATTTATAAATTCGCATATTCGCGTAAGTTGCTTGACAGTCTATTACCTCGTTTATACGCAAATTTTAAGTATAAATACAATTTATTTGTAAATACTGAAATCACCGTTTATACGTAGATAGCATACATTACTATTTGTTTCTATTTTTCTGTGTATTAGATATCTAACAAAACAGAAATAGTTGGCTGTCAGCATATACATACATATATGCTGATTGTACATATCGTTTAAACCTAGCATTTTGCTTGTTGGTCAGGCTTGTAATTCTTATATTGCATGTAACTACTTGTGCAAGCAAACATTGTTTTTAAATTTTTTATGGTGTAGTTGGGTTGGGTTACAAATTGCACACATACATAAAATGACAAATAAAGCAATCATTTAAAGAATGAAACTAATAAATTTAACAAAATTTAACACAAAACTGTAAAAGAAATTAAAAGGACATTTCATTTTGATTGAATTTTATTTCAATGCGATATATGTAATCTATTCATTATTTGACTAATTAAAAAATTTTGGTACTAAATTATAAAAAATTTATTTACTTCAATCATAATTTTAAAACTTGTTAATGATTAATTTTCAACAAATTGCTACTAGTAATAACATTTAATGAACTTAACGTGTGTCGAGCACACCTAATAAACAGTTTGAATATATTAAGTTTATTTGTTATTTATAGAACAATTAAAATTGATTCGTGTAAAACAGCGATACTGGGCCTTATCGTATTTGGGTTATTTCGACTTCAACTACATTTTAATCCTCGATCGAAGATCAAATGTGGTATTATTTTATTTTTTTACAAAGACGTCGTAGTCAAAGACGAAATATGCCAAACAGTAAGGGGAGTATTTTTCTATAAGAAGGTATTAAGCCTTATTACTAAAGATTTGAAAGGTAAAGTAAGTACTAAATTACACCTCGATAATTGAAATCAAACATGTATGTTCTGATACACACTGCAAATAGCCAAAATTGTTTTTAAATGTTTGTAACTCACGCGCTTTGTTACCGATTTTTCATATTCGGGTCTGTCACAGAAATTGGACGAAAGTGAAATTATTTTTTGGATTCGTAAATTTTGTTTAGTTTCAGCTTTAATACGTTTTCATGAATCCGAAAAAAATCAAATCATTTTTATTATTAAATATGGCATTTCTATGGCCAAGCTGCTTTATAAACAAATGAATACAAATCGAAAAAATATCGAAAATTTTTTTGGTATTTTTAAAATAAAGTGGTTATTTACAAAATTATGGAAAAATTACAAAAAAATTGTAATGTAGGCTACCTAAAGCTGTATAATTGTACACATGAATATTGTACGAATATATTCACTTAATACAGCTACCAGCAACAATAAAAAACTAAATTAGTATTAATTTTCTTATAAAAATAAATTTGTACAAATTTTTTTCTAATTACCTGCATCTGCTTACAACATAGAAAGAGTTTTCCAAGAAGACAGAGGTCTTATACAAAGGAATGCTATAAAATTCGCATTTATCAATATTTTCGACTGAAAATTCTCTCTTAGGTGGAAAATGATGCAATTAATACACAAAAAGTAAAAACAAATCGAATTTGCTTTTGAGTTCCGGGTAATTCCCAAAAATATTTCATAAAATGCTGTATTTGTCTTATCTTTCACCGGGCGCAGATAATATTTTAGGAAATATTTCAAAACATATCATGTGTTAAGGTGAAATGACGAATTTTTCGGTTCCAGCTTTGGAATTTGAGAAAAATGCCTCATATTTGACATTTATAACAAGAATAGGTCCATTTCGAAACGATCTGGCACCTTTAAAAAAAAATTTTGAAATAAAATTTCTTTGTTATATTTCTTATAGTATAACCTTTTGAACAAATAACATATGAATTATTATTAAACAAAAAATTCTATCGAGTATTTTTTATAAAACTAATGAAATAAACATTCTTCATCGTTTTTCTCGAAATCAAATTTTTGTTCCATACATCAGAGCAGAAACAAACCGACGATTTGATGCTCTATACAGCAGAAAAATAAAAAAGAGTGAAAAAATATTTGTATGACCATTATTACTTTTAAAATCACTGTGACTTGAAAAATCCGATTTTCAGAACATGGCTGATAAATAAATTTTTTGGTAATAAACGTTTACAAAACTCACTATTTTTGATTAAAATCAAGAGAACATTTAACGTTTCTCTAAAGTTTGGTTTAGGCTAAATATATCAGTCCTTTTTATGACTACGAAATATTTAGACAATTTATCAAGAAAATTGTTTACAAAGATTTGTGTATTGGAAAAAGTGGAAATATGTAAGTTTTTAATTTTATTAAAATCGATGATACGAAACTAACATCCATGTGAATGAAAAATTTGATTCGCAAATTTTCAGATATGGAATTCATGATAAGGCTGAACGAATCTAGTGAATGTCATTTAATTTTTTATATTTAGAAATATTAGCTTTGTAAAAAAACAACAAATGTAAATGTATGCTTAAACATAAACAAGATAGTTTAACGTCCATTACAGTACGAATAGACGAGCAATTTTTATTTCTGAACATAAGAAATAACGTCGGCAGAATGATGTCACAAAAAAGTTTATATTCAAACTTATTTTAAGGGGTGGCTAGACGTATAATGTTAAAACTCAAAATTTAAGTTCTCCTATGCATACAACTTGTGCGTTTTAAGTTTTGATTTTTTAATAAATACTTCTGCCACAGACCATATATTTTGTGCTTCTGCCAAATTTTTTTTGTAACAAACTTATCTAGTTTCCCGCAATTATTTTCTACGGAATTGGTAAATTTGACAGCTTGTGTTCTAACATAATTGCTGAGACTTGTGTTTGAGCAATTATTTCCAAACATGTGTTCGAACACTATTATTTACGTTTTGCACAGTAATTTTTTGTGTTAGCAACAGATTTTGACAATTGCCAACGCAAAAATTTCCAAACTTATGTCTCGTGTAATCTCACTGTTAAAAGCAGCACAAAATAAATGCAATCCGAAAATCTCAAAAATTTTTGATATTACGTAGGTTGGTTTCTGGTTTGCGGCACAGTATATTTAAAATGCTTTATGTCTGCAGCAAACCAGAAACGAACCGACGAATAAACAAGTGTGTAGACACTATGCGACCAACAATAAAATCTGCCAAGTGTGTACCTAGCATAAGCAATACATAACATAATTTTTACCCTACGTGTTGACTAGCAATATATATGTAGACATGTATTGCAGCAATCGTCAAAATTATATTATTGCTAGTGGAGACAGCTAATTGCAGGTACATGCAATATATGTTGCAATAATTGTCAAGGCGTTTTCGTTAACAATTATTGCAGGCATGAAACGTCAAACTCGGTGTTAATTTATATTCGACTTTTCTATATTGCTTTTGACATTTAGATAATATATGTGGAATGGGGAAAAATAAATATGTATGTATATTAATATAGGAAAAGATTCTCTTAAAGACGTGTTTAGTGAAATAATTTGTACTGCTATAAGTTTATAATCATAAAAATTCGTTCGATTAACCAGATATTTACAAGTGAATTATATTCTAGTGTTTTTTTAGTTCTTGTTTCAACTTTTTTATTTGTTGTTGAGCTTCTCATTTGTTTAAATGAAAGCTTATAACATAATAACTCTAGTTGTTCTAAGAAGCTTTGGGTAAAGGTTACCTGATGATTTGCATTAGCAAATATCAATTTCAATGTATTTTTAATAAAAAATATTTTACTTAATAAGTAAAATAATAATTTGGGATTATTAGTGCGTTTAAAAATGTTAAACTTTAATAATATATTTGTTCTACACATTTCCTGTTGACTTTTCCTATATTATGAGCTAGGATTTCCCATAGCCTTAACATAAGTAAATGTAGAAATACATAACACGCGTTAGTTCGTCGACGAATATCGTGCTTTAGAAAATTTTACCGGATGAAAAATGACAAGTTACACAACACGCGTTATAACCGCGTCTTGCATCAGCTTTTTTACGCATTTTTACATTGAAAAATTAACTTTAAATTCCTTTTTTATCCAATATTGTATGTTTTTCAAACTCTGCAGTATGGTTTTACTCTATGATTCTAATTTTCTCAAATTTATTCTCGCCTGATTAGTTGTCAAAACAATACGTCTTAAAAAGTTGAAAGTTCAGCAACTTTCTGCAGCAAACGTGTCAAAGTTCGACATTGAACTTTATTTTATAAAAAAATTCTTATTAAATAAATAGACAAACGCTTGATGAAGACGTTGTTGTTTTATTTATTTAATTTAACACATACATACATATAAATGTACAGATTCGCATGTTCATGTAAGTTTCTTGACAGTTCATTATACAAATTTGTTGTCTGGAGGTCTGTTATAATAATTAATGTCTTAGTACATCTAGATGTGAAATATTTATATCTGAATATAAAGAGTAATGTCTCTTGTTTATACTAGTTTTTTTAATGAATCAAATGAGACCGCTTATGTTTAAGTGCATATTCACCGTCAAAATTCATGACGCAAAGCATCTCAGCATACATATCCATGTATTGCAACAAAATTTAATATCATCTTACACCTAAGCTAAGTGCAACTTAATTGTCAAACTACATATAAAATTTTTACGTATATATGTAATCTGACAGTTCTTTGTATAATCTATAAGTTTAGTGCATGCATACATGCATGTGCAAAAATTACAAAATTTCGATTTTGCTTCAAGCATCGTCGGTGTGGCTCATACAGATACGTACATGCATTGGAAGATAAATTAATAAGTGTAACCCAATTGCCAAACTTCATATAAAACTTTTAACGCAAAGAATGTGACAGTGTGAGTTTGTTGGAAGAGGGGTGAGAAGAATATAATATGGTACACGCGTTCATGTAATTGGAAATTTTCTTTTGTTTTCTTATTGGTAGTTGTAAGCATGCAGTTTTTATTGAAGTTTAAAGTTTTTATTGAACTTTAAAATTTTTTCATTAAACTTTAAAGAAAATTTATTATTTGACATATTGTCAGTAGTGTAAATAAAATAATTGAAATTTATTTGCTGGTAGTTTAGCATGTCTATATACGTATTTTATTGGCGCTTGAACCAAATCATCAGTAGACTTTAACTACAAATTTTAAACAGTCTCAAACCTCTTACTTTATGAATAGACTTTCAAAAACTATATGAGAATTCATAAAACAAACCACAAATTTTAAACAGTCACAAACCTCTTACTTTATGCATAGACTTTCAAAAACTATATGAGAATTCATAAAACAAAAATAGTTTTTGAAAGTCTACGCATAAAGTAAGAGGTTTGTGACTGTTTAAAATTTGTGGTTAAAGTCTACTGATGATTTGGTTCAAGCGCCAATGAAATACGTATATAGACATGCTAAACTACCAGCAAATAAATTTCAATTATTTTTTCATTACATTTTTGTTGACATAAATATATATGAATTATATGTAATAAAAAACTGGCATAAACTTAGAATAGGTGGCAAAACTTAACATGGTCTGAACGAGTTTTGCCATACAATTTTAATGACAAATTGTATTAAGGAAATCTTTAAACTTTATCAGCAGCTGTAATGTGAATTTTATCCACAGGAAGTTGACATTTAAAATTGACTAAATATTTCTTAATGTATTTTTTCGAATGTGTCAATTACTATTGTTGGACGATCCAAAAATGGAGCTTTTAATTTTGAGAGCAACGCAGGGTTGCATAGATAAGTCCAGTTCGAAAAATAGTATTTTCGAAATGATATAAAATAAGTCAACTACTTTGAGCTAATTTATCCATATGCAAAATGTATGGTAAATCATGTGTAAATTAAGGCGATTTGCTTAAATCAACATGATATGTCTAAATCACGAAGGTGGAGACATACTCTTAAGAATTTTATTTAATAAGGTGCAATAATATCCAGATATACCAAACTTATGAAACTCCTGATTTTCGCTTTTAAAACTATTCCATTTATCCGAAATATTTATTTTCTCTTCATGTCTGAATAATCCCCAGTTGCAAAAAATTTTCTCTCCTTTAAAGTATACATGACCGAAAGATCTTATTACTTCATATTTAATAAAAATAGCAGTCAGCCATTGAACAATTTATATATTAAAAATATACGTTTATGTATATGTTAGCTATATTTAGAGTAAAGCACCCTATACACTATTCAATTCAATTTTCAATTGAGTCGGTTGTTGTTCAAATCAAAGCGTGTATGGCTTTGTCAATTGATTAGTTTGGCAGTTGTCGAGTTGGTTTTAGAAAAATCAAAAGATTTTGATTTTTCATGTTGACTAGTAAATCGTTCAATTCGATTGTGCTGTGTGTGCTCGAGTTTCGTGATTAGGTGTCAAAATTTATGATTTTAGCTTTATTTTGTATAGAAAAAGATATGTATTTTTAAAATTGTATTTTATTTCATTGAAAATTAGATAAAAAATTTAGAAAGTGATGAATGAATGCAATAGAAGTTTTAAATTTTTAAATTTGTAATTGTGAAAAAAATATAAATTTGGCAGTTGAATGAAAATCTTTCAATTCAGTTTATGAAGTGTGTGGCCAAGAACCAATTCAATTGAAAGATCAATTCACAATTGAATTGAAACGTGTATGGGGTGCTTAAAAATACCACAAATTATATATAAAGAGCAGCGAACATTTTGAAATCATTCGTTTTATCCCGACTTCAATGCAGTAAGTGTCTGTTAAATCGATATTCGACTGTACTGTACTGTTCAGAGATCAGAGCCAGCCAGCGAATATTTTTAACGCGACAAAAAAAACGGGAAATTACTGAGGTTGTATGGCATCACAGAAATGAAATATTTCATTTTATAATGCAATAAACTTCGAGTTAATAGCCATATATCGATTAAAAACATAAAAGACCTATAAAATAAACAAAGCTGAATCAATTGATATTAAAATAAAAAAATCGAAAATTATGTCCCCAATGATGCATGTCCCCAAAATTTACACAGGACCAGTTGCATTATTGAGTCCTGTCCCCAATAATAGCAAGAGACCTCAATAATTATAATAAATTAAAAAAACGACCCGGAAATTGGCGCGATGCATACATATATATATATATATATGAAAAAAAGCGAGTGTAAGCCGAGTTCAAATCTGGCAAATACCACACAACAAAAAATAAATAATAAATCGGAAATGATAAACGTTACCACTAGTGCACACTGTTGCGATGTCACAAAATATCATAGTGTGCACTCGGCATTACTTTTTTTGTTTGTAATATTCGTTTTATAGCTGGGGACATGGAAGGGGGTAATTTAGAAAGTAATTATGTATGCTGGTGAGATATCAATGTTTTGTTTTTGTTGTTGTTTGATTTTAATTTTTTTATGTGTAAAGAGTTTGAAGAAATGAATAATATATACAATTTATGCATGTTGTATTTATTCATTCTTTTCACTTATTTTGTAAAGAAATTGAAGTTTGTGATATTGAGGATTGTCAAAGATTGGTTGTTATTTTCACTGCTTGCTGACATTTGTCTGTCTATTGACTTTTACATTGTGCATATGACTTAATCGTTATTCTTATAAATTGAGAAGTTTTCTATTCTAGCAGCAAGTACAGCATTGTATATACAAGTGTCAAATCCTCAATAATTTTGCTTTTAATACGTAAACAATCAAGTGAATTTTCAATAAAAAATATTAAATATAATAATATTAAAAATATATATTATATATTGTATAAACTAAATAAAATGAATTCTTTAGTTTATGAGTGCAATGTGTGTAATAAAATATATAAATACAAAAAATGCTTTTTGGATCACATCCAAAGTCATGGTGTAGAGGACCAAGTGGTCATGAGTCGAGACTCAAATCAAAAACGACCACTACTACGGAATAATACAGGCTTCACTTATCCTCAACAACTACAATATGCTCAACAATATCAATATCCTTATCAACAATATCCTCATCAAGAACAAGAACTACAATATCCTCAACAACAACAACATCAATATCCCTATCAACAATATCCTCATCAATAACAACAACAACAAGAACTACAATGTCTTCAACAACAACATAAATATCGTCATCAACAATATACTTATCAGCAATATCCCCATCAGCAATATGCTCATCAGCAATATCCTCATCAAGAACAACAACAACCACAACTACAAATGTATTGACAGCAAAGTGCTACTGCCATACAATGGTACCCAAATTTGCAGCAACCTCTTACTCCAATACATTGGTATCCAAATACTGACCAACACCAAACACTACAACATCACCCTCGACAACAACAACAACATCAACAACAAAAACAACAGCGGCAAGGTTCACATGATTTTGGAAGCAGCTCAACAAATAATATCAACATTGATGGAGAGTGTATGAAATATTATGAAATCAGAAAAGCATTTAATAAAATTAATGTTATAATTATAAATGTATTAGTGTTTTCACGCTGACATGCTGTTAATAAAAGTTGGTTTTAAATTTACAACCAACTGTTAAAACCTTGTTTTACCATACAAATTGTTGTTGTTAAAACCAACTTAAACCATTTTTGAAATGGTTTTAAGTTGGTTTTATTAAATGGAACCTTGTTTTCGCTGTGATATATTCAGTGCTGCCAAGTTAAAATGACCGGCAGCAGCTAATAATGTTTATGCTAGTGAATAACAATAGATGACGCTTCAAAGATTTTCAAGTTAAAAATAGATGCAGCAGCAACAATAATCAAAAAATTATGGAAGAAAACAGTTTTTTGGAAGGAAAACAACGAAAATATTTTCATTGAAATCTGGAAAGTGAAAATAGACAATATAACTGACATTCATCTGCCTATAAAAAAGGTTTATCTTATAATATATTTGTGCATTTTTATATTATTTCCAAGCACTTCTTCATTCTATATAAGAATTTACATAATTTAAAAAATTTTATTTACAAAATATAAAATAATTTCCATTTTAGAGCGCATTGTGAAATATCTCAGTGTTTCATACAAACAAAAACAGTTGAACAGTATGTCCAACAAGTGTTATTAAAAAGCAGAAAAAATGCAACAACAAATACACGCATTTCTGCAGGAGATTTATTTTATTTTCAGCAAAGCCTATGAGTTAAAACCTGAATTTAGCAAACTTGCAGTGTGAATGCAAAATCAGCTGTTTATGGTTTTAACGTTAAAACCAGGTTTTAATCTTCAGTGTGAAAACACTATATAATTTCTTTTTATCTATTTGATCAAAAACATATGTAAGTATATTTGTTTTTTTTCCATAACAGTAGAACTGACCAATGCACTCAAACCCACACACACAATTTCAGGTAGGTAAATTATCTAATGCTAACACAACTCACACACACATAACATGGTGAAATATTCTAAGGCAGAGAGTAAAACTAACTAAGATTTTTTTCTTGTACCCTTTTTTGGTAAATGCATATTTTTCCCTCTTTAAATAACCAATAGAAAAGGTAAAAGATAAAGGAGTCAGATGATCATAAAAATTTAATTTTAAACGAAAAAAAAATAACAATTCTAACCCTCATAAACTATTACATCTCGGACGTGCAGCTTTTTTATATGCACTAAACAATTCAATACAATACCATACAAGACTCAAGACACTACGAAGAAAACAACAACTCAATTTCTACACAACAGGCACTGCGTTTCACACCCTAATTGAACGATTTTTCCCAACCATAGATGCACACACAAATCTGAGAATTTACTCCTTTTGTATGTCTTTCCGCACTTACAAAAGTAAATATATAAAAAGTCAAAAAAATTAACACATCGAAATAATTAAATAAAAATTTCATACATTTACGTACTGCAAATGCACGTTCGTTTTCTTTCATCCTTTTTAGGGTTCCGTACACCAAAGGTGAAAAGGCACCCTATTTTTTTCGCTACGCTGTCCGTCTGTCCGTCACACGGTATTTTCTCAGGAACCGTAAGAGCTACGGACCTGAAATTTCGACACAGTATGTAGAACCTTGGCCGCTACAACAACAAATACATGAGAATTACAAATTAAAGGGTTTTCCAAAACGAGCAACGAAAAATGTTAAAATCCCATGTAATATACATACAATTGTATATTGAAACTTGAAATTTGTAAAATTAGTGTATTTTTATACAGACTACAACAATTAACACTAAAATTTAAAAAAATTTAAATTAAAGTGTGGTCCATCAGTTAAAGCAATTTTGACTATGTAATTTTGACAGATGTGCAATTGCTTTACGTGAGTACCTGCCGTTACGGCCTTATCTCACGTGTGCCAAAGCACCGGGTGTGGGTTAGACGCCAGGCCAGCGCCCCCATGCACCCTTTTAGAACGAACCTATGGCCCACTCCATAAGGCACATAGGTTGCAATCTTTGAATATAGTTATCCCTGTTCTATATTCAAGTACCTTGCTGAAGTACTTTTAGCTATCTAAACTCTGCTGCTATGTCCGTGCCCATAGCAGCTCTGTTGAATGGCAACAGCACCTAGAACAGTGTCTGGCTGACCGCGTCAGACCAACCACTAGCATTGATTTAACACTGGGAAGCCAAGACTATTCTCCCAGCGATTTTGGTAGCGACCACAACCACCACGATAATTCTCCGGCTTCCACGCTTAGGTGTTGTGTATACACCTAAGCGATGTCCCCAAGAAAATTCCTCAACCATTGCCGGCACAGCTAACCACTGATCCATAAAGAACGAGTGCCTGTGTCGCCAAATAACCAGTGCCTACTCCACACTTACCAAAATCATCCCTTTAACCCCGTAGATTATACCCCATTGGGGTAGGACGAACTCGGCATTTTAGCAAAGGAAACTGACGACCGCTACATGCACTCAAAACTTCAGAGCAGCGAGGACCACTCACGCGAGAAGAACGCAAGCTCGCCACCAAAATTTCTGCGCCTACTAAGACCCGACACTAAAAAGTGAGAGTGTCCTGGGGTCGTATCCAGGACGAAAAGCCATTTCAGCACAGAATTTTTGACAACCGCAATGTATTTATCTCTAAGCAGCCCAGCTGTCGATCAACCGGCACCTGTGGTACCAGAAGTAGCCTCTGGCTAGACCTCGAAGTTCCACCACAAGGGCTTCACCTCTATCGTCTTTTGAACTCAGGGGCAGTCCTATGTGACGCTGCACCTAGCTGACAACAACGGGCGTACAATATTTGTTTTCCTTTTATAAATATGTGCACATCCGTTACTCTGTATATTCAGAGATTGGGTGGTAACACATAAGTTTTACCGGTAATGAGCCAAACGTCCGTCAGCGGAAAAAGCTACATAACCCTAATATAATTTTGACAATTTGCTATATCTTGGAAACCGTAAGAGGCAAACACTTGAAATTTTCAAAAACGGTAAAACTAAAAAACCCAAAATTATAAAATCGCCAACCAAAAAAATAAATCGCCAAATTCGAAAAAATCGCCGAAATGGAAAAAAACGCCAAAAATCGCCAAAATGCGAAAATGTCGCCAAAACTAAAAAAATTTTTAAATAAAAAAAAAATCACAAAAATGAAAAAAATCGCAAAAATTAAAAAAAATCACCAAAAATAAAAAAAGTCGCCAAAATGAAAAAACGCCAAAAACCGAAAAAATCGCCAAAACAAGAAAATAAAGGTCAAAACTAAAAAAGGAGCCAAAACTTAAAAAAATCGCCACAGACATACATAACATGATGAAATATCCTAACGCATACAAACACAATAACCAGTAGAAATTTATCACTTGTATATGCATAAAATAGAAAAAGATAAAATAAAGATACGAAATATTTAAAAAATTCCCCTCAACAAAATTTTCATCTCAATATAACACAATTTCCTAACGCACACAATCACCAATAGAAATGTATTACTTGTAAGTGAATAAAATAGAAAAAATTAAACAAAGATACGAAATATTTAAAAATTTCCCCTCAACAAAATTTTCATTTCAAATTATCTTCCCTTAAAAATAATAGTGATGAAGGAAAATAACACAACGGCAATACCTAGCATGATGTGCACTTTTACATTGCACTTTGATACACACATATAATAGCATGAAGAAAAATAGCACTACGGCAATACCTAGCATGATGTGCACTTTAACATTGATCCTTATGGCACATTTTGGCCCCCGAACCCCGTAAACACACTACTCACAAGAAAGGATTTGACGAAAACGGGAAGTCAGACCGACGAATGGTTATAGATTTTAGAAAACTAAATGAGCATACTGTAACCGATAGATACATCATACCTGATGTCAATGTTACATTACAAAACTTAGGAAATGCCAAATACTTCACCACACTAGATTTAAAATCTGGGTTCCACCAGATTAAGATAAAAAAGAAGATAGAGAAAAAACAGCTTTTTGCGTTAACGGAGGCAAGTACGAATTTGTACGTATGCCTTTCGGTTTAAAAAATGCCCCGTCAATTTTTCAACGTTGTGCAGATCACATACTAAGAGAATTCATAGGAAAATTCGTGTATGTCTACATTGACGATGTTTTAATTTTTTTTTTCAATTTTAATTTTTCATCTTCCTTAGAAGAACATTCGAAACACATACATATACCCCCATATTCATAAAATTGTAAACGAATTTGAAATTATTTTTATTTTATTTAGTATTTCATTTCAAATTTTCCGTACAAAATACTCTAAAATTAATTTCAATTCATTTTATTTTTTTATGAATGTGGGGGATAGTGTTTAAAGCTTTAAAGCTACTCTTAAAATTTAGAATGAGAAGTCTAAATTTTTTATGACTGAAGTAGAGTATTTAGGTCATATTATTAAACATAATAAAATAACAACAGATCCCGAGAAAATAAAAGCTATTGAGAAATTTCATATTCCCACAACACTTAAGGATTTGCGAGGTTTTCTAAGATTAACTGGTTACTATAGGAGATTTGTACAACACTATGCACAAATTACGAAACTATTAACGCTCCATTTAAAAGGAGAAAATGTCCATATAGGGAAAAACAAGAGTAGTAATACAAAAATTAATTTAGACAACGCAGCCATAGAAGCTGTAAATGTATTAAAACTTAAGTTAAAGGAACAGGTTGAATTATTTCAACCCAATTTTGACAAACCTTTAGAACTTACCACAGATGCATCCAACATAGCTATTGGTGCAGTCCTAAGCCAAAATAAAAAGCCAGTTTATTTTCTATTCCGTACACTTAGTACGACAGAGCAAAACTACAGCACGAATGAAAAAGAGTTGTTAACTATAATCTAGGCTTTGCAAAAACTTCGAAGTTATATATATAGAATAGCAGATTTCACAATTTTTACTGATCATCAATCACTGACATATGCTATCTCCGAAAAAAATCCCAATCCTAAATTGAAACGTTGGAAAGCCATAATAGAGGACTATGGTGCTAAAATTAAATATAAACCAGGTACTGAAAAAGTTGTAGCAGACGCGCTATCACGACAAGTTATTAATACATCTTCCATAGACACGGAACACCCAGCCGAAAGTTTCGCAAGTAATATAATAAAACCTGTTACACAGCCATTTAATACATATGGTATACAATTACAACTCGTACCTATTCAAAATTGTACCGAAACACGAACAGGCACAATTTTTCCTAGTAAAGTACGCCACACTATTAATTTTTCAAATAATAATGACCTGATAAGTGAATTAAAAAAGATAATGGTCCCAAACCGAATCGTAGCTATACATATGAATATAGAAGATTTGTACCAATACGCAGCCCTAATTAAAGAAACATTTATATGTACAAATTTTGTACATACACCAAGAAAATTAAAAGATATAATTGATAGAAACAATCAACTTCGAATTGTTAAGGAAACACATTTAAGAGCTCATAGAAGCTACATCAATACAACAAAAGAAATTTTAGAAAATATTATTGGCCAACTATTAAAAAATATAGCAAACAATTTAATAATCACTGTTCTGCATGTTTATTTGGTCGATATGAGAGAAAACCAACTAATAAGCCTCTGCGCGAATCAGACATACCATCACAGCCAAGAGACATGCGGATATTTACTTTAATGATAATAACACGTATCTTGTGACTATAGATAAACTCTCCAAATACATAGTCGCCCAAGAAATAAATACAAAAGCTAAACTAGAAGATAAAATGGAAGAAATAATTATAAATAATTTTGCCGACTGCAAACGACTCCTGACCGATAATGAGGCAAGTTTCATTACACCAGCATTTAAACAAATGTGCATAAAACATGGCATACAGAAGATAGAAATGCCAGTGCATCGATCAAAAGTAAACGGACATTTTTAAGATACAAAACTCCTCCACAGTAAAAGAAGAAATATTTAGAGCTGTTAAGGAATTAAACAACTCAATACATACTCTAACAGGATACAGGCCAAGGCAAATACATTTCGGTACAATAAATTACAGTAAAGAAGTTACAAAAAATTTACGTAAAGCATCAACTAAGATACTAGAAAGATTGAATACACACGCAAAACATCGAACATTCGAAAAGGGTACCCAAATTTTGGTAAGAATCACAGGTGTTAGAAAGAAAAGCCAACCAAGGTTTAAAAAAGAAATTGTAGAAGAAGAGCGTGGGGACACGTTCTTATCCCCAGAAGGGAAAATCTGTTCATAAAACAATATTAAGAACATCACAATTAAAGAACATGATACAAATATACATATACAAATATAACGAAAATACTTATACCTTATTGAGAAATTGTTACAGAAGAATATAAGCCCACTACTCAAGAAATGATATGGATAAAGAAAATTGAAATATTGGCAAGTAAATTAAACGAACATTAAAGACACACTAGATCCTTAAACTTTCTCGGGTCAGTATTAAAATTCGTCACCGGGATTCCAGATCACGACGACCTTATTACCATGGAAATAACTATTAGTGAACTAATAAACAATAATGAGAAACAACCTTTGATTAACTCAAGATTCGAGAAATTAATTAAATTTAAATGACATTAGAGAAATCATAGAACATGAATTAAACTCAGTACCTATAATAAACGTCCTAGAATACTCAAATGTACATATCGCCGGAACAGGAGAACTATTCATAACTATTTATAAATACAAACAGTGCGAATTTTTTAAATTTACGCCTATAAGTTTCAAGCATGAAAAAAATGTAACAGATGAGCAAATTGCCCAATGTGACAAATATATCAGAGTAGATCACTGTCAGAACCATTTAGAAATAAACATTTGCCGAATAAACAATAACACGGACATATGCATAATCCCACTCGAGAATAGGAACAGTAAGTGTAACATAATACGGGAATATAACAGGGACTTAGAACAAATAGAAGATGGAGTTATACTATTAAGGCCCAACTATGATATGAATAAGCTAGCTTAAGCAACTGTGCGGTTACATATAAAACGTATGTGGCAAACTATTATGTACTTAACAAACTTTTCGTCAAGTTTCGTCAAATGTCATTTGCTTCAGTAAAGTGCCAAACTGAACGCACATTCCGTAAGGAAACAACTGTTTGTGCATTTTTTGGACACAAACAAGCAGCAGCAGAAAAAATTCATTGATTTTAGTAGTAGGGAACTGGCGGTTCTGGCGCCGATTAAAATTGTTAAATTGTGGCTGAAATTGTTAAATTGTTGCTGAAATTGTTAAATTTGGGTAATTAAAATTTGAAAATTGTTAAATTCTTGGAAATTTGTGTTTTTTTGTTTACATAAGGAGTTTTTTGTTTATATAAGGAGTTTTTTTGTTTACATTAGGAGTTTTTTGTTTACATTAGGAGTTTTTGTTTACATTAAGTGTATGTCTGTCTGTCGGTCTGTCTGTCTGCCTGCCTGACCGTGGGAAGTTTGTGTGTGGAATATTTTGTGTGAATGTATTAAGGCGGTTCATAGTTTGGCGGTTTTTATGTGTGTATGTGACGACGGGGAAAATCATGAAAATGGTTTTTCCTAATGCTGACGGAAAATCATCTAATGATTTTTCGTAATACCGAAGGCAAAACATTATAATTTTTCCTAATGCCTACTGCAATACAGGATAATTTTTCCTAATGCCTACTGCAATACATGATAATTTTTCCTAATGCCTACTGCAATACATGATTATTATTTTTTTCAAATGCCGACGGCAAAAAATGAATATAATTTTTCCTAATGCCGACGGCAAAACATGAATATAATTTTTTCAAATGCCGACGGGAAAATGATTTTTCCTAATGACGACGGGAAAACATGATTATTATTATTTTTTTTTTCCTAATGCCTACGGCATGCATGATAATTTTTCCTAATGCCTACGGCAATGCATGATAATTTTTTCAAATGCCGACGGCAATACATGATTATTTTTTTTTCCTAATGCCGACGGCAATACATACTTATTTTTCCTAATGCCTACGGCAATACATAATTATTTTCAAATGCCGACGGCAATACATGATAATTTTTCCTAATGCCTACGTCAATGCATGATAATTTTTCCTAATGCCGGGCAATACATGATTATTATTTTTTCAAATGCCGACGGGAAAATGATTTTTCCTAATGACGACGGGAAAACGTGAAAGTTATTTTTTCTAATGCTAATGTAGGTGTTGCTAGACTGTGGGAATTTAAGGCTGACCGTGATTTGAGTGGGCGGCGTTGTTGCCGTAATATGTAACCATAGGAATTTGTGGATGTGTCTGTCTGTCTGTGAGAATTTAGGTGAAGGTTTGATTGGCAGGGGGCGGGGTGTAGTTGAGGTAGATCGATTGCGTGTGTAGTTGTGTGTGAATGTGTGTGTGTATGTGTGTGTGTGTGTGTGTGTGTGTGTGTGTGTGTGTGTGTTTGTAGGAATTTCAATGTGTGTATTTCTGTAGGAGCTTAAGGCTGATTGTGATTTATGAGGGGTGAGGTGTTCTAGTAATATGCAACCGGGGGAATCTGTGTGTTTGTATGTCTGTAGGAGTTTAAGGCTGACCATGATTTGGGTGGGCAGGGTTGTTGACGTAATATGTATCCATGGGGATTTGTAGATGTGTCTGTCTATAGTAGTTTAAGGCTGATCGTGATTTGAGGTGGGTGAGGATGTTGTTGAGGTAAATTGGTTATGTGTATGTATGTATATATGTATTTTTGTAAGAATTTAAGATGATTGTGATTTATTAGGGCCGAAGTGTTCTTGTAATATCTAGCCGTGAGAATCTATGTGTATAGACGTCTGTAGAAGTTTAAGACTATCTGTAATTTCAGGTAGGTGAGAGTGTTGTGTTGTTGAGATTAATCTTGAATATTGTATATGTACCTATGTATGATCATGAGAATTTGTGTATGTATATCTGAGGGAGAATTTAAGGCTCGTCATGATTTGCAAAAGGTGGGGTGTTGTTGAAATTTTCTTGGATATTTCTTATATGAATTCTGTTATGTGTGTGTATTTGAGCTGGTATTTATGTGTAGGTAGAAATAAATTGTTTTCAATATCGACATATGGTACTATAAAATACTATCATATATCTGGACTTCCCTAATCCTAGTATGCTTTTATACTTACGATTGCTTTATATTTTCTCATGCTTAAATTTGTCTCGCGTTGAAGTCAGTCTGTGTGAAATTTGTTTATATTACAGATTTTGTTTATTTAACTACATTCCTCTTCTTTGACTGAAAGAGTTATCTACACACAGAGAAAAACCAACTTGAAATCAGTAAGAACCATGCTGAATTAATAAGAACCATTAGCGAAGGTTTAGTCATATTGAAATTTCTTATTTCAATATGGACAAAATATTAATTTACAGTATTCATTTATTAAACTCATTAGTTTGTAGATATCTCAATATACATTTTCTATTATATTAAAAATTATTGAATTAATGTGATGAATTCTTATTTTTAAGCTGCAGATTTGCCCTGAGTGTATGGATTGTTTATATTTGCATTGTGCTTTAACTAAACGACGCTTCATATATTTTCATGATGTAGGTCTAATAAATACTTAAGCATTGATAAGAAATTTGATATGTATACATACATATCTACAAATTGATTTTATGTATGTATGTATGTATGTACATATATATGTACATACAAATAAGTGTTCAACTCAATCTTTGAATACATTTTTTATTTTATTTTTTGTCATGTGATGTCTGTTGTTGGTGAAATTAAAAACATTTTAATTTTTATCTGCGTTTACTTAAAAGTTTGTGAGGATTTTCTGTTGTAAGTAAAACTGAATTCTTGAAGATATGTACTTACATACTCTATAGTAATAGTAACTATAATAGAAATATTTCTTATACAAAGTATAGGGTATAAAATTTTTTCTAGCTATAGCCTTCTACATTTATTTTGGAAAGCTTGCTTTGCTTTTTAAAAATGTATAAACATTTTTAAATGAAACTGATCCGGCACTCCAGCTTAGGTACTGATAGTTTTTTTTTTTGTTGTTAGTTAACTTACTTATTTTTTATTTTTTATTGATAAACATTGGAAATCAAAAGGGAGTTTTATATTGTAATTATTATTTTCATAATTGTTGAAAACAATCGCTGCTTTTTGTTTGTTTTTTGCGATGAAATCATTTGAATTACTTTTGCAACTTTACGCGTTTATAAAAATTATGTTATTTTCTATATTTCTTAATTTATAAGACTTTTAGACTTTGTCCTTTAGGGGTTATATATTCTATTATACGATTATGAATAAGAATGCAGTAAGCTGATGTATTTGCTTACTGCTTCAAATTAAAATTTTATTAAATTGAATAAAAGGAGTTTTTTTTCTTAAACTCTGATGCAGTTAGAAGCGCTGGAGATTCTTTCATATAACAGCTTTTTTGAAATTTTTGATACATAGTATAATATAGAATTGGATAACATTTATTTTTAATTTTTATGTTAAGAAGTACGGGTATGAGACTGAATTTAAATGTACTTTTAAATTAGTTAAATCATAATGAACAAACATATTTTCTTCTTTAATAGCGATCAACAGAAAACGAACTCGTTTTCATATAATTTAGGTATACCCTATCGACGGCTCCTCTAGGATACAAGATGACTTTGTATGACGAAATTTCTGTTGCTTTATACTGATAATATGTTTACATTAATAAGATACATATACATATGTTTATTTTATGAACGGTGAGCACCTATGGCTTTTATTTAATGTTCTATATGACTTTTTTTTCATTTTATTAAAATTCAGCGTACTGTATATATATTTCTGAAATGTTTAAGTGTGTTTTGTGTGCCCATCGGGCAGAGTGTACGTATTAGTTGGTCAGTCAGTCTCTATTTTTATTTTTTTTTTCTAATGTGCCACTCCTTTTTCAGATTTTACTACTTGGAATAGAGAATTTTTGTCTAATTTCTTGGTGGGTATACATATACATTAGGTATGTAGAAATTAGTTTAGATACAAAGAAATGTATGTTTAATATACAACTATTGTATCAAATCGATCTCAAATAACTCAGTTACCTCTACCAGCAATTCACCGTTGGTGTATTCATAAAGTGTTAGAAACAATGAAATATCTATGTTTTGAGAGAATTTTTCCCCTCAAGTATTTCTACATGAGGTTTGAGGGGTCAATCACTGTCGCATTCATATGTAATGATTATTCACTTAAAAAACGTCATCATCACCATCAATCATCTCCGTATACAATACATTCATGAGTTGGGTTGATCCAGATACAATTGCTGTCTCATCACCTTCTAACAGCTTTATATATTTTGCTAGTATGCATGCCTTAGCATGCTTCTATCGATAGTGAGAAAGAGTCCGAGATGTAGAGTGTTACAATTAAAAATCTTTACTATTAGAATTTACCAGTTCGCTCTTTTGAATTTTTACAAAGTAGATACATATGTATGTATTTCATTGACCACAAAATCATAAAATTTCTTTGCTTACAAAATTGTATGACGTGAGAATTTTTTTTTTATTTCATTTTTTCATTTTTTTTCTCTATTAATTTATGTAATACTCATACAGATACAGATATAAAGTAAGATCTGTTTACTGTACATTTTAAAATTTATGCATGCTTCAGCATGATTCTAGTTGAAGCGTATATTCATTCACTAAGTTTGTTTGATACTTATTCATACACATGTACATTCTTAAAGATTGGATATCAAAGTCCAATTTCCGTAGTTTATCTATATTTTCTAAAGATCTGATAGCTAAAGAAATAAATAGAGTGAAGATCTTCTATAATAATCCCATTTTCATATTGTAATATTTTGCGTGCTAGCGCTTTCGATGGGAAAATATACATACAACTTTATAAAAAGTGATAATATGATGTGCTGCTGAATATTGCACTATGTTATAGTTCATTTTAAACACTGAAGTTTTAGCAATATTTCATTCAGACCAACAAGTTTAGAGAATTCCACTACATTTAGTTAATTATCTTTCTTAAGACCCATCATTCCTAATCAATCCTACAAAAAACAACACAAACTAGATTTTTCGTTTTAATTTTATTTTTATTAAATTCAACATTCATTCTTCAAATTACTTTATACTATATTAAGTAGCTTTTCCTCATTTGTTGAGTTGACTTTAATAGGAGACATTTTAATGGTACGATGAACTTTTCTATTGCATGCATTGAGTAAATCTTTATACATACCAATCCACTTATATGAACCATTAAAGCTAATTCTTTTCACATCATACCTTTCAATGATCTATTAAATCATTCTAATATTGATGCTTTCATATTAAGTAATGTTTAATCTTCTATTTATGTATGAGTTTTCCCAAGTATTTATTAAAAAATTCTTTAGAATCATCTGTTTGTAAGTTTTTTTGGTACCCGTACCACTTCAAAAATATTTTCCATTGCCTTGGTTTTTAGAGTGCAGCTTTTATTTTCAGCTGTACTTCGAGAATGTGTCAATTACAGTCTTCAAAAATCAACAATTTCTATTTTCTGTAGAATAGTTCTACATTTCACCTAACTTAGCTCCATAAAACATCATATATTCCTGTCATTACATCTCTACAAGCACAAACAGTTGTTGAAATTTAATATGGACTTCGTTAACTAAATTCCTTTTTAAAGACATTGAATTGTTTCACAGATTTTTTCGAAAGTGTTGTGATCTACATCTTGCACTTTCAGCTATTTATACTAACATGTAGTTAATTTTCTAATCTATATATTTAACCGTAAACTCTTCAATTTGTTTTTAATTATTTACTTTTTAGAATTGCTTTTTCAATTTTATAACTGTCTTCTTTCTCTAATTTTATTTCACGTTGTAGTTCCTCAATTTGCATTTAAATATATTCTTGAATATTAATGCTTTAAGCTATATTATTAATTTGTCTTGTATTTTATCTTCATTCAGTTTAATGTAACTATCAACAATAGTTTGTATCTAATTCATTTATGCCTTCCAATACTGATAAGTCAGTATAAATGTCTTCAGAATTGGAAGTCTATGAGTAAAATCATCGTCATCATCATTCTCAGTATTAGCATCATTAAGTATGATGGTATTATCAAATATTGTTCCTTTTACTAGTTTCTTTGGGGTACTTGTCTATATCTTGAGTGAAGGTTTCTCAGGCTTTAAACTTGTATATTTTCAACTTCTGTCTTGATTTTACTTTCTTCTTTCATAAGAATTCTTTTAATATTTTTAGAACTATTTATGAATTCTTCTGCTATAGGTTTAAATGTATCTTTTAGTTGTTCACTTGTATCTATTTCACCAGTTTTTATACTACGAAGCTTTTTCTTCAACACATTTCTTGTCAACACCAACTGTTTTAAAATTGTCTCATCCAGGGCAAATAACAGGTATCAGCAATCATATCAGCTTTTCAGGACCTGGTCTGGTTTTCAGATCAGCTTTTCAGGACCTGGTCTGGTTTTCAGATCAGCTTATCAGGACCTGGTCTGGTTTTCAGATCAGCTTTTCAGGACCTGGTCTGGTTTTCAGATCAGCTTTTCAGGACCTGGTCTGGTTTTCAGATCAGCTTATCAGGACCTGGTCTGGTTTTCAGATCAGCTTATCAGGAGCTGGTCTGGTTTTCAGATCAGCTTATCAGGAGCTGGTCTGGTTTTCAGATCAGCTTATCAGGTGCTGGTCTGGTTATCAGATCAGCTTATCAGGAGCTGGTCTGGTTTTCAGATCACCTTATCAGGAGCTGATCTGATTTTTAGTTCAGCTTATCAGGTAATAGATCAGACTATCAGGAGCTGTTCAGATTTTCATTTCAAGATATCTGAGTCAGATTTAGTTATCAGTGTACACGTAGCTAGCCATTTATAACATTTATATACATGAAGTTTAAAGTCAGATGAAATACGAAAAAGTAAAGTTTTATCTAGTAAAATTATTTTCTATAACGATCATCGTTTAATTCACTATCTTTGCTTATAATCAAAAATCCATATTTATCCTTTCAACATGCTTTTTATTTTTCTCACCTAACTTAAACATTAAATATACATTATGATGATCTCTTATTAAATGTTTGGTGATTCTGGTGTAAGTTTTACATAAGTAGAATGAATCAACATTCTTATCTCTCCCCATACAAAAGTATTCTTCCCATACGCATCATCGTTAAATATCATATTGGAATTACTTTGGACTGAAATAACAGATTCACTATCGGTAAATTTTGTAATATATTATTGTTTTAATTGATGAAATTAATTTCTTTATATCTGGGGTGATATAAAGATTTTGAGTATAAATAAATGTTCTCAAAATTTAAGTCCATTAGGACATTCTAGCAAGCCAATCATAGCGTTTTTTTTTTCGCAATTTGACAGGTCAACTATTGTTGCACGAATAGAATTTGATATAAAGGAACTATGATTTATTTTTGAACTATCGTTCGATGATTCATCAATATTTCGTACCAAGAATTATTTATGTTGTTTTGACTAAGGGTATGAGTCAATATTTATAAAATCCATTTCATAAATATCAGCTCATACTCATAGTCAAAACAAAGTATGCTTTAAGTGTTTAAAACCGGTATTACCATAAAAATGGTGGTTTTAAACACTTAAAATATACTTTGTTTTACTAACCGCATTTTATAACTAAATGCATTTCATAAATATTGACGCATACTCATAATCAAAACAGCATATAAATATCCTTTGTTTTGACTATGAGTATGAGTCATTATCTCTTATTATAGAAAAATAAAATAGTATGATTATATGATATCAGAAATCATGTTTTCTAATATCATATAACCATACTATTTGATTCTTTCTATAATAATAGATAATATTTATTAAATGCATTTATTTACAAAATGCGATTAGTAAAACAACATAAATATAGGATGGTATGAAATTTTGATGATTCATCAATATTTCGTACCAAGGTATTTTTAGGTTGTTTTTACTATGAGTATGCGCTAATATTTATGAAATGTATTTCATAAATATTATCTCTTATTATAGAAAAATTAAAAATGTAGCTATACGATATCAGAAAATATTTTCTGAAATCGTATAGCTATATTATTTTATTTGTCCTATAATAAGAGATAATGGCCCCTACTCATAGTCAAAACAAAGAATATTTTAAGAGTTTCAAATCAGTATTATCATACAAAATACTGATTTTAAACTCTTACAGCCTTATTTATAAAACTTATTAAGGCTTTGGAAAGGCTTTTTAAAACAAATTTTTTATAAAAATTTTTTCTTAAAAAGTCTTTATAAAGCGCTAATAAGTGTTATAAATAAGGCTGTTAAAATATACTTTGTTTTACTAACCACATTTTTGTAACTAAACGCATTTCATAAATATTGATGCATACTCATAGTCAAAAAAAGGATATTTTTATGCTATTTTGATTATGAGTGTGGATCATTATCTCTTATTATAGAAAAAATAAACTAATGCAGCTATACGATTTCAGAAAATATTTTCTGATATGGTATAGCTGTATTAGTTTATTTTTTTATAATAAGAGATAATATTTATAAAATGTATTTAGCTACATAAATGCGGTTAGTAAAACAACCTAAAATACCTTGGTACGAAATATTGATGATTCATCGAACGATAGCTCAAAAATAAATCATAGTTCCTTTATATCAAATTCTATTCGTGCAACAATAGTTGACCTGTCAAATTGCGAGAAAAAAAAACGCTATGATTGGCTTGCTAGAATGTCCTAATGGACTTAAATTTTGAGAACATTTATTTATACTCAAAATCTTTATATCACCCCAGATATAAAGAAATTAATTTCATCAATTAAAACAATAATATATTACAAAATTTACCGATAATGAATCTGTTATTTCAGTCCAAAGTAATTCCAATATGATATTTAACGATGATGCGTATGGGAAGAATACTTTTGTATGGGGAGAGATAAGAATGTTGATTCATTCTACTTATGTAAAACTTACACCAGAATCACCAAACATTTAATAAGAGATCATCATAATGTATATTTAATGTTTAAGTTAGGTGAGAAAAATAAAAAGCATGTTGAAAGGATAAATATGGATTTTTGATTATAAGCAAAGATAGTGAATTAAACGATGATCGTTATAGAAAATAATTTTACTAGATAAAACTTTACTTTTTCGTATTTCATCTGACTTTAAACTTCATGTATATAAATGTTATAAATGGCTAGCTACTTGTACACTGATAACTAAATCTGACTCAGATATCTTGAAATGAAAATCTGAACAGCTCCTGATAGCCTGATCTGTTACCTGATAAGCTGATCTAAAAATCAGATCAGCTCCTGATAAGGTGATCTGAAAACCAGACCAGCTCCTGATAAGCTGATCTGATAACCAGACCAGCTCCTGATAAGCTGATCTGAAAACCAGACCAGCTCCTGATAAGCTGATCTGAAAACCAGACCAGCTCCTGATAAGCTGATCTGAAAACCAGACCAGGTCCTGATAAGCTGATCTGAAAACCAGACCAGGTCCTGAAAAGCTGATCTGAAAACCAGACCAGGTCCTGAAAAGCTGATCTGAAAACCAGACCAGGTCCTGATAAGCTGATCTGAAAACCAGACCAGGTCCTGAAAAGCTGATCTGAAAACCAGACCAGGTCCTGAAAAGCTGATATGATTGCTGATACCTGTTATTTGCCCTGGATGAGACAATTTTAAAACAGTTGGTGTTGACAAGAAATGTGTTGAAGAAAAAGCTTCGTAGTATAAAAACTGGTGAAATAGATACAAGTGAACAACTAAAAGATACATTTAAACCTATAGCAGAAGAATTCATAAATAGTTCTAAAAATATTAAAAGAATTCTTATGAAAGAAGAAAGTAAAATCAAGACAGAAGTTGAAAATATACAAGTTTAAAGCCTGAGAAACCTTCACTCAAGATATAGACAAGTACCCCAAAGAAACTAGTAAAAGGAACAATATTTGATAATACCATCATACTTAATGATGCTAATACTGAGAATGATGATGACGATGATTTTACTCATAGACTTCCAATTCTGAAGACATTTATACTGACTTATCAGTATTGGAAGGCATAAATGAATTAGATACAAACTATTGTTGATAGTTACATTAAACTGAATGAAGATAAAATACAAGACAAATTAATAATATAGCTTAAAGCATTAATATTCAAGAATATATTTAAATGCAAATTGAGGAACTACAACGTGAAATAAAATTAGAGAAAGAAGACAGTTATAAAATTGAAAAAGCAATTCTAAAAAGTAAATAATTAAAAACAAATTGAAGAGTTTACGGTTAAATATATAGATTAGAAAATTAACTACATGTTAGTATAAATAGCTGAAAGTGCAAGATGTAGATCACAACACTTTCGAAAAAATCTGTGAAACAATTCAATGTCTTTAAAAAGGAATTTAGTTAACGAAGTCCATATTAAATTTCAACAACTGTTTGTGCTTGTAGAGATGTAATGACAGGAATATATGATGTTTTATGGAGCTAAGTTAGGTGAAATGTAGAACTATTCTACAGAAAATAGAAATTGTTGATTTTTGAAGACTGTAATTGACACATTCTCGAAGTACAGCTGGAAATAAAAGCTGCACTCTAAAAACCAAGGCAATGGAAAATATTTTTGAAGTGGTACGGGTACCAAAAAACTTACAAACAGATGATTCTAAAGAATTTTTTAATAAATACTTGGGAAAACTCATACATAAATAGAAGATTAAACATTACTTAATATGAAAGCATCAATATTAGAATGATTTAATAGATCATTGAAAGGTATGATGTGAAAAGAATTAGCTTTAATGGTTCATATAAGTGGATTGGTATGTATAAAGATTTACTCAATGCATGCAATAGAAAAGTTCATCGTACCATTAAAATGTCTCCTATTAAAGTCAACTCAACAAATGAGGAAAAGCTACTTAATATAGTATAAAGTAATTTGAAGAATGAATGTTGAATTTAATAAAAATAAAATTAAAACGAAAAATCTAGTTTGTGTTGTTTTTTGTAGGATTGATTAGGAATGATGGGTCTTAAGAAAGATAATTAACTAAATGTAGTGGAATTCTCTAAACTTGTTGGTCTGAATGAAATATTGCTAAAACTTCAGTGTTTAAAATGAACTATAACATAGTGCAATATTCAGCAGCACATCATATTATCACTTTTTATAAAGTTGTATGTATATTTTCCCATCGAAAGCGCTAGCACGCAAAATATTACAATATGAAAATGGGATTATTATAGAAGATCTTCACTCTATTTATTTCTTTAGCTATCAGATCTTTAGAAAATATAGATAAACTACGGAAATTGGACTTTGATATCCAATCTTTAAGAATGTACATGTGTATGAATAAGTATCAAACAAACTTAGTGAATGAATATACGCTTCAACTAGAATCATGCTGAAGCATGCATAAATTTTAAAATGTACAGTAAACAGATCTTACTTTATATCTGTATCTGTATGAGTATTACATAAATTAATAGAGAAAAAAAAATGAAAGCATGCCGAAGCATGTATAATTTAAAAAAAAATAAAAATAAAAAAAAAATCTCACGTCATACAATTTTGTAAGCAAAGAAATTTTATGATTTTGTGGTCAATGAAATACATACATATGTATCTACTTTGTAAAAATTCAAAAGAGCGAACTGGTAAATTCTAATAGTAAAGATTTTTAATTGTAACACTCTACATCTCGGACTCTTTCTCACTATCGATAGAAGCATGCTAAGGCATGCATACTAGCAAAATATATAAAGCTGTTAGAAGGTGATGAGACAGCAATTGTATCTGGATCAACCCAACTCATGAATGTATTGTATACGGAGATGATTGATGGTGATGATGACGTTTTTTAAGTGAATAATCATTACATATGAATGCGACAGTGATTGACCCCTCAAACCTCATGTAGAAATACTTGAGGGGGAAAATTCTCTCAAAACATAGATATTTCATTGTTTCTAACACTTTATGAATACACCAACGGTGAATTGCTGGTAGAGGTAACTGAGTTATTTGAGATCGATTTGATACAATAGTTGTATATTAAACATACATTTCTTTGTATCTAAACTAATTTCTACATACCTAATGTATATGTATACCCACCAAGAAATTAGACAAAAATTCTCTATTCCAAGTAGTAAAATCTGAAAAAGGAGTGGCACATTAGAAAAAAAAAATAAAAATAGAGACTGACTGACCAACTAATACGTACACTCTGCCCGATGGGCACACAAAACACACTTAAACATTTCAGAAATATATATACAGTACGCTGAATTTTAATAAAATGAAAAAAAAAGTCATATAGAACCTTAAATAAAAGCCATAGGTGCTCACCGTTCATAAAATAAACATATGTATATGTATCTTATTAATGTAAACATATTATCAGTATAAAGCAACAGAAATTTCGTCATACAAAGTCATCTTGTATCCTAGAGGAGCCGTCGATAGGGTATACCTAAATTATATGAAAACGAGTTCGTTTTCTGTTGATCGCTATTAAAGAAGAAAATATGTTTGTTCATTATGATTTAACTAATTTAAAAGTACATTTAAATTCAGTCTCATACCCGTACTTCTTAACATAAAAATTAAAAATAAATGTTATCCAATTCTATATTATACTATGTATCAAAAATTTCAAAAAAGCTGTTATATGAAAGAATCTCCAGCGCTTCTAACTGCATCAGAGTTTAAGAAAAAAAACTCCTTTTATTCAATTTAATAAAATTTTAATTTGAAGCAGTAAGCAAATACATCAGCTTACTGCATTCTTATTCATAATCGTATAATAGAATATATAACCCCTAAAGGACAAAGTCTAAAAGTCTTATAAATTAAGAAATATAGAAAATAACATAATTTTTATAAACGCGTAAAGTTGCAAAAGTAATTCAAATGATTTCATCGCAAAAAACAAACAAAAAGCAGCGATTGTTTTCAACAATTATGAAAATAATAATTACAATATAAAACTCCCTTTTGATTTCCAATGTTTATCAATAAAAAATAAAAAATAAGTAAGTTAACTAACAACAAAAAAAAAAAACTATCAGTACCTAAGCTGGAGTGCCGGATCAGTTTCATTTAAAAATGTTTATACATTTTTAAAAAGCAAAGCAAGCTTTCCAAAATAAATGTAGAAGGCTATAGCTAGAAAAAATTTTATACCCTATACTTTAAAAAACTGTAAATTAAGTATAAGAAATATTTCTATTATAGTTACTATTACTATAGAGTATGTAAGTACATATCTTCAAGAATTCAGTTTTACTTACAACAGAAAATCCTCACAAACTTTTAAGTAAACGCAGATAAAAATTAAAATGTTTTTAATTTCACCAACAACAGACATCACATGACAAAAAATAAAATAAAAAATGTATTCAAAGATTGAGTTGAACACTTATTTGTATGTACATATATATGTACATACATACATACATACATAAAATCAATTTGTAGATATGTATGTATACATATCAAATTTCTTATCAATGCTTAAGTATTTATTAGACCTACATCATGAAAATATATGAAGCGTCGTTTAGTTAAAGCACAATGCAAATATAAACAATCCATACACTCAGGGCAAATCTGCAGCTTAAAAATAAGAATTCATCACATTAATTCAATAATTTTTAATATAATAGAAAATGTATATTGAGATATCTACAAACTAATGAGTTTAATAAATGAATACTGTAAATTAATATTTTGTCCATATTGAAATAAGAAATTTCAATATGACTAAACCTTCGCTAATGGTTCTTATTAATTCAGCATGGTTCTTACTGATTTCAAGTTGGTTTTTCTCTGTGTGTAGATAACTCTTTCAGTCAAAGAAGAGGAATGTAGTTAAATAAACAAAATCTGTAATATAAACAAATTTCACACAGACTGACTTCAACGCGAGACAAATTTAAGCATGAGAAAATATAAAGCAATCGTAAGTATAAAAGCATACTAGGATTAGGGAAGTCCAGATATATGATAGTATTTTATAGTACCATATGTCGATATTGAAAACAATTTATTTCTACCTACACATAAATACCAGCTCAAATACACACACATAACAGAATTCATATAAGAAATATCCAAGAAAATTTCAACAACACCCCACCTTTTGCAAATCATGACGAGCCTTAAATTCTCCCTCAGATATACATACACAAATTCTCATGATCATACATAGGTACATATACAATATTCAAGATTAATCTCAACAACACAACACTCTCACCTACCTGAAATTACAGATAGTCTTAAACTTCTACAGACGTCTATACACATAGATTCTCACGGCTAGATATTACAAGAACACTTCGGCCCTAATAAATCACAATCATCTTAAATTCTTACAAAAATACATATATACATACATACACATAACCAATTTACCTCAACAACATCCTCACCCACCTCAAATCACGATCAGCCTTAAACTACTATAGACAGACACATCTACAAATCCCCATGGATACATATTACGTCAACAACCCTGCCCACCCAAATCATGGTCAGCCTTAAACTCCTACAGACATACAAACACACAGATTCCCCCGGTTGCATATTACTAGAACACCTCACCCCTCATAAATCACAATCAGCCTTAAGCTCCTACAGAAATACACACATTGAAATTCCTACAAACATACACACACACACACACACACACGCACACACATTCACACACAACTACACACGCAATCGATCTACCTCAACTAAACCGCGCCCCCTGCCAATCAAACCTTCACCTAAATTCTCACAGACAGACAGACACATCCACAAATTCCTATGGTTACATATTACGCCAACAACGCCACCCACTCATATCACGGTCAGCCTAAAATTCCCACAGTCTAGCAACACCTACATTAGCATTAGAAAAAATAACTTTCACGTTTTCCCGTCGTCATTAGGAAAAATCATTTTCCCGTCGGCATTTGAAAAAATAATAATCATGTATTGCCCGGCATTAGGAAAAATTATCATGCATTGACGTAGGCATTAGGAAAAATTATCATGTATTGCCGTCGGCATTTGAAAATAATTATGTATTGCCGTAGGCATTAGGAAAAATAAGTATGTATTGCCGTCGGCATTAGGAAAAAAAAATAATCATGTATTGCCGTCGGCATTTGAAAAAATTATCATGCATTGCCGTAGGCATTAGGAAAAATTATCATGCATGCCGTAGGCATTAGGAAAAAAAAAATAATAATAATCATGTTTTCCCGTCGTCATTAGGAAAAATCATTTTCCCGTCGGCATTTGAAAAAATTATATTCATGTTTTGCCGTCGGCATTAGGAAAAATTATATTCATTTTTTGCCGTCGGCATTTGAAAGAAATAATAATCATGTATTGCAGTAGGCATTAGGAAAAATTATCATGTATTGCAGTAGGCATTAGGAAAAATTATCCTGTATTGCAGTAGGCATTAGGAAAAATTATAATGTTTTGCCTTCGGTATTACGAAAAATCATTAGATGATTTTCCGTCAGCATTAGGAAAAACCATTTTCATGATTTTCCCCGTCGTCACATACACACATAAAAACCGCCAAACTATGAACCGCCTTAATACATTCACAAAAAATATTCCACACACAAACTTCCCACGGTCAGGCAGGCAGACAGACAGACCGACAGACAGACATACACTTAATGTAAACAAAAACTCCTAATGTAAACAAAAAACTCCTAATGTAAACAAAAAAACTCCTTATATAAACAAAAAACTCCTTATGTAAACAAAAAAACACAAATTTCCAAGAATTTAACAATTTTCAAATTTTAATTACCCAAATTTAACAATTTCAGCAACAATTTAACAATTTCAGCCACAATTTAACAATTTTAATCGGCGCCAGAACCGCCAGTTCCCTACTACTGATTTTAAATATTTTTTTACTGTTTCTTATTTTAAACTCATAAAATAATACAGCAAAACTTTTATTTTCATTGTTTGTTTTACAATGCACATATACACACATACTCATGTATTTACTTATGTATATTCACTGTTGTACTTTTTAGTAGGAAAAACAAATAAAACAAGTAATAAGGTGACGGATATATTTATATGTGAATTTTTAATAGATTAGGACATTCCTTCAAGTTAGTTTGATTGAATTGCATTCATTTATGAGTTATGAGAAGAAACAAAATTAATACAAAATTATTGACAATACCTAGATGTGCAGCTGTGGCTTAAGAATACTTAAGTGCATGTGAGTACATTGTGGCCACCTAAAATTCACATCTGAATTGTTTAAGCATTTGACAGACTTATCGTTCAATTCTGACATTAGCTTAAGCCAACTTATTCATATTATAGTTGGGCCTTTAAACGAAAAAAAAAACAACCAAACAATTGACGGAATGAATTTATGGCCTGTTTCACAATAAAGAAAGAAAACTGAAACGAAAGTTTCGACTGAAAATTTATATTGAAAACAACAATAAAATATGAAAATTTGTTTTTGTTTTCAATATACTTAGATATGGGTACCTACATTTGGACATGATGAGTTTTGTTGTGTTATTTTTGTGCTTAAACAAAATTGATCATGTCTTTATTTTTTATCTAAAAGGTATTTACAATCTACAATTATATATGCTTAAAATTCTAACTAAGGAATATCACATCTTAGGGAAAGTGTCTTTGTTATAGATAAGAACAAGGGATAGTTTATTTTTTATTACTTTAGGTAATAGTTTAGTGAAAGTGTTTTTATTACTATTACGAACAAAAGAAAAGATATTTTCTGTTATATTAATGTATATTTTCTTTGCTGTGGTATCGTTATCATATTAATGTATGATCGCCATTTACTACCGTTCTTAATTAACTCTCCCCCTGCTTAAAAAATATCGTCCCGATAATTCCTAATGCGTTGTAATTTTAATTGATATATATTATTAAACCTATTGATTGTTGATTGGTGTCTGCATTCCTTTATACATGACATAATTTTTAGTATGAAATAAATTGTTATTATTAATGTTATAAATATAACTGAAGTATAGAAAATTGATCTGATTGGATGTTCTTCGAAAGGTATAGTGTCTTTTTAATGAATCTATGTTTTTAAAATAGCCCATGGTGTGTTAGATTTTATTATTTCTAATATCTCCAAATCTTCACAATGTTTCATAAGTATAGCTTCTCTAATCTGATTCTGGAAATTTTTTATAAATTTTAATTGTCTATTACAGTATCTGTACATTTTATTAATGGCCTATTTCACAATGACTTTCGACTTACAATTACAAAGCCGCAATATTCTGACGAAAGATGGCACTAACACAGAATATTAAATTTTTTAAGCAATTGCACAAACCAGTTGTATTTATATGCTGTTTATATGTAAATGAGTGAAAAATTTACTAATCTAAATAATAAGGTTTGCAGCCTTAATAATAAAATCAAATTTATTTCCAAAACACAAAAAACCATAATGGAAACACTTCCAAGTGTTCTGAGAAAAATTTCTTAATTCAACCTAAGTGAAAACTTTAATTCGCTTCATATACTTTCATGATGAAGATATGTAAGTGTGATTGTTAAGATCTAATAAGTACTTGAGCATTGATAAGAAATTTGATATGTATTCATACATATCTACAAATTGATTTTATGTATGTATGTATGTATGTATGTATGTATGTATGTATGTATGTACATACAAATAAGTGTTTAACTCAATCTTTGAATATTTTTTTGTCACGTGATGTCTTTTGTTGTTGTTGTAAATATTCGCCTGTGTATAGATGTGAAATATCTTCATATTTCTTATTTGAAATATCTTCATAGTTTTTTATTTGAAATTAAAAACGTTGTATTTTTATCTGCGTTTACTTAAAAGTTTTTGAGGATTTTCTGTTTTAAGTAAAACTGAATTCCTGAAGATACATACTCGATAGTAATACTAACTATAATAGAAATATTTCTTATAATTAATTTACATTTGTTTTATAGTTGATGCAACGTTAGTTAGTCAAGAAATTTTTGGGATATACAATTTTTTCTAAAAAAAAAAATGTATAAAAATTAGGTACTGATTTTCTTTTTGCTAGCCAACTTACTTATTTTTATTTTTATTTTTATTTTTATTTTTTATTGGTAAACATTTAAAATCAAAAGGGAGTTTTATATTGAAATTATTATTTTCATAATTGCTGAAAGCAATCGCTACTTCTTTTGCGATGAAATCATTGGAATTACTTTTGAAACCTTACTCGTTTATAAAAATTATGTTATTTTCTATATTGCTTAATTTAAAATACTTTTAGAATTTGTCCTTTGGTTTGTAGTTATATATTTTATTAAACGTTTATGAATAAGAATGCGGTAACTTGATGTCTTTGCTTACTATTTCAAATTAAAATTTTATTCAATTGGCCCGATATTGAATAAAGTGAGCTTTTATCTTAAACTCTGATGCAATTAGAAGCGCTTGAGATTCTTTGATATAATAGCTTTGTTGGAATTTTAGGCACATATAATAAGCAATATGCCAAAATCGACTTTTTGCAAAAAAAAAAACTTTTTTTATTGTTGAAAATATTTCTTTAGGGCTTCAGAAGCAACTTTTGTTCTGTGACTTTTTCATAATTCCGTTATTTACAAAATTACCGCTATCCTTAGGTCATTAAAGAAAATCAAAATTTTGACCCTTAAGTTTCCAGAATTCGACGAAGTAATATTTTGCAAATTTATACAAAATTCTGTGCCGAGTATATTTTGTCAGTTCTCGTGGTACCTTCATAGCGAACAGTCGATTAGCGGAATTTTTCTTACAAAAAATTAAACAAACAAAAAATATTCGTAGTACATATTATTCGTAATAGGTACATACTGTCTTTAATAAATAAGCTTTATGCTTTGCTAATATTTTTACATAGTAAAAATAACAAAAACAAAAAAAAAACCGCAAACAAAAAAAATTAAACAAAGTGATATTGAGGAATGCTATATATGTGTACCTCTAAACAAATAAACAATCATAAATAACAAAAACAAAAAAAGACCGCAAACAAAAAAAAAACACAAACGAATATCCCTTGAGGAATTCTTTGTATGAGTGCCTCAAATACAAAAAAAATTGAAGTGAGTTCTAACGGCAGAAATGCTTATTTTACTGTGAGTTCTGAAACTCTTAATGGAAAAAATATAAATAATAAATCTGATGAAAGTCTTTTTTTAACGTCAAAGCCAATTTTTCGTCAGCGATCAACTTCGCTTTGTCCAATGCCAAATAGTAATGATGCATTAACATTACAGTTGCCCAGTACTTCTTCATATAAGCCAGTAATATCATCCCCTTCAGGCTCGTGTTCATCACTTAACAAAGTTATCACTACAGATAACAGCGGCTCGAAACTCAAGGTACAAGTCGGAATGGACAGATATATAACCGTGGTAAAGCGTGGGCGAAGCCCGAATTCTTCAAAAATTTCATCTGCTCCAAAAATGTCTAGGGATAACAGCGCAGCCTCAACTAATCGCCAAAACCGCTTCGAAATTTTGCAAGATGACAACGACAAACCCGAGGTAGCCTCGAATAAAATATCCAAGCCGCCACCAATATATTTGAGACAAAAAAATTCAAATGCCCTTATTAAAAAATTAATTTCGGTCATTGGTGAGAATAAATTTCACGTTGTTCCAATAAAACGTGGCAACATCGATGAAACTAAAGTCCAAATTTATGACGAAAAAGATTTCCGCAAAATGGTTGCTGAATTTGAAAAAAATAAAACAAGCTTCTACACATACCAGCTTAAGAGCGCTAAAGGCATGCAGATCGTATTGAAGGGCATAGATTCTTATGTTGTTCCCGAAGAAATAAAAGATGCACTCGTCCTCCAGGGGTTTAAGGTAAAAAATGTGTCCAATATAATAAATAGAGAGAAGATTCCTCAACCCCTATTTCGTGTTGAACTTGAGCCTAATGATATAAAATTGAAAAAAAATGAAACGCATCCAATTTATAATTTGAAATACCTCTTGTACCGAAAAATCACAGTTGAAGAGCCACATAAGCGTTCAGGTCCTGTACAGTGCCATAATTGCCAAGAATATGGCCATACAAAATCATACTGCAATTTACCCTCTGTTTGTGTTGTGTGCGGCGAATTACACGGCACTGCTAGTTGCAATAAGCCAAAAGATCAAAGTGATAAAAAATGCAGTAATTGTGGAGGTAATCACACCGCTAACTACAGAGGTTGTCCTGTGTACTCTTTCGTAAAGAAGACTATAGTGCAAAAACCTAAATTAGCTCCAGCTCAATCAGCAAACGCTTACTCTGCCACTTTTGCGCAAATGAGCCAACCAGTTACTTCCCGTGTATCGTATGCAGATGCTGCTAAGACAAATTCAATTCCCACACAAAATGTTTTCTCGCCAAATAATTCAAAAAATACTGACGCAAGCTTTAATTTTAATCGCCTTGAAGCTACTATTGAAAATCTGGTGCAAACTATAAACAATTTTACAACAAATATGACTAGCATGATGCAAGAAATGCTGCGAATGCAGAATACTCTGCTTCAAGCATTAATTAATAAGCCATGAACACGTTAACAATATGTTTCTGGAACGCAAACGGCATTCGCCAACATAAATATGAACTTGAGCACTTCCTCATGGAAAAAAATATTGATGTAATGTTAGTATCTGAGACTCATTTGACTTCGAGAAGTCTTTTTAAAATTTATGGCTACACTATATATGATACAAAGGACCCTAGAGGAAGGGCTTGCGGTGGATCAGCAATTCTAATAAAGTCAAGACTCAAGCACCATGTTCTTGATAACATTTGTGAAGAACACCTACAAGCAACAAATATTGGCATTGAAAGTTTTTGTACAAATTTTGTTATATCATCAATTTACTCCCCTCCCAGATTTTCAATCACTGAGAATCAATATGAGGATTTCTACAAATCTCTTGGACCTTGTTTTGTAGCAGCTGGCGACTACAATGCTAAGCATACGTTCTGGGGTTCGCGTCTTATTACCCCCAGAGGTCGAGCATTGTTCAACACTATTTCAAAAATGGGCTTGGATGTCATTTCGAGTGGGGAGCCCACTTATTGGCCTACTGACATACAAAAAATTCCGGATGTTATAGATTTTGGCGTCATAAAAAATATCTCTAGGGATTTAATTCAAGTTCAAGCTTCTATTGATCTTTCGTCCGATCACTCTCCGACGATCATTACAATTTGTAGTCCATTAAGAAGTAACTTACCTGACCCATATGTGAAGATGATCAATCGTGTTAATTGGCTGGGGTTCAAAAAATATCTCAGTAGTCATTGTACGGAAAACATTACGCTTAGAACATCCGATGATATTGAATCTAACATTGCCAATCTCAGCGAGAATATTAAACAGGCTGCTGAACATGCCACTAACTCCCATCCGCAGACTGGGTTTAATAAAATTTATTCTACAGACATTGAACGTCTCGTACGTGAAAAAAGAAGAGCTAGAAGGGAATGGCAACAGCACAGATCACCACAAAATAAAATCAGATTTAAAGAGTGCACTAAACGACTCCAAGAGTTGCTTGCATCTGAAAAAACTGCATCTCTTAAAAATTATCTGGAAGGTCTTGATGTCACACCAGCGTCTAATTACTCTTTGTGGCGCGCTGCTAGAAAGCTTAAAACACCCGTTGAGTATAAGCCACCTCTACGCACATCTACCGGAAGTTGGGCAAGAAGCGATACTGAAAAAGGTAAAATATTTGCTGAGCACTTAAAATCCGTTTTTACGCCAAACATATGTACTGGTGTTGCTGATTTGCCGAATGTAGTCGCTCTACCCCCTCAACACATAAAGTTTAAGACGCGTGATTTACAAAAATTAATTGCAGAACTCAACCCGAAGAAAGCTCCGGGTATTGATGGAATTAGTAAGCAGATGCTTATGAACTTGCCTCGTATTGCAATGAGAATCCTATTATTCATATTTAATGCCATTTTACGACTGGAGTATTATCCACACAGCTGGAAGCTTGCCAAGGTTAAAATGATTCCAAAGCCGGGCAAAGATCTAACCAAGGCTGAGTCATATAGGCCAATAAGTCTACTATCAACTATGTCAAAGCTTTTCGAAAAACTGCTCAAAACAAAATTGTCCCAAATTCTAATTAGTAGTGGGTGCATACCAGACCATCAATTTGGTTTTAGAAGTCAGCATAGCACCATTGAACAAACTCACAGACTGGTTCAATTTATAAGAAGAACTTTTGAGGAAAAAAAGTATTGTTCTGCGCTCTTTATTGACGTTTCCCAGGCATTTGATAACGTGTGGCATGAAGGCCTAATTTTAAAATTGAAGACTTACTTACCAATAAACATTTCAAATATTTTGGAAAGTTACATTATTTCCCGTAAGTTCACTGTTGTGGAAGGAGACTTTACGAGTAGGCCTGAAACTATTTCATCCGGTGTGCCACAGGGGAGCACACTGGGACCAGTTTTATACTTGATTTATACTTGCGATATGCCTGTGAGAAGTAGTATCCATACTTCCACATTTGCCGACGATACAGCCTGCCTTAGTATGCACGAAAACCCTGATGAGGCATCCCGCAAACTCCAGGAACACATTAGCCAGATGGAGCTTTGGTTAAACTTATGGAGAATTAAAGTCAATGAACAAAAGTGTGTCCATATAACGTTCACCCTAAGAAGAGATACTTGCTCCACCATTCGGATTAACAATCAAGTTGTTCCTCAACATTCACATGTGAAATATCTTGGCATACACCTTGATCGACGACTTACATGGAAACAACACATTGACTCTAAGTTAACTCAAATGAAACTTAAATTAACTCAGGTACATTGGCTGATTGGTAGAAATTCAACACTTAGCCTAGACTGCAAACTTTTAATATACAAGTCGCTTTTAAAGCCAATATGGTGTTACGGAATTCAACTATGGGGCACTGCTTCAGCTTCAAATGTAGAGAAAATTCAACGAAGGCAAAATAAAATTTTACGCATGATGACATCGGCTCCATGGTACATCAAAAATTCAAATATACATCGCGATTTGAATATGCCACTAGTGACTGAAGAAATTGCAAAATACGCAGGCAAATACCTAACAAAACTCGAGTCACATCCTAATCCGCTTGCTCGTAATATTTTGAACTTTACTGGACACATCCGCTTAAAAAAGAGAGATACACGGGCTCTAATATTCAACACTCTAGATGATGAAGCTGCTTGAAAACACCTTTTTCTTTTTGTTGCTTATCACTACTTATGTATTATTAATAACTATCACTAAGCTTATGTCCGACATTGGTCGGGCCTAATAATTTTTTTTTTATAGATTTAAGATTTGAATACTTATTGTTAGTTCATATTTGAAGATACAATAAATAATAAACATGCATTTAAAAAAAAAAAAAAAAAAAAAAAGAGTATTTTTGCTGAAGATATGAACTCATGGTATTTGCAAATACAGGGTGTTTTGATGCATTTTTCAATAAAAATGAATTTTACGCCATCTATCTGCAATAATTTGTACTAACTACATTCAACAATTTGAAAGGTAATTTGAATACCTTTTCATTAATTCCTTTTCATTAAGAAAATTTGAAAATCGGTTGAAAAATAACCGAATGAGAAAGGGAAGAGCTATAAGATAATTAAATAGTTTCAAATTTATATTAAAATATGTATGTAACTTAAATTCGTCATTAAAATTTTGTACGTAATTACATTTTTCCTTATCATAATAGTAAATGAAATGTAAGTATATTTACTTAACCCATGGAAAGAAATTTTTTGCCTAAAGTAAAAGCAGTTTCTATGGTCTTAATTACAAATGTATAATTAATTCATTTCACTATCATAAATTCCCGTTTTATTGAAATATTCACTATATTTTTGTAATGAATAAATAAAATATGCCGAAAATAAGCTTTAATGTTTTTTGTACGGCACAAATTGGGCTGAATATTATGCCTTGAAATTCAACATAGTTGTGGATAACTATAATATCTAAAATTCGGCGGTGGTGCTTGAAGATTACATTCCTACTTCAAAATTTATATGTAAATGAAAGTGAACAAAACGATTTTTTTTAATTTTTTCGCTTTTTTTTAACATTTTCCAAATTTTCTTGTAAACGAAAAATGCGATCGCCCGCACCACCTCAGAATTTTCAAATTTGAAATCATTAACAACTGTGTTGAATGGCAAGACATAATATTGTTACGTTTATATTTTATTAAACGTGTGAGTTCTTTTGATTGCTCAAAAATAAAAATAAGTAACACACAATTTTTATTTGCTACTGTTCTTCCTTTTTATTCTTAACTAAGCAAATTACAACTTGTCTTTACTTAAGTACTTCTTATCGTTATTATCCACTTTCAACGAAGCTGGCTCGACTAATTTCTGATTAGCACTTACTTAACGATGTCAACTCGACTACTTTCTGATTAGCACTGAACTCTTCTCGCACATGCTGCCACTTTTTATAATACAGGAACCGGTTCTCGAATGTTCGCCCGATAGATGGCGTAGTAACATGTCTGTACTTAGTAATGGTATCTATGCATGTTTTACAGTCTTTTGAAAACTACACAAACTTAGATGTCCAGTTGCACACTTTCGTGGATGCCTACGCCGCTATATCATATTTAAGAATTTCCGATAGTAAACGAATAGTTGTGTCTATAATAGGTTCAAAACCAGAATAGCACCGTTAAAAGTTGTCGCCATTCCCAGACTAGAACTGATGACAGCTGTAGTCGGAGCGCGTTTTGCCGATACTATTTTGAAAATTCACTCTATCCCCATTAGTCCAAAAATATTTTGGTCTGACTCTCAAACCGTGTTAAGCTGGATACGCTCAGACCACCACAAATATCATCAATTTGTTGCCATAAGGGTTAGTGAAATTCTTGATATTTCTGAAATTAATGAATGGTTCTGGATAGCTGGTAAAAATAATGCGGCACACGAGGCGACAAAATGGTGCAAAGTTCCAGACTTGTCATCGGCTAGTCGGTGCTTTAACGGGCCCGAATTTCTTAAACAAGCTGAAAATGAATGGCAAATAAAATCTTTAAACTCGTCTCAGACCGATTTAGAACTCAAGCATCGTAATTTAGTTATGCAAAACATCGAACCATTTATAAACACAGAAAGTTTTCCTCGTTGGTGTAGACTGTTAAGGGCAACGGCGTATGTTATTCATTTTTGCAATACTTTAAAAAAGCAACCTCCTTCTAGAAGTAACGTTGAATTATCATAGGAAGAGCTGGCCAAAGCTGAATTTGTTTTACTGAAAGAAATTCAAGAAAGAGTATTTTTCCATGAAATTAAATGCCTTAAGGAGAAAAAAAACGTTCAGAAAATGAGTCCTATATACAAATTATCTCAATTTATTGATGACAACGGTATGCTTCGGGTAGGCGGGCGAATTGAAAACGCTGACGTCGCATATGAATTGAAACATCCAGTAATTCTTCCCAAGAATTGTCACATAACTAAATTAATAATTTTCCACTTTCATAATCAGTATCACCACATGCATCATGAGACATTAATGAACGAAATTCGCCAATGATATTACATTACGCGGCTGCGAACTGTAGTCAAACATTTCTTGAAAGAATGTCAGATGTGCAAGATAAAAAATCTTCAACGGTGTATCCACAAATGGCTAAGTTACCAAGATGTCGCCTTTCCAGTTATCAGCGACCATTTATATTCACTGGCGCTGATTTTTTCGGTCCGTTGTTGTTCACGGTTAATATACATAAAGAGAAACGGCATGGCGCTTTATTTACGTCCCTTACAGTAATAGCCGTACACGTTGAAATCGTACATAGTCTCAATAGTAGCTCCTGTGTTATGGCGATATGAAACTTTACGTCTCGTCGAGGCTTGCCAAGAGAATATTTTAGCGACAATGGCACGAATTTTGTAGGTGCAGAGCACGAGCTACGAGCTGTATTGAAGGATGTAGATCAAAACGAGTTAGTTCGGACGTTTACTAGCTCGACATGTAAATGGAATTTCAACCTACCACCTGCTCCGCACATGGGCGGTGCTTGGGAACGTTTAGTGCGTTCCGTGAAATCCGTCCTTTATAAGATCAAGCAGGAAAGGTACCCAGATGATGAAACGTTGAGGAGAATGATGGCAGAAGTTGAAATGGTAATCAATTCCAAGCCATTGACTTATATTCCAATCGAGAGTGAGGAAAACGAAGCATTAACCCCGAACCACTTTCTATTAGGGAGCTCTAACGGTGTTAAATCTCTTGCTTTATATTGTGATGATGGTATTGTCCTGAAGAAATGTTGGTTGCGCTGCCAACAATATGCAGACAGCTTTTGGAAACGCTGGGTGACAGAATATTTGCCAACGCTAACCTATAGAAGAAAATGGTTTGAGAAGACAAAGCCTCTAACTGTCGGAGACCTGGCTATAGTGGTTGACCCAACAAACCCAAGGAACGTTTGGCCCAAAAGAAGAGTTATTGAAATCTTTATGGCTCCTGATGGGCAGATCCGAAAAGTAAAAGTCATGACGGCGTGCGGCATACTAGAAAGACCGGCGGCAAAAATAGCAGTTTTGGACATGGATCAGCAATCAAGTAAGCCCACAACCGAGTCATCGGCTTACTGAGGAGGGGTGTTAGCGCCACTAATGGGTTATAATGGTTGTAAGCTTCACGTCGTAAAAAGAACTAAACACATCTCTTGATACGTCACTCTGTTTATCCATATATACATATGTATTGGTAGAATTAATATGTCATAATACTTAATTATTAATTCCGAAAAAAGCGGAGTTTTTAGATCTCATAAATAGCCCAAAAGCGACGATTTTCCCAAGAGTTTACGAAAATATTCTCAAATGATTAAACCGTTCTTGGCACTCGCACTAAAAAGAATTTTAATATTAGAGTTAAAATTAACCAAAAATTTAAATAAAGTTTTCTCTTTTACAACATTAACTCTGTGTTTACAATCTCAGTTGATGCCAAGAGCCTGGACGTATTCTCCGGCAACAATAAAATTTTTCTAACGGAAAAGCCACTTTTTCATCATCGATCAACTTCGCTTTGTCCAAAGCAAACTAGTGAATCATGAACATTGCAAGACACCGACGACAAGCCCTTTACATCATCGCAAAAGTCTTTTAAGCCACCACCTATTTATCTGAGAGAATTTTTTTATTTTTTTTTTTGAAGACGTTTTTTTGTTTATTGTATCTTCAAAATATGAACTAACAATAAGTATTCAAATCTTAATCTAAAGTATAATTATTAGGCCCAACCAATGTCGGACATAAACTAAGTGATAGTTATTAATAATACATAAGTAGTGATAAGCACAAAAAAGTATCAGCCAATGTACCTGAGATAATTTAAGTTTCATTTGTGATAGCTTAGAATCAATGTGGTGTTTCCATGTAAGTCTTCGATCAAGGTGTATACCAAGATATTTCACATGGGAATGTTGAGGAACAAGTTGATTGTTAATCCGAATGGGGGAACAAGTAGCTTTTTGTAAGGCAAATGTTACTTGAACACACTTTTGTTCATTTACCTTAATTCTCCATAAGTTTAACCATATCTTCATCTGGCTAATGTGTTACTGGAGTTTGCGGAATTCCTCATCAGGTTTTTCGTGCATACCAAGGCAAATGTGGCAGTATGGATACTACTGCTCACAGGCATATCACAAGTATAAATCAAATATAAAACTAGCCCCAGTACACTCCCCTGTGATACACCGGATGGGATAGTTTCAGGCATACTCGTAAAGTCTCCTTCCACAACAGTCAACTTACGGGAAATAATGTAACTCTCCAAAAGATTTAAAATGTTTATTGGTAAGTAAGTCTTCAATTTTAAAATTAGGCCTTCATGCCACACTTTATCAAATACCTGGGAAATGTCAATAAACAGGGCAGAACAATACTTTTTTTCTTCAAAAGTTTTTCTTATAAATTGAACCAATCTATGAGTTTGTCAATGGTGTTATGCTGACTTCTAAAATTAAATTGATGGTCTGGTATGCATCCACTACTAATAAGAATTGGGGACAATTTTGTTTTGAGCAGTTTTTCGAAAAGCTTTGACATTGTTGATAGTAGACTTATTGGCCTATATGACTCAGCCTTGGTTAGAGCTTTGTCCGGCTTTGGAATCATTTTAACTTTGGCAAGCTTCCAGCTGTGTGGAAAATACTGCATTCTTAAAATGGCATTAAAAATGAATAACCGGATTCTCACTGCAATACGAGGCAACTTCATCAGCATCTGGTTACTAATTCCATCATTACCCGGGTATTTCTTCGGGTTGAGTTCGGCAATTAATTTTTGTAAATCACGCGTCTTAAACTTAAAGTGTTGAGGGGGTAGAGCGACTACACTCGGCAAATCAGCAACACCAGTACATATGTTTGGTGTAAAAACGGATTTTAAGTGTTCAGCAAATATGTTACCTTCTTCAGTATCGCTTCTTGCCCAACCTCCGGTAAATGTGCGTAGAGGTGGCTTAAACTCAACGGGTATTTTAAGCTTTCTAGCAGCGCGCCACAAAGAGTAATTAGATGCTGGTGTGACATCAAAACCTTCCAGGTAATTTTTAAAAGATGCAGTTTTTCAGATGCAAGCAGCTCTTGGAGTCGTTTAGTGCACTCTTTAAATCTGATTTTATTTTGGGGTGATCTGTGCTGTTGTCATTCCCTTCTAGCTCTTCTTTTTTCACGTACGAGACGTTCAATGTCTGTAGAATAAATTCTATTAAAACCAGTCTGCGGATGGGAGGTAGTGGCATGTTCAGCAGCCTGATTAATATTTTTGTTAAGATTGGCAATGCTAGATTCAATATCATTTGGTGTTCTTAGAGTAATATTTTCCGTGCAATGACTACTGAGATATTTTTTGAACCCCAGCCTATTAACTCGATTGATCATCTTCACATCTGGGTCAGGTAAGTCTCTTCTTAATGGCCAACAAATTATAACGATCGTGGGAGAGTGATCGGACGAGAGATCCATAGAAGCTTCAACTTCAATTAAATCTCTAAAAATATTGTTTGTTAGGCCAAAATCTATAATATCCGGAATTTTTTGTATGCCAGTAGGCCAATAAGTGGGCTCCCAACTCGAAATGACGTCCAAGCCCATTTTTTTGAATTGTGTTGAACAATGCTCGACCTCTGGGTGTAATAAGACGCGAACCCCAGAACGTATGTTTAGCATTATAGTCGCCAGCTGCTATTAAACAAGGGCCAAGAGATTTGTAGAAATCCTCGTATTGATCGTCGGTAATTGGGGAGTAAATTGATGATATTACAAAATTTTTGCAAAAATTTTCGACACAAATATTCGTTGCTTGTATATGTTCTTCACAAATGTTGTCAAGAATATAATGCTTGAGTCTTGACTTTATTACAATTGCTGATCCACCGGAAACTCTTTCTCTTGGGCCCATTGAATCATAGCCATTAATTTTGAATATACTTCTTGAAGTCATATGAGTCTCAGAAACCAATATTATATCAATATTATTTTCCGTGAGTAAGTGCTCAAGTTCATTTTTATATTGGCAAACGCCATTTGCGTTCCAGATACATATTTTTAACCTGTTCATGGCTAGTTAACTAAAGCTTGAAGCATAGTATTCTGCATTCTCACCATTTCTTGTATCATGCTAGGCATATTTTTTTTTTTTATTTATAATGCATGTATTTATTTATTGTATCTTCATATGTGAACTAACAATAAGTATTCAAATCTTAAATCTATAAAAAAAAAATTATTAGGCCCGACCAGTGTCGGACATAAACTTAGTGGTAGTTATAAAGAATACATTAGTAGTGATAATCAAAAAAAAGGGGGGGGGGGGGAAAGTATTTTCAAGTAGTCCCATCTGGACTGTTAGGTATAAGAGCCCGTGTGTCCCTCTTTTTTAAGCGGATGTGTCCAGTAAAGTTTAAAATATTACGAGCAAGCGGATTAGGATGTGATTCGAGTTTTGTTAAATATTTGCCTGCGTATTTTGCAATTTCTTCAGTCACTAGTGGCATATTTAAATCACGATGTATAATAGAATTTTGGATGTACCATGAAGCCGATGTTATTAACCGTAAAATTTTGTTTTGCCTTCGTTGGATTCTCTCGACATTGGAAGCTGAAGCAGTGCCCCATAACTGAATTCCGTAGCACCATATTGGCTTCAAAAGCGACTTGTACAGTAAAAGTTTGCAGTCTAAGCTGAGTGTTGAGTTTCTGCCAATCAACCAATAGATTTGAGTTAACTTAAGTTTCATCTGAGTTAACTTAGAGTCAATATGATGTTTCCATGTAAGTCTCGATCAAGGTGTATACCAAGGTATTTCACTTGGGAATGTTGAGGAATATTATGATTGTTGATTCGAATGGGGGAGCAAGTATCTTTTCTTAGGGTGAACGTTATATGGACACACTTTTGTTCATTGACTTTAATTCTCCATAAGTTCAACCATATTTCCAGCTGAGTGATATGTTCCTGGAGATTGCGGGATGCCTCATAAGGGTTTTCGTGCACACTCATACAGGCTGTATCATCGGCAAAAGTAGAAATATGGATATTATTGCTCACAGGCATATCACAAGTATATATTAAATACAAGACAGGACCCAGAATACTACCCTGGGGCACACCAGAAGATATAGATTCGGGCACACTCGTGAACTCTCCTTCCACAACAGTGAACTTCCTATCAATAATATAACTTTCCAAAAGCTTTTGAATGTTTATTGGCAGATATGTCTTCAATTTTAAAACTAGGCCTTCGTGCCATACTTTATCAAATGCCTGAGAAACATCAATAAAGAGAGCAGAACAATACTTCTTTTCTTCAAATATTCTTCTTACAACTTGGACCAGTCTATGCGTTTGTTCAATCGTGCTGTGCTGACTTCTAAAGCCAAATTGATGGTCCGGGATGCACCCATTATCAGTTAAAATTTTGGACAATTTAGTCATGAGCAGCTTTTCGAAAAGCTTTGAGATTGTAGATAGTAAGCTTATAGGCCTATATGACTCAGTCTTGGTAAGATCTTTGCCCGCCTTTGGAATCATTTTGATCTTGGCCAGTTTCCAGTTATGTGGAAAATACTGCATTCTTAAAATAGCATTAAAAGTAAATAGCAGGATTCTTATTGCAATATGAGGCAAGTTCATGAGCATTTTGTTACTAATGCCATCAATACCTGGAGCTTTCTTCGGGTTGAGTTCAGCAATTACTTTTTGTACTTCACGCATCTTAAACCTTAAGGGACGAGGGGGTAGAGAAACTACAATCGGTAAATCAGCAGCACCCGTACATGAATTGAGAGTGAATATAGATTTTAAATGCTCAGAAAATAAGTTACCTTTCTCACTATCACTTCTTGCCCAGCCTCCGGTCGCAGTACGCAATGGTGATTTAAGATCAACGGGTCGTTTAAGATTTCTAGTAGCGCGCCATAAAGAGTAATTAGATGCGGACGTTACATCAAGACCTTCTAAATACTTTTCCAGTAGTGCAGTTTTTTCCGATGATAGCAGCTCTTTGAGTCGTTTAGTACATTCTTTAAGTCTGATTTTATTTAGGGGTGATCTGTGTTGTTGCCATTCTCTTCTAGCTCTCCTTTTTTCACATACAAGACGTTCAATTTCCGTAGAATAAATTCTGTTAAAGCCGGTCTGCAGATAGGAGGTAGTGGCGTGTTCAGCAGCCTGTTTAATATTTTCGTTAAGATTGGCAATATTAAATTCAATATCATCGCATGATCTAAGCTGAATGTTTTCTACGCAGTGACTACTAAGATATTTTTTGAATACCAGCCAGTTGATTCCATTAATCATCTTCACATATGAGTTAGTTAAATCACTCCTTAGTGGGTTGAAAATTGTAACTATTGTTGGAGAGTGATCGGAGGACAGATCTAGAGAGGCCTCTACATGAATTAAGTCCCTATGAATATTTTTCGTGACGGCAAAATCTATAACATCTGGAATTTTTCTTACGTCAGTAGGCCAGTAAGTAGGCTCCCCACTCGAAATGACATCTAAGCCCATTTTTGAAATTGTATTGAACAAGGCTCGGCCTCTAGGTGTAACAAGACGCGATCCCCAGTAGGTATGTTTTGCATTGTAGTCACCAGCTGCCACGAAACAAGATCCAAGCGATTTGTAGAACTTCTCATACTGATCTTCGCTAACTGAAAATCTGGGAGGTGAGTAAATTGATGATATCACGAAATTCGCACAAAAATTTTCTACGAAAATATTCGTTGCTTGCAAATGTTCTTCACTAACGTTGTCAAGGACATAGTGCTTGAGTCTTGTCTTAATCAGAATTGCTGATCCACCACATGCTCTCTCTCTCGGGTCCTTTGTATCATATAAAGTGTAACCACTTATTTTAAATAAGCTTCTTGAGGTCAAATGAGTCTCAGAAACCAACATTATATCAATATTTTTTCCATGAGGAAGTGCTCAAGTTCATTTTTATGTTGGCGAATGCCGTTTGCGTTCCAGAAACATATTTTTAACGTGTTCATGGTTTATTAACTAATGCTTGAAGCAGTGTATTCTGCATTCGCAGCATTTCTTGCATCATACTTGTCATATTTGTAGTAAAGTTGTTTATAGTTAGCACCAGATTCTCAATAGTAGCTTCAAGGCGACTAAAGTTAAAGCTTGACTTTGAATTCGTTGAATTATTTGGCGGTGGAACATTTTGCGTGGGAATTGAACTAGTCTTAGCAGCATCAGCATACGATACAAGTGAAGTAACTGGTTGGCTGATTTGAGCAAAAGTGTCGGAGTTCGCGTTTACTTGTAGAGCTGGAGTTAGCTTGGGTTTTTGACCCATAGCCTGTTTAACGAAAGAAAATACAGGGCACCCTCTATAGTTAGCTGTGTGATTACCTCCACAATTACTACATTTTTTTTCTGCTTGATCTTTTGGCTTAGTGCAGCTAGCAGTACCATGCAATTCACCGCAGATAACACACACTGTAGGTAACTTGCAGTAAGTTTTCGTATGGCCATATTCTTGGCAATTATGGCACTGTACGGGACCTGAACGCTTACGTGGCTCTTCAACTGTGATTTTTCGATGTGAGAGATACTTTACGTTATAAACTGGATGGGCTTCATTTTTTTTCAATTGTATGTCATTCGGCTCCAATTCAACCCGAAATAGGGGTTGGGGGACCTTTTCTCTATTAAATATGTTGGTAACATTTTTTACCTTGAATCCTTGGTCGACAAGTGCACATTTTACTTCTTCGGGTTCAACATATGAATCTATGCCCTTTAATACTATCTGTAGGCCTTTAGCACTCTTAAGTTGGTATGTGTAAAAATTTGTTTTATTTTTTTCGAATTCACTAACAGTTTTTCGGAAATCTTTTTCATTACATATTTGGATTTTAGTTTCATCAATATTACCTCGTTTAATTGGAATGATGTGAAAAGTATTTTCACCAATGGTCGGCAGTAGTTTTTTTATAAGCGCGTTAGAATTTTTTTCTCTCAGATAAATAGGTGGTGGCTTAAAAGACTTTTCCGATGATGTAGAGGGCTTGTCGTCGGTGCCTTGCAATAATGAAAAACGATTTTGACGATTGGTAGATGATGCGCTGTTATCCCTAGACATCTTTGGAGCAGATGAAATTTTTGAAGAATTTGGGCTTCGCCCAGGCTTTACCACTGTTATATATCTGTCCATTCCCACTTGTACCTTGGGTTTTGAGCTACTGTTATCTGTAGTGATAACTTGGTTTAGTGATGAAGGCGAGCCCGATGCGGATGATATCGCAGACTTAAATGAAGAAGTACTAGGCAATGGTAATGTTAACGATTCACTAGTTGGCATTGGACAAAGCGAAGTTGATCGCTGACGAAAAATTGGCTTTGCCGTTAAAAAAAGATTTTCATCAGATTTATTATTTATATTTTTTTCATTAAGAGTTTCAGAACTCACAGTAAAATAAGCATTTCTGCCGTTAGAACTCACTTCAAAATTTTTTTCCTTTGAGGTACTCATACAGAGTATTATTCCTCAAGGGAACTTTGTGTTTACGGTTTTTTTTGTTTTTGCTATTTCTTGCTATGCAAAAAATATTAGTAAAGCCAATAAGCTTATTTATCAAGGTGAATATGTATTACGAATATTTTTTGTATAATTTTTGATTTTGTTGTTTTTTATATTTGTTTCGTATGTATGTATAGGGTGTTTTTTTGAGGGGTATAGAACTTCGAATTGAAATAAAACACAAGAAAATCGTTTTAATGTCCATCAATTTGGCTTTATTGGAAGGATAATTTTATGCCATTAATGTTTAAATATGATTTCGGGCATGTGGCCGCCGCGGCTGGCTCGAATAAAGCTAATTCTACAGGTCCAATTTTCAACCACTTTTTCGAGCATATGGGGCCGTATGTTGGCAATAACGCCACGAATATTGGCTTCCAAGTCCCCTAACGTTTCTGGTTTGTTGGCGTAGACGAGCGACTTCACATATCCCCAAAGAAAATAATCCAATGGTGTCAAATCACACGATCTTGGTGGCCAATTGACAGGTCCATTCCGCGAAATTATGCGCTCATCGAATGTTTCCTTCAATAAATCGATTGTGACGTGCGCTGTGTGGCATGTAGCGCCGTCTTGTTGGAACCACAACTCATCCACATTCATGCCATCCAATTCGGGAACAAAATAGTCGGTTAGTCGGCTCCAATTGCTGTGCACGGTGGCGAATCGATTCATTCGGGTCCTCTTCAACACTTTGCTCTACAGCGGCAATTGTTTCTTCGGTGCGCACTGTTCGACGTCTCTGCGGATGCGTATTATCACATAGAGTAAACGTAGTGCGAAAACGATCCATGGTTAACCGAATTAATTGCTCTGATGGACGATTATGTCGACCATAAAATGGACGGTAAACTTCGCGAACTGAACCATTATTTTCGAAATAAATTTGCACGATTTGCAAGCGTTGTTCTTTTGTCAACCTGTTCATGATGAAATGGCAAACCAAACTAAATATTAATCACTTGACAGCTGACAAAATGGCCGCCAGTTAAAAAAGTGATGCCAACTTAAAGTTCTATACCTCAATAAAAAACACCCTATATGTAAAAAAATCTGCTTTAATGTCTCTTCACTATGAAGGTTCAACGAGAACTCTAGGCATATTTGTTGTAAAATTATTTATAGTTTGCACCAAATTGTCAATAGTAGCTTCAAGGCGACTAAAGTTAAAGCTTGAGTTTGGATTCGTTGAATTATTTTTAGGTGGAACATTTTGTGTGGGAATAGAACTAATCTTAGCTGCATCGGCATACGATACCCGTGAATTGACTGGTTGGCTCATTTGAGCAAATGTGGTGTAGTAAGCGTTTGCTGTTTATGCTGGAGCTAATTTAGGTTTTTGCCCCAGTCTGTTTAACGAAAGAATATACAGGACACCCTCTGTAGTTAGCGGTGTGATTACCTCCACAATTACTACATTTTTTTCTGCTAGATCTTTAGGTTTAGTACAAGCAACAGCATCGTGCAATTCACCGCAGATAAAACAAACTTAAAATAAATTGCAGTAAGTTTTTGTGTGGCCATATTATTGACAATTATGGCGCTGTGCGGGTCCAGAACGTTTGTGTGGTTCTTCAACTCTTATTTTTCGGTATAAGAGATATTTTAAATTATAAATTGGCTGAGTCTATTTTTTTTAAATTTTATATCGTTTGGCTCAACTTCGACGCGAAATAGAGGTTGAGGAATCTTCTCCCTATTTATTATGTTAGATATATTTTTTACCTTAAATCCCTGGAGGACGAGTGCATCTTTTATTTCCTCGGGAACAACATAAGAATCTATGCCCTTCAATACGATCTGCAGGCCTTTAGCACTCTTAAGCTGATATGTGTAGAAACTTTTTTACTTTTTCCAAATTCAGCAAAAATGTTGCGAAAATCTTTTTTATCATAAATTTGAATTTTCGTTTCATCAATGTTACCACGTTTTATTAGAACAATGTGAAATTTATTCTCACAAATAGATTGGTGGCGGCTTGGATGTTTTGTTCATAGATACATCGGGTTTGTTGTTGCCATCTTGCAATATTTGAAAACGGTTTTGACGGTTAGTAGAGGATGCGCTGTTATCCCTAGATATCTTTGGAGCGGTCATAGTTATATATCTGTCCATTCCGACTTGTACCTGGGGTTTTGGGCTGCTTATCTTCAGTGAAAACTTGGTTAAGTGATGACCACGAGCGCGAGGCGGATGATATCGCTGAGTTAAATGTAGAAGTACTAGGCAACGGTAATGTTAAGGAATCACTAGTTGGCATTAGATAAAGCGAAGTTGGTCGCTGACGAAAAAGTTGCTTTTCCGTTAAAAAAAAATTTGTTATCAGGTTTTTTTTATTTATTTTGGTTTCATTAAGAGCTTCAGAACTCGCAGTAAGACTATAATCAGATTTTTTATTTTTATTATTTTCATTAAGAGCTTCAGAACTCACAGTAAAATAGGCATTTCTGCCATTAGAAATCACTTCACAGTTATTTGTTTTTGAGGTACTCATATAGAGTATTCATCAAGGGCACTTTATTTGTATTTTTTGTTTGCGGTTTTCTTTGTTTTTGTTATTTATGACTATGTAAAATATATTAGCAAAGCAAAATAACTTATTCCGAATATTTTTTGTATGATTTTTTTGTCTAGTATGTAATAAAAACTCCCCTAAGACGTCTGTTCACTATTAATGTGCAACGAGAACTCCCAGTTCCAGTTATGTGGAAAAGACTGCATTCGTAAAATGGCATTTAAAATCAATAGCAGGATTCTTATTGCATTATGAGGCAAGTTCATCAGCATCTTGTTACTAATGCCATCAATAGCTGGAGCTTTCTTTGCGTTGAGTGCAGCAATTATTTTTTGTACTTCACGCGTCTTAAACCTTAGTCAACGAGGGGTTAGAGAAACTACACTCGGTAAATCAGCAGCACGCGTACATTTATTGGTAGTGAATACAGATTTTAAATGCTCATTAAATAAGTTACTTTTCTCACTATCGCTTCTTGTCCAGCCTCCGGTGGAAGTGCACAGTGGTGATTAAAGCTCAAAGGGTCTCTTAAGATTTTTAGTAGCGCGCCATAAAGAGTTATTAGATACTGACGCGACATTTGCGCAACAGCGGTTTTGATGTTTGAATAAAAATAGCCGATCCTTTTGTATATTTATCTCCTGATTACGATGGCGTCATTAGTTTTTCCCTATCAGCTCCAGTTTTAAAGATATAGTGACATTTATCATTTGCATAATTTACACCAGATTTTGTATTATTCTCTTGCTATTTCCAAACTTAAAAATAGTTCCTTGATTATTAATCTTCACAAAACTACTCACATAAGTATATCAGGATACATTACTGCTATTGCCGGGTGTTAAAATTCGGTTGCTGTTAGTTTAATCCTTGAAAAAAAATTTATTACAGTTTTTTTAACCTAATATAGCTAATCCACATGTATTTTTGTTCGCTGATTACGAAAATGGCTTTATTAACCAAAACAATTGAACAGTATGTCCAACAAGTGTTATTAAAAAGCAGAAAAAATCCAACAACAAATACACGCATTTCTGCAGAAGATTTATTTTATTTTGAGCAGAGTTATTAAACAGCATGTGAGTTAAAACCTGAATTTAACAAACTTGCAGTGTGAATGCAAAATCAGCTGTTTAACTTTCAGTGTGAAAACACTATAAAGAACAAATTGTAATATAGCTTATGGCATTTATATAATTCAAAAATATATTGAAATGCATATTGATTGACTACAACGTAAAATAAAATTAGAGATAGAAGACAGTTATAAAATTGAAACACATTCTAAAAATTAAATCATTTTTTGAAAAACAAATTGAAGAGTTGTACGATTAAATATATAGATTAGAAAATTAACTACATGTTAGTATAAATAGCTGAAAGTGCAACATGTAGATAATAACACTCTCGAAAAATCTGTAAAGCAATTCAATGCCTTTAAAAAAAATTTCGTAACGCAGGTCGTACACGACATGTTTTTTACGTCTGACATTTCAACTTTTCAACTCAGATGAGTAGATTAGTAATGGGGACGATAGTCCTGTTTTGGGAATTCAAAACCGGGAAAAAATAAAAACGATGGCAACCCTGTTACAAATGGGGGGATTTTGGGGATTTTTATGCTGAGAGTTTCTTGGCTATGTGTGTGTGTGTGTGTGAGTTTGATTCTTTGTTTATGTGTATGTATACTTGTGTGCCCAGCTTTTGTTTTTATTGTAGAGAAACGTTGTGCTTACAGTGCATGGATGTATGTATATGTGGGTGTTGTATGTGTGTATGTGTGTGAGTTTGATTCTTTCTGTGTATGGGAATGTATGTACACTTGTGTGTACAGGTTTTGTTGTTATTGTAGAGAAACGTTGTCCTTACAGTGGATGTATACATACAGTGTATGTATGTGTGGGATGTTTGTGTGTGTGTATGTATGTGTGCGTGTATATGTGTGCGTTTTTGTATTTAATTGTATGTTTGTCGGTCTCAGATACTTTTGTCGTAGTGGCAGACAATCATTATACCCAGTAGGAAATGTCGATGGTGAAAATGTACTGACTCGCTTTTGACTTTGTCACCAGTACTACTATATAATTATATCCCATTCAATAATTTTCACTATAGACATTTGGCATATGCTTGTCATTTAAAATATACTAGTAACACTAAAACAATTGAATAGGTATGACTACGTGGTTGTTATTGGAACGTAGAGACATACCAACCAGACAGTTAGTTACTGGTATATTTCTATAATTTATGTACATACAAAAAGGTATGTATATTGACAAGTTGTTGCAAAATCTTTCCTTTTTACTGACAGATAGAATAAAACGTATTATACTATAATGGTCACTAGAATTTTAGTGTTGACACAAAGACACTTGATCCCTGTCTGACTGCAGGGTAGTGACAACGAATTCGTGTGTATGTAGAATCATTATTTTTGTTGTTGTGAGTTGTCGTTGCTATGCATATGTATGGTTATTGTACTCGTATGTATGCATGCATTTTTTTATTTCTGGGGAAATATTCTAGTAGCTGCAGATAGTGGCAACCCTGATATCTGCTGAAAATGGAAGTGGAGAGGGAATGTATTTGATAATGTATGTACATATATGTTTTTGGAGTAATGTACGTGATCGTATGGTGGGGGACGAAGGTGATGTTATGAAATCTTCGTTTATTTATTTAAGAAATATTGTTTCGTATTTCATGACAGAGGAGTTTGAATTTCATAATATTATAAAATTTCATTATGTATGTATGTTTGTGTATTACGTGATCACTTTTTTGTGTATGTGTGTGCCAGTATGTAAATGATTTTCTCGCGCTGGTATTTATATGTAGATAGAAATAAATTGTTTTCAGTATCGACATTTAGTACTATAAAATACTATCATATGTCTGGACTTCCCTAATCTTATTATGTTTTTATACTTACGCTTGTTTTATATTTTTTCATACTTAAATTTGTCTCGCGTTAAAGTCTGCCTGTGTGATATTTGTTTATATTACAGATTTTGTTTATTTCAATCTTTGAATACATTTTTTTTGTGTCATTGATGTCTTTTGTTCTTCTTGTTGTTGGTGTTGTTGTTGTAAATATTCGTCTGTGTATAGATGCGATATATTCAGTTTTTTTTTTATTTGAAAATAAAACCGTTTTAATTTTTATCTGCGTTTACTTAAAAGTTTGTGAGGATTTTCTGTTTTTAAGTAAAACTGAATTCCTGAAGATACATACTCTATAGTAATAGCAACTATAATAGAAATATTTCTTATACTTAATTTAATTTTTTTTAAAGTTGATGCAACGTTAGTAAGTTAACGTTAGAAATATTTGGGGTACATAATTTTTTCTAACTATAGACTTTTTTCTTCACTTTCTACATTTGTTTTCGAAATCTTGCTTTGCTTTATGAAAATGTATAAACATTTTTAAATGAAACTGATCGGCACTCCAGCTTATATACTGATAGTTTTTTTTTTTTCTTTGGTAGTCAAGTTACTTCTTTTTTTTTATTTTTATTGATAAACATTTAAATTCAAAAGGGAGCTTTATATTGAAATTATTATTTTCATACTTGTTGAAAACAATCACTAGTTTTTTTTTTGTGTGATGAAATCATTTGAAGTTGAAGCTGATATCTTTGCTTACTGTTTTAAATTAAAATTTTATTCAATAGAATAAAAGGAGCTTTTTTCTTAAATTCTGATGCAGTTAAGATCGGATATGAGACTGAATTTAAATGTACTTTTAAATTAGTCATAATGAACAAACTTATTTTCTTGTTGAAAAGCGATCATCAGAAAACGAAGTGGGTTTCAGAGACTTTAGGTATACCCTTTCGAGGATTCCTCTAGGATACAAGATGACTTTGTTTGACGAAATTTCTGTTGCTTTATACTGATAATATTTTTACATTAATAAGGTACATATATGTTTTTTTATGAAGGGTGAGCACCTTTCACTTTTATTTGTTGTCATATATGATTTTTTTTTTTTTTTTTTTTTTTTTTTTAATTTTATTAAAGTTCAGCGTATTGTGTATATATTTCTGAAATGTTTAAGTATGTTTTGTGTTCCCATCGGACAGAGTGTACGTATTAGTTGGTCAGTCAGTCTATATATTTATTTATTTTTTTCTTCTAATGTGCCACTCCTTTTTTCAGATTTTACTACTTGGAATAGAGTATTTTTGTCTAATTTTTTTCTGGGTATCTACATACATTAGTTAAATATGTCTATGAATTTTTAAGAAAAAATTTTAAATAAAATATTGGAAAAAGAATTAATTATGTGAATGGTTTTTATTTCTTTATTAGCTTTACTTCGCTAGATCAAAAAAATTTTTGTTTTTGCTTATTTGCAAATTCTTGTTTTCATGTCGCTTAAACATGTACAGTCTTGTTTTCATATCGCTTAGACATGCACAGTCTTGTTTTCATGATGCTTAGACATGCATAGTCTTGTTTTTATATCGCTTAGACATGCACAGTCTTGTTTTCATGATGCTTAGACATGCATAGTCTTGTTTTCATGATGCTTAAACATGTACAGTCTTGTTTTCTTTGAGAGGTTATGCACAAGACAAATTGAATTTCACAATGTTATGAAATTCCATTAAAAGAGAAACAGTTTAGACAATCGGATAAGTCCTTATATTTTTCACTACATACAAGTTTCTGTTATTTTATATTCGAATAGATGAATCCTAACTTTCCTTTAAAAAATAACACAAAACAAGGATAAATTTAGTTTAATTTTATTTATATTAATAATACATTTTAATTTAATTTTATTTATTTTTATTATAATGATGGAAACATTTCATAATATCCAATTATTAAATTTTCTAATATACTTTTACGCAAAAAATATATTGTACATCTGCAAGTATCTGGTCCTTCCTCACACTCAGGATTATACCAAGGACAGCTTCTGAAGTGGCCTTCTGTGTTGTCTTCATCTTCCATGATACCATATTCTTCGTTCTCATCCAGCATATTTTGAAAAAATTTGATCATCTCCCAATGATCGAAAAGCCTGAAGCTTTCAAAATCTCTTATAAATTGGTTTAGAGTACGTCTGATTTGACTCATTTTATTTGCTTATAAGTTAATGAATGATGATTGTTTGAAGGTTCCTTTAAGACTAATTTCCTCTTTTAAATTTTTAAAGTAGTATCTCTTGATCTTTAAAATATCTATACCATCATCTATATTCCATACCTCTTTTTTAGCACTCTATCTCTCTCTACCCCTTTTCTCTCTATAACTGTCTCTTTCTGTCTATCACTACCCCTCCACTTATTCACTATTTCACCATATTTTCGATTAGCCTTCTTGAAGTCGTCATCGCTACTTTCAAGATCATTTTCAGTTAAACATTCAAAGTGCGGAGAAGTAAATGAAAAAAAAAATAAATAAATAAAACAAAAATGGAGTCTACAACAAATCTAACATCAAAATTTAATTCACTAAAAAATAAAACCTTAATCCACATAAAGGAGCTTGAGACATCAACTAAATACACCATTCGAAAAGTGTCAAGAGTAACAACAAAATATGGGCCAACACTAAAAGTTGAAATGGAAAACCACATAATGTTCCTCCCAAAGCGATATAATGATTTAACCGATGCTGAAATTAAAGAACTCTCGAGCGGATCATATTGCTTAAGTAGAGAAGGTGAACAAAGCTTAATTGTTGAAAGCGAGCTGAGTGAATTTCTAATTCAAAATTCCCAATTTCCAATTTGGCAATAATATATAATAATTTTGTATTTTAAATTATAAATAAAAATACATGAAAGAGTTTTGTAAAATATAAATGTTTGTGCTTTTTTATTTAATATTTTCAGTTATTTCATAAAGAAATTTAAGACATAAATGACCACAGGTAAATGTATTGAAATTCTAATGTTGATTATAGTTGTATTTTATATTTCTACCAAGATATTTGACTACTTCCGAAGGAGGTTGTAAGTTTCCAAAGCTGTCGAAATATTCTTTTTCATTGTTGTTTTTATAATATGCTACCCAATGTGTACCAGGTCCTGTTGATACGTCTAAATTGATTATTCCACATTCTATTTTGTTTGTTCGTTTTGGTAGAGTATTCAAAATGAAAACTCCTCTAAAATATGGAATATTTATAGAGAAACGGTTTATGTCCACATCAGATAGTGGTCTGTTCGTAGCATCTCTAAGAGTTTTTTGATTTTTCTTTGTAAACTAAACCATAACCCTTTTTATATGGTTTTAAGTAAAGTCCCTTTCCAACTGCTATAGATTCCATCGCTGTATTATGTCTAATTGCTTCATCAAGTTGATTTTTTGCATTCTTTGTTGCATTAACAGCTTTAGCTATAGCAGCACCTCCAGTTGTTAGACTACCAATTGCACCCAGAGCAGTTAAAATCGGTATTAGAGGCAAAAACCCACCAATTTTTGGTACACGTATTACATGTGGTACTATAATTTGAGATTTTCTTCCTTTTAATGATTTGTTGATAGTTTTTCGGGCAATTTTAATTGCTGAGTTAATATTTAATGGTTTTTCCTTCTTTAGTATTTTTGTTGCAGCTCTAATTGATGTTCTAAACAGTTTTTTATCATTTATCTTGTTCTTTTTAACATTTTTCTTTTTCTCCACACCCATACCAAATTTTGTTTTGGCTTTCATTGCGTTAGTAACCATATAGGCAAATGATTTTTCAGCAATACTACTATCTTTTGATAAAACTCGATCCCAAGCTGAATTTTCAAGTATTTTATCAGCTTTATGTCTAATGCTTAAATCCTTACAAGCAGAGTCCAATAAATTAATTCCTTTGTCACCTCAATTTAAACGTTTTTGTAGTTTTGTTTCAGGTCCACAATACTAATATCCGGGAAGATAAAGTTCACCAGTTAGAGAGTTTATTCTTTTTATCTACTATACCTCCTCCAACGAAGGTGTTTTTATGACTAAACGTTTTCTGATATTGTATAACTATATCATCTAATTTTGTCGATAATAACAGGTAACATTTATAAAATCTATTTAGTTCGTAATATTGTTCCTTCTACTATTTTTTTTTTTTTTTTTTTTGTTTACTTGCCTCTATCTTGACTGATCGTTTCTCAGTCCTTAAACTTGTATATTCTGAACTTCTGTCTTGATATTACTTTCTTCTTTCATGCGAATTCTTGTTTTTTTCTTTTCATATCACTTAAACATGCACAGTCTTGTTATCGTTGAAAGGTTCTGTACAAAACAAATCGAATTTCACAATATTATGAAATTCCATTATATTTCATTAGGTATTTTCTTATCGACACCAACTGCTTTAACACCATCTCATTTACGTTTGCTAACAGCAAATAGTACAATAGGTGTCAGCTATTAGATCAGCTTATCAGCTTTTAGATCAGCTTATTAGCACCTGGTCTGTTTTTCAGATCAGCTTTTCAGGAGCTGGTCTGGTTTTCAGATCAGCTTTTCAGGACCTGGTCTGGTTTTCAGATCAGCTTATCAGGACCTGGTCTGGTTTTCAGATCAGCTTTTCAGGACCTGGTCTGGTTTTCAGATCAGCTTTTCAGGACCTGGTCTGGTTTTCAGATCAGCTTTTCAGGAGCTGGTCTGGTTTTCAGATCAGGCTATCAGGACCTGGTCTGGTTTTCAGATCAGCTTATCAGGAGCTGGTCTGATTTTCAGGTCAGCTTATTAGGAGCTGGTCTGATTTTCAGGTCAGCTTATTAGGAGCTGGTCTGATTTTCAGGTCAGCTTATTAGGAGCTGGTCTGATTTTCAGGTCAGCTTATTAGGAGCTGGTCTGGTTTTCAGGTCAGATGAAATAACTAAAGTCTATCTTTTATTAGCAGTATTTTTTTTTTTTTTTTCTATAACGAAAATCGTTTAATTCAATATATTTGCTTATAATCAAAAATCCATATTTATCCTTCCAACACTCTACAAATTTTTTAAAACTTGTCAAAATTCATATTACTGCCAACATGAACCTTGTAAACATGCTTCATATTTTCCTCATCTTACTTAAACATTATAATTACATTTGCATTGTCTCTTATTAAATGCTTATAGCCATATTCATAAAAATTTTAAACAGCATTTCAAATGTTGTTTGAGCAAAATTCGCTAAAATTGTATTCATAATAGAATATTAGCGTAAAAACGTTTTTTAACTTGCGTAAATCACCAAATCTTAAAAATTAAATGCACCCATATTTAAAATAATTTTGAATTGACGTCGTTGTAGTTTTGCTTCTTGCTTATTTATATTTTTAACTTTGTCTGTATGTATGTATGTATGCATGTATTAAGAATTATGCTTATGTTTGGCACAAGTAGAATGAGTCATCATTATTCTGTCGCCCCGTAAAAAAAAAAATATACACGTACACGTACATATGTATGTATATTATTCTGCTTTCCACATGCAACATCAGCAAATATCATAATTGAAATGTATTAAGCTTCATTACCAGAAAAAAAATAAATGTATAATAACCCATTCTTTTAATTATGAAATTATGTAATTTCTTTAACTATTCATATTTGTAGTAGTATATAGATAATTTTAGTATAAATATATGTTTTTAAACCTCAGATAGTAGTAGGGAACTATCGCTCCGGGGACAATTAAAATTGTTAAATTGTTGCTGAAATTGTTAAATTTGGGTAATTAAAATTTGAAAATTTTAAAATTCTTGAAATTTGATACCTACGAGGGTGGTTCGATAAGTCCTTTAAATATTTTTCGAGGGTGGTTCAATAAGTCTGTCTTATTTTTTTAACATAAGGAGTTTTTGTTTACATTAAGTGTATGTCTGTCTCTCTCTCTCTGTCTGTCTGCATGACCGTGGAAATTTGAGTCTTTCAGTGATTTGGGTTGTGTAATAATTTCTGGGTGTCCTTTGTCGGGGTTATGGGTAATTAAACTTAAAAATTTTAATCTACGCCGGATGCCCAGTTCCCTACTACTATCTGAGGTTTAAAAACTAAAATTATCTATATACTACTACAAATATGAATAGTTAAAGAAATTACATAATTTCATAATTAAAAGAATGGGTTATTATACATTTATTTTTTTTCTGGTAATGAAGCTTAATACATTTCAATTATGATATTTGCTGATGTTGCATGTGGAAAGCAGAATAATATACATACATATGTACGTGTACGTGTATATTTTTTTTTTACGGGGCGACAGAATAATGATGACTCATTCTACTTGTGCCAAACATAAGCATAATTCTTAATACAGGCATACATACATACATACAGACAAAGTTAAAAATATAAATAAACAAGAAGCAAAACTACAACGACGTCAATTCAAAATTATTTTAAATATGGGTGCATTTAATTTTTAAGATTTGGTGATTTACGCAAGTTAAAAAACGTTTTTACGCTAATATTCTATTATGAATACAATTTTAGCGAATTTTGCTCAAACAACATTTGAAATGCTGTTTAAAATTTTTATGAATATGGCTGTAAGCATTTAATAAGAGACAATGCAAATGTAATTATAATGTTTAAGTAAGATGAGGAAAATATGAAGCATGTTTACAAGGTTCATGTTGGCAGTAATATGAATTTTGACAAGTTTTAAAAAATTTGTAGAGTGTTGGAAGGATAAATATGGATTTTTGATTATAAGCAAATATATTGAATTAAACGATTTTCGTTATAGAAAAAAAAAAATACTGCTAATAAAAGATAGACTTTAGTTATTTCATCTGACCTGAAAACCAGACCAGCTCCTAATAAGCTGACCTGAAAATCAGACCAGCTCCTAATAAGCTGACCTGAAAATCAGACCAGCTCCTAATAAGCTGACCTGAAAATCAGACCAGCTCCTGATAAGCTGATCTGAAAACCAGACCAGGTCCTGATAGCCTGATCTGAAAACCAGACCAGGTCCTGATAAGCTGATCTGAAAACCAGACCAGCTCCTGAAAAGCTGATCTGAAAACCAGACCAGGTCCTGAAAAGCTGATCTGAAAACCAGACCAGGTCCTGAAAAGCTGATCTGAAAACCAGACCAGGTCCTGATAAGCTGATCTGAAAACCAGACCAGGTCCTGAAAAGCTGATCTGAAAACCAGACCAGCTCCTGAAAAGCTGATCTGAAAAACAGACCAGGTGCTAATAAGCTGATCTAAAAGCTGATAAGCTGATCTAATAGCTGACACCTATTGTACTATTTGCTGTTAGCAAACGTAAATGAGATGGTGTTAAAGCAGTTGGTGTCGATAAGAAAATACCTAATGAAATATAATGGAATTTCATAATATTGTGAAATTCGATTTGTTTTGTACAGAACCTTTCAACGATAACAAGACTGTGCATGTTTAAGTGATATGAAAAGAAAAAACAAGAATTCGCATGAAAGAAGAAAGTAATATCAAGACAGAAGTTCAGAATATACAAGTTTAAGGACTGAGAAACGATCAGTCAAGATAGAGGCAAGTAAACAAAAAAAAAAAAAAAAAAAAAAATAGTAGAAGGAACAATATTACGAACTAAATAGATTTTATAAATGTTACCTGTTATTATCGACAAAATTAGATGATATAGTTATACAATATCAGAAAACGTTTAGTCATAAAAACACCTTCGTTGGAGGAGGTATAGTAGATAAAAAGAATAAACTCTCTAACTGGTGAACTTTATCTTCCCGGATATTAGTATTGTGGACCTGAAACAAAACTACAAAAACGTTTAAATTGAGGTGACAAAGGAATTAATTTATTGGACTCTGCTTGTAAGGATTTAAGCATTAGACATAAAGCTGATAAAATACTTGAAAATTCAGCTTGGGATCGAGTTTTATCAAAAGATAGTAGTATTGCTGAAAAATCATTTGCCTATATGGTTACTAACGCAATGAAAGCCAAAACAAAATTTGGTATGGGTGTGGAGAAAAAGAAAAATGTTAAAAAGAACAAGATAAATGATAAAAAACTGTTTAGAACATCAATTAGAGCTGCAACAAAAATACTAAAGAAGGAAAAACCATTAAATATTAACTCAGCAATTAAAATTGCCCGAAAAACTATCAACAAATCATTAAAAGGAAGAAAATCTCAAATTATAGTACCACATGTAATACGTGTACCAAAAATTGGTGGGTTTTTGCCTCTAATACCGATTTTAACTGCTCTGGGTGCAATTGGTAGTCTAACAACTGGAGGTGCTGCTATAGCTAAAGCTGTTAATGCAACAAAGAATGCAAAAAATCAACTTGATGAAGCAATTAGACATAATACAGCGATGGAATCTATAGCAGTTGGAAAGGGACTTTACTTAAAACCATATAAAAAGGGTTATGGTTTAGTTTACAAAGAAAAATCAAAAAACTCTTAGAGATGCTACGAACAGACCACTATCTGATGTGGACATAAACCGTTTCTCTATAAATATTCCATATTTTAGAGGAGTTTTCATTTTGAATACTCTACCAAAACGAACAAACAAAATAGAATGTGGAATAATCAATTTAGACGTATCAACAGGACCTGGTACACATTGGGTAGCATATTATAAAAACAACAATGAAAAAGAATATTTCGACAGCTTTGGAAACTTACAACCTCCTTCGGAAGTAGTCAAATATCTTGGTAGAAATATAAAATACAACTATAATCAACATTAGAATTTCAATACATTTACCTGTGGTCATTTATGTCTTAAATTTCTTTATGAAATAACTGAAAATATTAAATAAAAAAGCACAAACATTTATATTTTACAAAACTCTTTCATGTATTTTTATTTATAATTTAAAATACAAAATTATTATATATTATTGCCAAATTGGAAATTGGGAATTTTGAATTAGAAATTCACTCAGCTCGCTTTCAACAATTAAGCTTTGTTCACCTTCTCTACTTAAGCAATATGATCCGCTCGAGAGTTCTTTAATTTCAGCATCGGTTAAATCATTATATCGCTTTGGGAGGAACATTATGTGGTTTTCCATTTCAACTTTTAGTGTTGGCCCATATTTTGTTGTTACTCTTGACACTTTTCGAATGGTGTATTTAGTTGATGTCTCAAGCTCCTTTATGTGGATTAAGGTTTTATTTTTTAGTGAATTAAATTTTGATGTTAGATTTGTTGTAGACTCCATTTTTGTTTTATTTATTTATTTTTTTTTTCATTTACTTCTCCGCACTTTGAATGTTTAACTGAAAATGATCTTGAAAGTAGCGATGACGACTTCAAGAAGGCTAATCGAAAATATGGTGAAATAGTGAATAAGTGGAGGGGTAGTGATAGACAGAAAGAGACAGTTATAGAGAGAAAAGGGGTAGAGAGAGATAGAGTGCTAAAAAAGAGGTATGGAATATAGATGATGGTATAGATATTTTAAAGATCAAGAGATACTACTTTAAAAATTTAAAAGAGGAAATTAGTCTTAAAGGAACCTTCAAACAATCATCATTCATTAACTTATAAGCAAATAAAATGAGTCAAATCAGACGTACTCTAAACCAATTTATAAGAGATTTTGAAAGCTTCAGGCTTTTCGATCATTGGGAGATGATCAAATTTTTTCAAAATATGCTGGATGAGAACGAAGAATATGGTATCATGGAAGATGAAGACAACACAGAAGGCCACTTCAGAAGCTGTCCTTGGTATAATCCTGAGTGTGAGGAAGGACCAGATACTTGCAGATGTACAATATATTTTTTGCGTAAAAGTATATTAGAAAATTTAATAATTGGATATTATGAAATGTTTCCATCATTATAATAAAAATAAATAAAATTAAATTAAAATGTATTATTAATATAAATAAAATTAAACTAAATTTATCCTTGTTTTGTGTTATTTTTTAAAGGAAAGTTAGGATTCATCTATTCGAATATAAAATAACAGAAACTTGTATGTAGTGAAAAATATAAGGACTTATCCGATTGTCTAAACTGTTTCTCTTTTAATGGAATTTCATAACATTGTGAAATTCAATTTGTCTTGTGCATAACCTCTCAAAGAAAACAAGACTGTACATGTTTAAGCATCATGAAAACAAGACTATGCATGTCTAAGCATCATGAAAACAAGACTGTGCATGTCTAAGCGATATAAAAACAAGACTATGCATGTCTAAGCATCATGAAAACAAGACTGTGCATGTCTAAGCGATATGAAAACAAGACTGTACATGTTTAAGCGACATGAAAACAAGAATTTGCAAATAAGCAAAAACAAAAATTTTTTTGATCTAGCGAAGTAAAGCTAATAAAGAAATAAAAACCATTCACATAATTAATTCTTTTTCCAATATTTTATTTAAAATTTTTTCTTAAAAATTCATAGACATATTTAACTAATGTATGTAGATACCCAGAAAAAAATTAGACAAAAATACTCTATTCCAAGTAGTAAAATCTGAAAAAAGGAGTGGCACATTAGAAGAAAAAAATAAATAAATATATAGACTGACTGACCAACTAATACGTACACTCTGTCCGATGGGAACACAAAACATACTTAAACATTTCAGAAATATATACACAATACGCTGAACTTTAATAAAATTAAAAAAAAAAAAAAAAAAAAAAAAAAAAAATCATATATGACAACAAATAAAAGTGAAAGGTGCTCACCCTTCATAAAAAAACATATATGTACCTTATTAATGTAAAAATATTATCAGTATAAAGCAACAGAAATTTCGTCAAACAAAGTCATCTTGTATCCTAGAGGAATCCTCGAAAGGGTATACCTAAAGTCTCTGAAACCCACTTCGTTTTCTGATGATCGCTTTTCAACAAGAAAATAAGTTTGTTCATTATGACTAATTTAAAAGTACATTTAAATTCAGTCTCATATCCGATCTTAACTGCATCAGAATTTAAGAAAAAAGCTCCTTTTATTCTATTGAATAAAATTTTAATTTAAAACAGTAAGCAAAGATATCAGCTTCAACTTCAAATGATTTCATCACACAAAAAAAAAACTAGTGATTGTTTTCAACAAGTATGAAAATAATAATTTCAATATAAAGCTCCCTTTTGAATTTAAATGTTTATCAATAAAAATAAAAAAAAAGAAGTAACTTGACTACCAAAGAAAAAAAAAACTATCAGTATATAAGCTGGAGTGCCGGATCAGTTTCATTTAAAAATGTTTATACATTTTCATAAAGCAAAGCAAGATTTCGAAAACAAATGTAGAAAGTGAAGAAAAAAGTCTATAGTTAGAAAAAATTATGTACCCCAAATATTTCTAACGTTAACTTACTAACGTTGCATCAACTTTAAAAAAAATTAAATTAAGTATAAGAAATATTTCTATTATAGTTGCTATTACTATAGAGTATGTATCTTCAGGAATTCAGTTTTACTTAAAAACAGAAAATCCTCACAAACTTTTAAGTAAACGCAGATAAAAATTAAAACGGTTTTATTTTCAAATAAAAAAAAAACTGAATATATCGCATCTATACACAGACGAATATTTACAACAACAACACCAACAACAAGAAGAACAAAAGACATCAATGACAAAAAAAAATGTATTCAAAGATTGAAATAAACAAAATCTGTAATATAAACAAATATCACACAGGCAGACTTTAACGCGAGACAAATTTAAGTATGAAAAAATATAAAACAAGCGTAAGTATAAAAACATAATAAGATTAGGGAAGTCCAGACATATGATAGTATTTTATAGTACTAAATGTCGATACTGAAAACAATTTATTTCTATCTACATATAAATACCAGCGCGAGAAAATCATTTACATACTGGCACACACACATACACAAAAAAGTGATCACGTAATACACAAACATACATACATAATGAAATTTTATAATATTATGAAATTCAAACTCCTCTGTCATGAAATACGAAACAATATTTCTTAAATAAATAAACGAAGATTTCATAACATCACCTTCGTCCCCCACCATACGATCACGTACATTACTCCAAAAACATATATGTACATACATTATCAAATACATTCCCTCTCCACTTCCATTTTCAGCAGATATCAGGGTTGCCACTATCTGCAGCTACTAGAATATTTCCCCAGAAATAAAAAAATGCATGCATACATACGAGCACAATAACCATACATATGCATAGCAACGACAACTCACAACAACAAAAATAATGATTCTACATACACACGAATTCGTTGTCACTACCCTGCAGTCAGACAGGGATCAAATGTCTTTGTGTCAACACTAAAATTCTAGTGACCATTATAGTATAATACGTTTTATTTTATCTGTCAGTAAAAAGGAAAGATTTTGCAACAACTTGTCAATATACATACCTTTTTGTATGTACATAAATTATAGAAATATACCAGTAACTAACTGTCTGGTTGGTATGTCTCTACGTTCCAATAACAACCACGTAGTCATACCTATTCAATTGTTTTAGTGTTACTAGTATATTTTAAATGACAAGCATATGCCAAATGTCTATAGTGAAAATTATTGAATGGGATATAATTATATAGTAGTACTGGTGACAAAGTCAAAAGCGAGTCAGTACATTTTCACCATCGACATTTCCTACTGGGTATAATGATTGTCTGCCACTACGACAAAAGTATCTGAGACCGACAACCATACAATTAAATACAAAAACGCACACATATACACGCACACATACATACACACACACAAACATCCCACACATACATACACTGTATGTATACATCCACTGTAAGGACAACGTTTCTCTACAATAACAACAAAACCTGTACACACAAGTGTACATACATTCCCATACACAGAAAGAATCAAACTCACACACATACACACATACAACACCCACATATACATACATCCATGCACTGTAAGCACAACGTTTCTCTACAATAAAAACAAAAGCTGGGCACACAAGTATACATACACATAAACAAAGAATCAAACTCACACACACACACACACATAGCCAAGAAACTCTCAGCATAAAAATCCCCAAAATCCCCCCATTTGTAACAGGGTTGCCATCGTTTTTATTTTTTCCCGGTTTTGAATTCCCAAAACAGGACTATCGTCCCCATTACTAATCTACTCAGATGTAATTCTGCATGTCTGTCAAAATTGTTGTTTCACAGAAGCTTTATAATCAAAGATGGGAAATGAGATTTGCATTTCGGTATCAATAAAAAATTTTTGAGTACTTTTTTGGTCCCGAGAGTACCAAAAACTATTATTATTTTTAATTTAGATTTGATTAGCAAAAAATTATATAAAATTTATTTACAAATAAAATAAGGAACACATAGCTATGTATGTATGTTCATCAGATATTACCAAAATCACTTGATTAGTCCCAAACCACTTTTTATTCAATTTAAAATGTTTCAATAATAATTAATTTAAGAATTTCCAAAATTATTTGTTTGCAAAAAGACATATACATATGTATGTATATATATAATTTATTAATTCTTTGTACTTATTTACAAGAAATACAAATACCTGTGATCTGTTTACTTATTATTGGAATAAGAAAAGTTTCCATATTAATACGAGCCATAACCGCCAAAGAGCTTAAGCAACATAATTTTCGAGCTTAATTTTTTTCATGAAAATCGTTTAGTTACGATCGCAGATAATCAATTTTCGTTAAAAAACGACGTTACAAAGATATGCCGCTTAAAGTTTTTTTTGGCGGTTATGGCTCGAATGGACAAAAAAGTGCCTGTGCCATCTAACATCCAATAGGGCCAAAAAATGGCACAATTGCGCCACATTTCTCATCACTGATTTTCACAGGTGCAAATGTTAAAGTTATAATAAGAAGAGTTTTTAGACTTATATAAATTTATATAAAGACTTGATACTGTCGGAACATAAAGTCTGTTCCTATGTTATGTTTTCATGAGATTTTGGTAAGAAAAAATCCTTTCGACATTTGCAGAGAAGTGAGGTATAGACAAAATTCCGCAAGCTACTTTCGATATATCAGGAATTATGTATTCATCTAATGCGTTTTTAATTTTAGATACTCTAGACCAGAAACTGCATATATTATTTTGTTAATGGTTTCAGTTCTTCCATATTAGCTAATGATCCATATTGGTTGTTAATATTTTCAAAATTTAGCCTTTCGCTGGGAGACATTTTAATTAAAAGTGGTAGAATGCTGTTGGTTTTACCAGATAAAACATTTTCAGAGGAAATCTTATTAATCCAAACTAACATTTCATTGTCAAAGTCCACTTTAGAACTTGACAGAATTTAATATATAACTTTTTACAATTTTCTTTAAACTGATTTAAAACAGTTGTTTCAACATGATTTCTGTTTATATATAGATCAACTTCTGTGCCGCAGAAAATATCATTTGTTAAAATATCTTTATTAATAAAGTTTCATGCCATTTGTCGAAAAAGAAATTTAATTCTTGACAAAAATATATGCAAACGCGCGTCTTCTAACTGCATTTCTAAGTAGACCGTGAGAGTATCAAATGCGCTGGGGGAGTACTACGGTACTTTTTCATGTGAAATAGTATCAAAAAAAAGTACGATCGTACCAACTTTCCCATCACTGTTTATAATATTAAGTCACAAACCACAATTGCTTCTGACATAGTCTCTGTTGCTTTTTCTATCTCTCTGTAAATATTTAGCACAGCTACTATATAATACAATGTCGGCATCCGTTTCAAAATTGTATTGCCACCACAAAATTTTTTCTTTGCGGCATAAAAAAGTTCAACCATTTTAACGATTGTTTCTTCAAATTCGAAAATACTAAGTTAGCATATAATAATGCAACGCTATTTATATTGCATGTATATAATTACTATTAAATGGTAAAAAAAAACATATATGCATTTATCGGTGTCGTAATATATAAACTGTAGCCGGCTAACGTTTCCGTCAATAGTGAACCGCCGCTACTTGCTCCGTCACGGCATAGATTTCGGACTGACAGTGGTTTGTCAAAAAGGTTAAAAGTTATAAATCCAGAATATTTTAAGGGAGTATATATTGATTTGATGAGCAAGATTAAAAAGCTATTACCCCAAAAAAACATCAAATAACTTACATAAGTTTGATTCGACGAGCCTATTTTTCATAATAAGAACAGAAGAAAATAGAGCACGCTCTAATTGAAATTTTGTTACACGGCTTTGCGTCTGACTTTTACAGAAGCAATGTTTTAAAGGTACCACATGACATGTACATGTTTTACACAGGAAAATTTGACAAGTCCGACGTAAAAACATGTCTACGGGGGCATAAACGAACTTAATAATAAATATCGAAAATTATTTGTGTAATGCAGTGATGTAATGAACGGAATATATGCTCTTTTATGGCGCTGATTTAGGTGAAATGGAGAACTATTCTACAGAAAATATAAATTGCTGATTTTTGAAGACACATTCTTACCCCCATATTCATAAAATTTCAAATGAGTTTCAAATGTATTTTATTTTTAATTTTTCATACTAAGTTTTCTTAAAATGAATTTCAAATTCATTTTATTTTTTTATGAATATGGGGGTCAAAGTTTATATAGGCAGTACAGCTCAAAATAAAAGCTGCACTCCAAAAACCAAGGCAGTGGAAAATATTTTTGAAATATATTATATATATATATATATATATATATATAATATTTTGAAATTTTCTCACAAAATCAACTTCTTGTAAATTATGGAAAAAATTTTGACTTCAAGCATGCGGATTTTAACAAATTAAATTATCTTCTTTTGACTGGCAATTGGTTCGAATACAGTTCACTCAAAAACTTTAGTACTACAGAAATCGATGCAATCTTAAATAAATTTTACACTGGGTTATTTGACTGCTTTAAGAGATCGATACCAATAACAGTGAGAAGAGTTCTAAATGGACTTCCTTGGAATACCAGAGCTTTATCAAGACTGAAAAACTTGAAAAACGAACACTACAAAAGATATAGAAAAACTGGCCTTAACTCTGATTATAGTCAATACTCAATTTCAAGGTCACTCTATAACCTAGAAAATAGTCAATGTTATAACAACTATCTGCTAAAAGTAAAAAACAATTTTAAGTTTATGCCAAAATTTTTCTATGAGTTCGTGAATTCATCATTCTGGTTACCCAGCAATGATGAAATTTGGGGATATTGAATCTTCTAGTGATTCTGAAATGTGCGACTTATTTGCTGACTTTTTTTCTTCCACTTACTCAGCGAAGAAATGGACCAAACTATCAAAGTACCCATATCCACTTCCTGAAATGATTCAAATTGTGTGCCCAATTCTAGACTCATCTACTGTTATGAATACAATAAAAACATTGAAAAGTTCCGACAAATTCGGCCCTGATGGAGTTCCAAACTGTGTGCTTATTAAATGTTCGCAATCGTTAATTATGCCCTTAACTTAGTTATTCAACATATCTCTTTCCAATGGCTACTTCCCAAATATTTGGAAAAATCATTTATTATACCTCTCTTCAAATCTGGCAGCAGATCTAATATAGCTACCTACAGAGGCATAACTAAATTGAGCGCGATTACTTAAGCTATTTGAAAAAATAGTAACTGATATACTATGCACCCAAATATCATCATTACTTTCACCTCACCAACACGGGTTTAGAAATGGCCGATCAACAGTTATAAATTTATTGGAATTTACAACAAATGTAGTATCTTCATTTTACAAAGGCATGCAAACCGACACAATCTATACGGATTTCAGCAAGGCATTCCATAAAGTTAATCACGATATCCTCATTTTTAAATTAGACAAAATTGGACTATCACCCGTTCTCTTGAATTGGATGTTATCATATCTTAAGAACAGATTTCAGTATGTTCTCTTCAAATACCAAAAATTTAAGATTATTCCAGTCCCGTCTGGTGTGCCTCAAGGTAGCCACCTAGGCCCGTTATTGTTTTTAATATTTATTAATGATTTACCTTCTTGCATCGCACATTCTAAAATATTAACGTATGCTGACGACGTAAAATTATTCCTTAGCACGAGTAATCCTAACCTATCTACCTTATTACAAATAGATTTAAATAATTTCTTCCGATGGTATATAGTAAACTTAATGGGTCTCAATTTGAAAAAATGCAAACACATGTTACTTTACAGAGCAAATCCATTAGTATCTAATTATACGATAAATGAACATACTCTTGAAAAAGTTGATACATTCTTAGATCTTGGAGTACTTTTGGATAATAAACTAAGTTTTAACGCACACACATCACAAACTGTGAATAAAGCCAGAGGAGTATTAGGTTATATTAAGCGCTGGGGATATGAATTTGATGATCCGTATATTACTAAGCAGTTATATACCTCCCTAGTAAGACTAACTTTGGAATATGCCTCTGTGCTCTGGGACCCACAATATGAAGTACATATAAAGATAATTAAGTCCGTTCAAAAGCAATTCCTTTTATTTTGCCTCCGAAGTCTTCACTGGAATAGAGATACTAACCTTCCATCATATGAAAGCCGCTTAGCACTCATTAAACTTCCTACACTAAAAAGTAGAAGAGTATATTTGAATATATCGTTTATTATGAATCTAATTAATGACAATACCACTTCTAAAACTCTTCTTCGTAAAATTGAATTTTTAATTCCAAATCGTCCAACTCGAAATTATGTTCCTCTTAAACTCCAATATTTCCGTTATATTAGTATATTGATTTTTCATCACATCCTGATGTCCTAAAAAGGAATATTATTAATTTATTAAATAGTTAAATGTATTAACAATATCATGAGTTGTTATTAATTCGCTTTAAAAAAAAACATTGTTATTTAGCCTGTAAGAAAATTATTTTCATAGGCTTTTATGTACATAAATAATAACAGAACCAAAGCTTTGAGCATAATCAATAAATTTATAATACTTGTTAAAATCAGAACAAATTCTTAATAATGGAACCCAGTTGGCATTGTTAGATCTGTAAACTTGTAGGGACAGCGGTATATAATTACGTGTAGGACGTGATGGAACATTAAAACAAATATTACTTATCAAAAATTAACTGGAAATATTTCCTTTTATAAGATTAAGAAGAAAAGTTACATTTAACATTATTCTGCGACTTTTAAGCAATGGTAGTTTGATTAAAGCAAGTCTACTATTATAAGATGGTAAATTTTGCATATCCCATTGCAAACCACAGAGACAAAAAAGCAAGAACTGCTTCTGAACAGATTCAACAGTGTTAACATGAACATTATAGGTTGGATCCCAAATTATTGAACTATATTCAAGAATTGGCCGGACTAGAGATGTATACAATTGCTTTGTTATATACGGGCCAATAACTCCTTTGCCTAGCGTTTTATAAATCCCAAGACAGAACGCGCTTTGCTTACTGACAATGAAATGTGGCGAATGAAATTTAGTTTTGCATCCAGTAAGATTCCAAGATCTGAAACCATATCAACTTTCTTTAATATATGGTCATTCAGAACATAATTTACATTTAAATGAGATCTCCGAAAGAAACTCATAATATTATACGTTTTGTGATTAAGTTCCATAAGATTAATTTTACACCAGGAACTAAACGCATCTAAACCATGTTGTAAGAAAGTATGATCAGCATAGCAATTATAGGTTTAAAAAATTTTGACGACATCTGCGTACATAAGGATATTTGAATACTTTATTACTCTTGGCAAATCATTAATGAACACAGAAAAAACAATGTCCCAAGATGGCTTCCTTGTGGAACACAATATTTAACATATATTGGCTTAGATGTCTGTCTTTTGAAATAAACTTTTTGTTTTCGATTTGACAAGTTAGAAGAAATCCATCTTAAAGAGTTAATTGTAAATGTGGTTGACCTTATCAAACGCTTTACTAAAATCCGTGTATATTACATCTGTTTATTTGTGTTAAACAAGTCCACGATTAATAATAGTTGTCAAATGCAAAAGATTTGTGACTACTGAACAACCTTTTTTAAACCCGTGTTGAGCAGGCGATATAATTGATGAAACTTGGTGACCAAGTTGATCAGTAATTATTTTTTCAAAAAGCTTTGGCAGTGTACTAAGCTTAGCAATGCCTCTATAATTTGCGATATTACTTTTACAGCCAGATTTAAATAAAGGAATTGCAAATGAATCCTTCCAAAATGTGGGGAAATAGCCATTTTTATTGATATACTAAAAAAATATGTTAACGGAGAAGTAAAAGCAGCAGCACAATTAATGAGAAGAGAACTCGGAATTCCATCGGGTCCACATTTATATGAAAATTTTAATTTTCTCAGACAGTTAAAAACAGTTGTTTCGTCTACGAGTGCCATAGATATACCCAAACTCGAATATTCAAGAAAAGGATATGAAGAATTTTCATCATATTGTTTATTAGAATATGTTGTTGAAAATAAAAATTTTCAAAAACGGTAAAACTAAAAAAACCGAAAATTATAAAATCGCCAAACTAAAAAAAATCGCCAAAAATTAAAAAAAAATCGCCAAAGTTAAAAAAATATTTCTAAAAGTAAAATAAATCGCCAAATTCGAAAAAATCGCCAAAATTAAAAAAAAAACGCCAAAATGGAAAGAACGCCAAAAATCGAAAAAAATCGCCAAAACGCGAAAATTTCGCCAAAACAAAAAAAAAAATTACATAAAAAAAAACGCCAAAAATGAAAAAATCGCCAAAAATTAAAAAATCGTCAAAATGAAAAAACGCCAAAAATTTAAAAAAAAATCGCCAAAACAAGAAAATAAAGTGTCAAAACGAAAAAAGGAGCCAAAACTTAAAAAAATCGCCAAAAACTTGAAATTTTCAAAAACGGCAAAACTAAAAAAACCGAAAATTATAAAATCGCCAAACCAAAAAAAAAAAAATCGCCAAAAATTAAAAAAAATCGCCAAAACGAAAAAAATCGCCAAAATTAAAATATAAATTTCTAACATTCAATTAAATCGCCAAATTCGAAAATATCGCCAAAATGAAAAAAAAAAAACGCCAAAATGAAAAAAAAATCGCCAAAACGCGAAAATTTCGCCAAAAATAAAAAACAAATTAAATAAAAAAAAAATCGCAAAAATGAAACAAATCTCCAAAAATCGCCAAAATCCTCGTTCTCGTTGAACCTTCGTAGTGAAGAGACATTAAAGCGGATTTTTTGAAATGCTTATTTTACTGTGAGTTCTGAAACTCTTAATGAAAAAAAATATAAATAATAAATCTGATGAAAATCTTTTTTTAACGGCAAAGCCAATTTTTCGTCAGCGATCAACTTCGCTTTGTCCAATGCCAACTAGTGAATCGTTAACATTACCATTGCCTAGTACTTCTTCATTTAAGTCTGCGATATCATCCGCATCGGGCTCGCCTTCATCACTAAACCAAGTTATCACTACAGATAACAGTAGCTCAAAACCCAAGGTACAAGTGGGAATGGACAGATATATAACAGTGGTAAAGCGTGGGCGAAGCCCAAATTCTTCAAAAATTTCATCTGCTCCAAAGATGTCTAGGGATAACAGCGCATCATCTACCAATCGTCAAAATCGTTTTTCATTATTGCAAGACACCGACGACAAGCCCTCTACATCATCGCAAAAGTCTTTTAAGCCACCACCTATTTATCTGAGAGAAAAAAATTCTAACGCGCTTATAAAAAAACTACTGTCGACCATTGGTGAAAATACTTTTCACATCATTCCAATTAAACGAGGTAATATTGATGAAACTAAAATCCAAATATATAATGAAAAGGGTTTCCGAAAAATTGTTAGTGAATTCGAAAAAAATAAAAAAAAATTTTACACATACCAACTTAAGAGTGCTAAAGGCCTACAGATAGTATTAAAGGGCATAGATTCATATGTTGAACCCGAAGAAGTAAAATGTGCACTTGTCGACCAAGGATTCAAGGTAAAAAATGTTACCAACATATTTAATAGAGAAAAGGTCCCCCAACCCCTATTTCGGGTTGAACTGGAGCCGAATGACATACAATTGAAAAAAAATGAAGCCCATCCAGTTTATAACGTAAAGTATCTCTTATACCGAAAAATCACAGTTGAAGAGCCACGTAAGCGTTCAGGTCCCGTACAGTGCCATAATTGCCAAGAATATGGCCATACGAAAACTTACTGCAAGTTACCTACAGTGTGTGTTATCTGCGGTGAATTGCATGGTACTGCTAGCTGCACTAAGCCGAAAGATCAAGCAGAAAAAAAATGTAGTAATTGTGGAGGTAATCACACAGCTAACTATAGAGGGTGCCCTGTATATTCTTTCGTTAAACAGGCTATGGGTCAAAAACCCAAGTTAACTCCAGCTCTACAAGTAAACGCGAACTCCGACACTTTTGCTCAAATCTGCCAACCACTTACTTCACGTGTATCGTATGCTGATGCTGCTAAGACTAGTTCAATTCCCACGCAAAATGTTCCACCGCCAAATAATTCAACGAATTCAAACTCAAGCTATAACGTTAGTCGCCTTGAAGCTACTATTGAGAATCTGGTGCTAACTATAAACAACTTTACTACAAATATGACAAGTATGATGCAAGAAATGCTGAGAATGCAGAATACACTGCTTCAAGCATTAGTTAATAAACCATGAACACGTTAAAAATATGTTTCTGGAACGCAAACGGCATTCGCCAACATAAAAATGAACTTGAGCACTTCCTCATGGAAAAAAATATTGATATAATGTTGGTTTCTGAGACTCATTTGACCTCAAGAAGCTTATTTAAAATAAATGGTTACACTTTATATGATACAAAGGACCCGAGAGAGAGAGATCATGTGGTGGATCAGCAATTCTGATTAAGTCAAGACTCAAGCACTATGTCCTTGACAACGTTAGTGAAGAATATTTGCAAGCAACGAATATTTTCGTAGAAAATTTTTGTGCGAACTTCGTGATATCATCAATTTATTCACCTCCCAGATTTTCAGTTACCGAAGATCAGTATGAGAAGTTCTACAAATCGCTTGGATCTTGTTTCGTGGCAGCTGGTGACTACAATGCAAAACATACGTACTGGGGATCGCGTCTTGTTACACCTAGAGGTTGAGCCTTGTTCAATACAATTTCAAAAATGGGCTTAGATGTGGTTTCGAGTGGGGAGCCTACTTACTGGCCTACTGACGTAAGAAAAATTCCAGATGTTATAGATTTTGCCGTCACGAAAAATATTCATAGGGACTTAATTCATGTAGAGGCCTCTCTAGATCTGTCCTCCGATCACTCTCCAACAATAGTTACAATTTTCAACCCACTAAGGAGTGATTTAACTAACTCATATGTGAAGATGATTAATGGAATCAACTGGCTGGTATTCAAAAAATATCTTAGTAGTCACTGCGTAGAAAACATTCAGCTTAGATCATGCGATGATATTGAATTTAACATTGCCAATCTTAACGAAAATATTAAACAGGCTGCTGAACACGCCACTACCTCCTATCCGCAGACCGGCTTTAACAGGATTTATTCTACGGAAATTGAACGTCTTGTATGTGAAAAAAGGAGAGCTAGAAGAGAATGGCAACAACACAGATCACCCCTAAATAAAATCAGACTTAAAGAATGTACTAAACGACTCAAAGAGCTGCTATCGTCGGAAAAAACTGCACTACTGGAAAAGTATTTAGAAGGTCTTGATGTAACGTCCGCATCTAATTACTCTTTATGGCGCGCTACTAGAAATCTTAAACGACCCGTTGATCTTAAATCACCATTGCGTACTGCAAGAAGTGATAGTGAGAAAGGTAACTTATTTTCTGAGCATTTAAAATCTGTATTCACTCCCAATTCATGTACGGGTGCTGCTGATTTACCGAGTGTAGTTTCTCTACCCCCTCGTCCCTTAAGGTTTAAGATGCGTGAAGTACAAAAAGTAATTGCTGAACTCAACCCGAAGAAAGTTCCAGGTATTGATGGCATTAGTAACAAAATGCTCATGAACTTGCCTCATATTGCAATAAGAATCCTGCTATTTACTTTTAATGCTATTTTAAGAATGCAGTATTTTCCACATAACTGGAAACTGGCCAAGATCAAAATGATTCCAAAGGCGGGCAAAGATCTTACCAAGACTGAGTCATATAGGCCTATAAGCTTACTATCTACAATCTCAAAGCTTTTCGAAAAGCTGCTCATGACTAAATTGTCCAAAATTTTAACTGATAATGGGTGCATCCCGGACCATCAATTTGGCTTTAGAAGTCAGCACAGCACGATTGAACAAACGCATAGACTGGTCCAAGTTGTAAGAAGAACATTTGAAGAAAAGAAGTATTGTTCTGCTCTCTTCATTGATGTTTCTCAGGCGTTTGATAAAGTATGGCACGAAGGCCTAGTTTTAAAATTGAAGACATATCTGCCAATAAACATTCAAAAGCTTTTGGAAAGTTATATTATTGATAGGAAGTTCACTGTTGTGGAAGGAGAGTTCACGAGTGTGCCCGAATCTATATCTTCTGGTGTGCCCCAGGGTAGTATTCTGGATCCTGTCTTGTATTTAATATATACTTGTGATATGCCTGTGAGAAATAATATCCATATTTCTACTTTTGCCGATGATACAGCCTGTATGAGTGTGCATGAAAACCCTTATGAGGCATCCCGCAATCTCCAGGAACATATCATTCAGCTGGAAATATGGTTGAACTTATGGAGAAGTAAAGTCAATGAACAAAAGTGTGTCCATATAACGTTCACCCTAAGAAGAGATACTTGCTCCCCCATTCGAATCAACAATCAAAATATTCCTCAACATTCCCAAGTGAAATACCGTGGTATACACCTTGATCGAAGACTTACATGGAAACATCATATTGACTCTAAGTTAACTCAGATGAAACTTAAGTTAACTCAAATATATTGGTTGATTGGCAGAAACTCAACACTCAGCCTAGACTGCAAACTTTTACTGTACAAGTCGCTTTTGAAGCCAATATGGTGCTACGGAATTCAGTTATGGGGCACTGCTTCAGCTTCCAATGTCGAGAGAATCCAAAGAAGGCAAAACAAAATTTTACGGTTAATAACATCGGCTCCATGGTACATCCAAAATTCTATTATACATCGTGATTTAAATATGCCACTAGTGACTGAAGAAATTGAAAAATACGCAGGCAAATATTTAACAAAACTCGAGTCACATCCTAATCCGCTTGCTCGTAATATTTTGAACTTTACTGGACACATCCGCTTAAAAAAAAGGGACACACGGGCTCTTATACCTAACACTCCAGATAGGACTACTTGAAAATACTTTCCCCCCCCCCCCCTTTTTTTGATTATCACTACTAATGTATTATTTATAACTACCACTAAGTTTATGCCGGGCCTAATAATTTTTTTTATAGATCTAAGATTTGAATTTTTATTTTTTATTTTTTTGTTTTTTATTTACATGCATTACAAAAAAAAAAAAAAAAAATTATATATTATATAGGATTAAGTTTGTATTAAATTACATATCTAGTGTTCGTACGGAACCCTTCGTGCGCGATTCAGAGTCGCACTTTACTGAATTTATTTTAAATTTTAACACTAAAATTGTTGTAGTTGGTATGAAAATACACTAATTTTACAAATTTCAAGTTTCAATATACAATTGTATGTATATTACATGGGATTTTAACATTTTTCGTTGCTCGTTTTGGAAAACCCTTTAATTTGTAATTCTCATGTATTTTTTGTTGTAGCGGCCAAGGTTCTACATACTGTGTCGAAATTTCAGGTCCGTAGCTCTTACGGTTCCTGAGAAAATACCGTGTGACGGACAGACGGACAGCGTAGCGAAAAAAATAGGGTGCCTTTTCACCTTTGGTGTACGGAACCCTAAAAAGGATGAAAGAAAACGAACGTGCATTAGCAGCACGTAAATGTATGAAATTTTTATTTAATTATTTCGATGTGTTAATTCTTTTGACTTTTTATATATTTACTTTTGTAAGTGCGGAAAGACATACAAAAGGAGATGAATTCTCAGATTTGTGTGTGCATCTATGGTTGGGAAAAATCGTTTAATTAGGGTGTGAAACGCAGTGCCTGTTGTGTAGAAATTGAGTTGTTGTTTTCTTCTTAGTGTCTTGAGTCTTGTATGGTATTGTATTGAATTGTTTAGTGCATATAAAAAAGCTGCACGTCCGAGATGTAATAGTTTATGAGGGTTAGAATTGTTATTTTTTTTTTCGTTTAAAATTAAATTTTTATGATCGTCTGACTCCTTTATCTTTTACCTTTTCTATTGGTTATTTAAAGAGGGAAAAATATGCATTCACCAAAAAAGGGTACAAGAAAAAAATCTTAGTTAGTTTTACTCTCTGCCTTAGAATATTTCACCATGTTATGTGTGTGTGAGTTGGGTTAGCATTAGATAATTTACCTACCTGAAATTGTGTGTGTGGGTTTGTGTGCATTGGTCAGTTCTACTGTTATGGAAAAAACAGATATACTTACATATCGTCACCTTAAAGACCAAACAACCTATCAGCAAAAATTTAAAAATTGAGTTTTTTATTTAATATTATTCCGTATATCATAACGCATATATATGCAAAATTTTAAACGCCTAATATTACAAATAAACAAGCTATTACCAAATTTCCAAATACCCTATCAGCAAGTGTACAATTTTCTGAAACCAAATAACCTATCAGCACTCATGCTAAAGAAGAAATCAGAGTAACTATTTGAATTTTTTCTTTTGAGAAACAGTTACTTTTGATTTGTTGTTCTTTGTTTTTTATTACATTTTATTTATTGTTATAAGTGAAAAGAAAATAAAAAAGTTTTAAAACGCAATAAAATGCAGTAATGCCAAATTTTGAGACTCAAAACGCGTACAAATTTTTGAAAAAAGGGCTAGAAAGGGCTAAATTGAAAAAAATATTAAAAAAAAAAAATAGTAAAATTTTTCGAAAAAGCGCGAAAAGGGGCTAGTATTAAAATGTTTCTGTTGAAAATAAAAAGATCAAATCAATTTTTTTAAAGTAATTTATTAGAATAAAAATAGCTGTCATGAGATCAACACATACATAGCTTGAGAGCTTCAATATTTTACATATTTCATACATACGTAGATTAAATAGTTAGCATATATATATAATAGAAATATATATACATATGTATTTAAAATTGGCCTTTATTAAATAAAATTTCGATTTCTCGCTCTTCTAAAAACATACATTATCTGTTTTAGGCTGAACTGAATAACTTTCAAGGCATAAAAAATTTGGAAAAAATAAAAGATTACTCTATATTATTCCTCTTTTTTAAATTGTTAAAGCAATATCGACTTTTTACTCATTTTATTTTGCTAGATTAAAGGAAGAAAAAGTTCGCAAAAGTTTAAATGTAGCCATATCGAGCAAAAACTAAAAAGGGGCTAAAAGATTACTGTAAAAAATGCTAGGTTTGCGCCTTTTTTAGTTTGGGGCTAAAAATTTTTTTTCTCGTTTTGACTGACTGAAAACGGGCAAATATGGAAGTTCCTAAAAAAGTCAACAAAAAAGAAGAAAAAAAATAAAAATCGTATGAACGGTAAGGAATATATGACATTGTTCTATTTTTTCCGAAAAATTAACTTTAATAACTTTTAATAACTTTATTTAAAAATTAAAAATTTTAGGAAAAATAAAAAATGTATACTTTAGAAGGCCGTGACGTACTAAAAAAGAGCAAAATAAGTCATCAAAAATCATGATAAAATTTTAATTTTGTTGCATAGTATAATTTAAGCAAACATTAGGCACTTTTTTGTTTAAACAAGTAAAATAAACTATAACTGTTAATATTTAATTTAAATAATATTCATGTGTTTAAAGGAATGCTTAATTATTCATACTAATTAGTATTGCTGATAAGTTGTTTGGTTTCAGATTTTTACAATTCCAAATAACCTAAGCTCCATATCATAGGCTGTGTTTAGAAAAACCGAGCTTTCTCAACCGATATATACTTCTGGTTTCATTTTAATCTGAATATATAATTTTCGTTTCAATATTGAAAATAGTTCCAATTTTATAACGTTTTTTCTCTCTCCTGTAAACTTTTGAAAACTGCTGATAGGTCGTTTGGTCTTTAAGGTGACGATATGTTTTTGATCAAATAGATAAAAACAAATTATATAGTGTTTTCACACTGAAGATTAAAACCTGGTTTTAACGTTAAAACCATAAACAGCTGATTTTGCATTCATGCTGCAAGTTTGCTAAATTCAGGTTTTAACTCATAGGCTGTCTAATAACTTTGCTGAAAATAAAATAAATCTCCTGCAGAAATGCGTGTATTTGTTGTTGCATTTTTTCTGCTTTTTAATAACACTTGTTGGACATACTGTTCAACTGTTTTTGTTTGTATGAAACACTGAGATATTTCACAATGCGCTCTAAAATGGAAATTATTTTTATATTTTGTAAATAAAATTTTTTAAATTATGTAAATTCTTATACAGATTGAAGAAGTGCTTGGAAATAATGTTAATAATATAAAAATGCACAAATATATTATAAGATAAACCTTTTTTATAGGCAGATGAATGTCAGTAATATTGTCTATTTTCACTTTCCAGAGTTCAATGAAAATTTTTTCGTTGTTTTCCTTCCAAAAATCTGTTTTCTTCCATAATTTTTTGATTATTGTTGCTGCTGCATCCATTTTTAACTTAAAAATCTTTCAAGCGTTATCTATTCCCAGTAACAAAAATGGAAGTCATTCTGAAGGCACCACATTTTCATTGCTTCCAAAAAATCGATATGTTTAATTTGCCGATAGTTAGCAGAAAACCAAGTAGAAGTTTATTTTGATCACAGAAAACCTTGTAGTTTTTCCATAGTTTTAGTAAATACTCACCAAAATGTTCAAAAATCGATTTTTTTAAAGAAATTTACTAACGAACTAATTTTGGCCTAAAATTTAGAAGTTATTTGCTTAAATTTACATGAAAACACTGTTTCGCGTTTAATTTCGTATAAAAAGAAACGAAATGTTAAAATATGTAACTTTTTAAAGTTTTTCCTAGATGAAAATATTACCATAGAACATAAAAAAGGAAATTTTTCTTAAAATCGCTTCTGATTCGGTGACTAGGCATCGAAAAAGAGAACTTCTTGCAATGACAACCCTATGTAAAAATCATTAGATCGGATCGAAATTTGAACTACTTCCAGACTGCAAACTCTACATTTTCATGACTTCTTTGGAGTGTCTTTTTTTACTGGGTTGTTATTCACTGGCATAAACATTATTAGCTGCTGCCGGTCATTTTAACTTGGCAGCACTGAATATATCATAGCGAAAACAAGGTTCCATTTAATAAAACCATCTTAAAACCAATTTAAAAATGGTTTTAAGTTGGTTTTAACAACAACAATTTGTATGGTAAAACCAGATTTTAACAGTTGGTTTTAACGTTGAAACCAACTTTTATTAAAACCATGTCAGCGTGAAAACACTAGTACATTTATAATTACAACATTAATTTTATTTAAAAATCTTTTATATTTCTCTTACTTTTGAGATATAGGTTTATAGTAAAAAATTCTTTTATATAAATTAAAAAGTTTCTGAGTTAGTAAATATTCATTGTAATGTAATTTACATGAACATATGTTAACATCTTGAATTAAATCCTTTGTTATTATATCAAAATATATGAAAGGAGTGTAGACATTGCAATACATTCTTAATTCGTTAATAATTCTCAGGAATAATTTCTTGTGGTCCTTATCAATATTCAAGAAAAGGATATGAAGAATTTTCATCATATTGTTTATTAGAATATGTTGTTGAAAAAAAATTCAGCAAAAACATTACTTATTGTTAAATCATCATCAGATTCAAAACAAGCAAGCTTCATAACTGGAGGAAATTATATTGAACGTCGCTTGGAGTTAACAAAATTGTAAAAGGATTTTGGATCAGACCTTATATTACTGGGAATTCGATTTAAATACGAGTAGTAGCAAGATTGGTTGTTTAAAGTCTATTTTACACGTGCGGAAGAGTATTTAGCAAAATCAATATAGGATCCAGACTTTTTATATATTTTATACAACTTGTTCTTTTTATTTTTTAGAGATGATAAGTGCTTTTATCCCCATGGTGGACATAGCGATTTGATTCAACAATTTTAGGAATACATTGCTCCATATACGCATAAATTGTTTTGTAAAATAAATCAATTAAGTTATCAATATCTTCAGGGCAACTAATATTGTTACGTGGCAAAAGTATTTAAACCCAGTTAGTGTTATTTAACAGTTCATTAAGCAAATTATAGTCGGTTTTATTGAAACAATAACTTTTAGTTTTTGATATAGTATTTGCTACAGTTGGATTGAAATTAGAGATGTTGATTTCAATTGTAGGATGATGACTATCTTCAGGAAAAGACACTGCATCACGAAGATGGACAGTAATGTCAGAACTATTGTTTACGAAAACTAAATCAAGTAATTTTAGATTATCATTTAATATTCCATTCAATTGATAAAGATCAAGATTAAGAAGCGAATATATGAATTCCATGTGATGTAAAAAATTCCAGGAAACGGAAGGCATATTAAAATCTCCAACAAAAATTACAATATCATTCAGGCTAGAATTGTTTGTTATATATTTAATCGCTTCAGCATGTTTACGGTACACAATATCAGAAGAATTCCGAGGAATATACGAAGAACTAATCAATATATTTCTAAACTTCAATTTAATTTTGACAGAAATAAACTCAATATCCAAGTTAGAGTTCTGTAGTAAAACTTGTGAGGAAAGACGAATGGAAACAGCAATTAAAACACCTCCACCTCTAATATTACATCCGCGATCACGTCTATAAATTTGATAATTGTCACAGAAAATTTATGTGTTTAAAACATTTTCAACAAGTCAAGTTTCCGTAAAGATGATAATACTACAATTAAAACCAAAGCTATTATTGTAAAGAGATGACAACTTAGAGTTAACGCTTCGCACATTTTGGTAGGTTATGGAAATGACATCATATAAAGTACTTAGTTTTTTGGCTATTTAAATCAGGAACTGGAAGACGGGCCACATTTCATTGAGAAACTGCAAAATTTTCTAAATTATGGTATTTTGTAAAAACTTCACCAAACTGCGCAAATTTAAATTGTAAGTTTAAAAATTCATTACTAATTTTTTAGAATTCATCTTGAGAATTTTTAAACAAATTATAAAATGCTATACCGATGTTTTAGCAATTATTGCATGACCAATAATGGTTCCTGGTAGGATTGTCAAGTGCATCAGCGTCTCGAGCTTTGAGGCCACAACATTTTAAGTGGTAATGACTTACGCATAGCCAACAGGAAACATTCCGATCAGTTCCAGAATTAGAGCAACTATTATCTGTACATGCCGAGGCGTTCTCGTTCTCGTGGTACCTTCATAGCGAACAGTCGATTAGCGGAATTTTTCTTACTTACAAAAAATTAAACAAACAAAAATATTCGTAGGACATATTATTCGCAATAGGTACATACTGTCTTTAATAAATAAGCTTTATGCTTGCTAATATTTTTACATAGTAAAAATAACAAAAACAAAAAAAACCGCAAACAAAAAAAAAATTAAACAAAGTGATATTGAGGAATACTATATATGTATACCTCTAAACAAATAAACAATCATAAATAACAAAAACAAAAAAAGACCGCAAACAAAAAAAAAACACAAACGAATATCCCTTGAGGAATTCTTTGTATGAGTGCCTCAAATACAAAAAAATTTGAAGTGAGTTCTAACGGCAGAAATGCTTATTTTACTGTGAGTTCTGAAACTCTTAATGAAAAAAATATAAATAATAAATCTGATGAAAGTCTTTTTTTAACGCCAAAGCCAATTTTTCGTCAGCGATCAACTTCGCTTTGTCCAATGCCAAATAGTAATGATGCATTAACATTACAGTTGCCTAGTACTTCTTCATATAAGCCAGTAATATCATCCCCTTCAGGCTCGTGTTCATCACTTAACAAAGTTATCACTACAGATAACAGCAACTCAAAACCCAAGGTACAAGTCGGAATGGACAGATATATAACCGTGGTAAAGCGTGGGCTAAGCCCGAATTCTTCAAAAATTTCATCTGCTCCAAAAATGTCTAGGGATAACAGCGCAGCGTCAACTAATCGCCAAAACCGTTTCGAAATTTTGCAAGATGACAACGACAAACCCGAGGTATCCTAGAATAAAATATCCAAGCCGCCACCAATCTATTTGAGACAAAAAAATTCAAATGCCCTTATTAAAAAATTAATTTCGGTCATTGGTGAGAATAAATTTCACATTGTTCCAATAAAACGTGAAAACATAGATGAAACTAAAGTCCGAATTTATGACGAAAAAGATTTCCGCAAAATGGTTGCTGAATTTGAAAAAAATAAAACAAGCTTCTACACATACCAGCTTAAGAGCGCTAAAGACATGCAGATCGTATTGAAGGGCATAGATTCTTATGTTGTTCCCGAAGAGATATAAGATGCGCTCGTCCTCCAGGGGTTTAAGGTAAAAAATGTGTCCAATATAATAAACAGAGAGAAGATTCCCCAACCCCTATTTCGTGTTGAACTTGAGCCTACTGATATAAAATTGAAAAAAAATGAGACGCATCCAATTTATAATTTGAAATACCTCTTGTACCGAAAAATCACAGTTGAAGAGCCACATAAGCGTTCAGGTCCTGTACAGTGCCATAATTTCCATGAATATGGCCATACAAAAACATACTGCAATTTACCCTCTGTTTGTGTTGTGTGCGGCGAATTACACGGCACTGCTAGTTGCAATAAGCCAAAAGATCAAAGTGATAAAAAATGCAGTAATTGTGGAGGTAATCACACCGCTAACTACAGAGGTTGTCCTGTGTACTCTTTCGTAAAGAAGACTATGGTGCAAAAACCTAAATTAGCTCCAGCTCAATCAGCAAACGCTTACTCTGCCACTTTTGCGCAAATGAGCCAACCAGTTACTTCCCGTGTATCGTATGCAGATGCTGCTAAGACAAATTCAATTCCCACACAAAATGTTTCCCCGCCAAATAATTCAAAAAATACTGACGCAAGGTTTAATTTTAATCGCCTTGAAGCTACTATTGAAAATCTGGTGCAAACTATAAACAATTTTACAACAAATATGACTAGCATGATGCAAGAAATGCTGCGAATGCAGAATACTCTGCTTCAAGCATATTAATAAGCCATGAACACGTTAACAATATGTTTCTGGAACGCAAACAGCATTCGCCAACATAAAAATGAACTTGAGCACTTCCTCACGGAAAAAAATATTGATGTAATGTTAGTATCTGAGACTCATTTGACTTCCAGAAGTCTTTTTAAAATTTATGACTACACTATATATGATACAAAGGACCCTAGAGGAAGGGCTTGCGGTGGATCAGCAATTCTAATAAAGTCAAGACTCAAGCACTATGTTCTTGATAACATTTGTGAAGAACACCTACAAGCAACAAATATTGGCATTGAAAAATTTTGTACAAATTTTGTTATATCATCAATTTACTCCCCTCCCAGATTTTCAATCACTGAGAATCAATATGAGGATTTCTACAAATCTCTTGGACCTTGTTTTGTAGCAGCTGGCGACTACAATGCTAAGCATACGTTCTGGGGTTCGCGTCTTATTACCCCCAGAGGTCGAGCATTGTTCATTTCGAGTGGGGAGCCCACTTACTGGCCTACCGACATACAAAAAATTCCGGATGTTATAGATTTTGGCGTCATAAAAAATATCTCTAGGGATTTAATTCAAGTTCAAGCTTCTCTTGATCTTTCGTCCGATCACTCTCCGACGATCATTACAATTTGTAGTCCATTAAGAAGTAACTTACCTGACCCATATGTGAAGATGATCAATCGTGTTAATTGGCTGGGGTTCAAAAAATATCTCAGTAGTCATTGTACGGAAAACATTACGCTTAGAACATCCGATGATATTGAATCTAACATTGCCAATCTCAGCGAGAATATTAAACAGGCTGCTGAACATGCCACTATCTCCCATCCGCAGACTGGGTTTAATAAAATTTATTCTACAGACATTGAACGTCTCGTACGTGGAAAAAGAAGAGCTAGAAGGGAATGGCAACAGCACAGATCACCACAAAATAAAATCAGATTTAGAATGCACTAAACGAATCCAAGAGTTGCTTGCGTCTGAAAAAACTGCATCTCTTAAAAATTATCTAGAAGGTCTTGATGTCACACCAGCGTCTAATTACTCTTTGTGGCGCGCTGCTAGAAAGATTAAAACACCCATTGAGTATAAGCCACCTCTACGCACATATACCGGAAGTTGGGCAAGAAGCGATTCTGATAAAGGTAAAATATTTGCTGAGCACTTAAAATCCATTTTTACGCCAAACATATGTACTGGTGTTGCTGATTTGCCGAATGTAGTCGCTCTACCCCCTCAACACATAAAGTTTAAGACGCGTGATTTACAAACATTAATTGCCGAACTCAACCCGAAGAAAGCTCCGGGTATTGATGGAATTAGTAACCAGATGCTTATGAAGTTGCCTCGTATTGCAATGAGAATCCTATTATTCATATTTAATGCCATTTTACGACTGGAGTATTATCCACACAGCTGGAAGCTTGCCAAGGTTAAAATGATTCCAAAGCCGGGCAAAGATCTAACCAAGGCTGAGTCATATAGGCCAATAAGTCTACTATCAACTGTGTCAAAGCTTTTCGAAAAACTGCTCAAAACAAAATTGTCCCCAATTCTAATTAGTAGTGGGTGCATACCAGACCATCAATTTGGTTTTAGAAGTCAGCATAGCACTATTGAACAAACTCACAGATTGGTTCAATTTATAAGAAGAACTTTTGAGGAAAAAAAGTATTGTTCTGCGCTCTTTATTGACGTTTCCCAGGCATTTGATAAAGTGTGGCATGAAGGCCTAATTTTAAAATTGAAGACTTACTTACCAATAAACATTTTAAATCTTTTGGAAAGTTACATTATTTTCCGTTGTTGTGGAAGGAGACTTTACGAGTAGGCCTGAAACTATTTTATCCGGTGTGCCACAGGGGAGCAACTGGGGCCAGTTTTATATTTGATTTATACTTGTGATATGCCTGTGAGCAGTAGTATCCATACTTCCACATTTGCCGACGATACAGCCTGCCTTGGTATGCACGAAAACCCTGATGAGGCATCCCGCAAACTCCAGGAAAACATTAGCCAGATGGAGCTTTGGTTAAACTTATGGAGAATTAAAGTCAATGAACAAAAGTGTGTCCATATAACGTTCACCCTAAGAAGAGATACTTGCTCCCCCATTCGGATTAACAATCAAGTTGTTCCTCAACACTCACATGTGAAATATCTTGGTATACACCTTGATCGACGACTTACATGGAAACACCACATTGACTCTAAGTTAACTCAAATGAAACTTAAATTAACTCAGGTACATTGGCTGATTGGTAGAAATTCAACACTTAACCTAGACTGCAAACTTTTAATATACAAGTCGCTTTTAAAGCCAATATGGTGTTACGGAATTCAACTATGGGGCACTGCTTCAGCTTCAAATGTAGAGAAAATTCAACGAAGGCAAAATAAAATTTTACGCATGATAACATTGGCTCCATGGTACATCAAAAATTCAAATATACATCGCGATTTGAATATGCCACTAGTGACGGAAGAAATTGTAAAATACGCAGGCAAATATCTAACAAAACTCCGACATTGGTCGGGCCTAATAATTTTTTTTTAAAGATGTAAGATTTGAATACTTATTGTTAGTTCATATATGAAGATACAATAAATAAAAAACATGCATTAAAAAAAATGCCGAGGCGGAATTCGCGTTTACTGGTTGAGCTGCAGTTAATTTGGGTTTTTGACCCATAGCCTGTTTAACGAAAGAATATACAGGGCACCCTCTATAGTTAGCTGTGTGATTGCCTCCACAATTACTACATTTTCTACTGCTTGATCTTTTGGCTTAGTGCAGCTAGCAGTAGCATGTAATTCACCGCAGATAATAAACACTGTAGGTAACTTGCAGTAAGTTTTCGTATGGCCATATTCTTGGCAATTATGGCACTGTACGGGACCTGAACACCTACGTGGCTCTTCAACTGTGATTTTTCGATGTAAGATATACTTTACGCTATAAATTGGATGGGTTTCCTTTTTTTTCAATTGTATGTGATTAGGCTCCAGTTCAACCCGAAATAGAGGGACCTTTTCTCTATTAATTACGTTGGTAACATTTTTTACCTTAAATCCTGGGTCGACAAGTGCACATTTTGCTTCTTCGGGTTCAACATGTGAATCTATGCCGTTTTTTTAGAACTCTTAAGTTGGTATGTGTAAAAATTTGTTTTATTTTTTTCGAATTCACTAACAATTTTTCGGAAATCTTTTTCATTATATATTTGGATTTTAGTTTCATTAATATTACCTCGTTTAATAGGAATGATGTGAAAAGTATTTTCACCAATGGTCGACAGTAGTTTTTTTTATAAGCGTTTTAGAGTTTTTTTTCAGTTCTCGTTGTACCTTCATAGTGAATAGTCGATTAGCGAAATTGTTCTTAAATACTTACTAAACAAACAAAACATTATACACAAAAAATTTTCGTAGTACATATTATTCGTAATAGGTACATACTGACTGTAATAAATAAGCTTTATTGCTTTGTTAATATTTTTTACGTAGTAGAAATAACAAAAACAAAAAAACCGCAAAAAAAACACAAATAAAGTGCCCTTGAGGAATACATACTTTATAAGTACCTCAAATACAAACAATTTCGAAGTGAGTTCTAACGGCAGAAATGCTTATTTTACTGTGAGTTCTGAAACTCTTAATGAAATCAATGAAAATAAAAAAATCTGATGATAATAGTGCTGTGAGTTCTGGAGCTGTTAATGAAAACAATAAAAATAAAAAATCTGGTGATAGTATTTTTCTAACGGCAAATCCAATTTTTCGTCAGCGTTCAACTTCGCTTTGCCCAATGCCAACTAGTGATTTGTTAACATTTCAGTTGCCTGGTACTTCTTCATTTAAGTCAGCGTTATCATCCGCTTCTGGTTCGTGTTCATCACTTATTCAAGTTATCACTTTAGATAACAGTAGTCAAAAATCTAAAGTTCAAGTCGGAATGGACAGATATATTACAGTTGTAAAGCGTGGGCGAAGCCCAAATTGTTCAAAAATCTCATCGCTTCCCAAGATATCCAGGGATAACGACGCTGCATCAATTGATCGTAGTAATCGTTTTTTAGTATTGCAGGCTAATAATGACCAACCCGCTGTATCTTGGACAAAAACCTCCAAACCACCACCAATATATTTGAGAGAAAAAATTCCAACTCCCTTATTAATAACAAAAATTAAAAATTTTAAAAACCCCCGACTTTTTTCAGAAAAGATGTTATATCTTCTAAACCGCAGGACCAATTTTCTTCAAACATAGCTCAGAACCCTCTCGATCAAGTCATCTTTCAAACAGAAAAAACTAAATGAAAATTGGTCCAGCCGTTTGGCCTGTACGTGGACACGGACAGACACACAGATAGAAAGACACACAGATACACACTACAAACTTATAACACCCCTTTTTTAGTCGGGGGTTAAAAAATTTGCCTCGTCAATTGGTGAGAACGCATTTCACGTTATTCCAATAAAATGTGGTAACATTGACGAAACTAAAATTCAAATATACAAAGAAAGAGATTTCCGCAAAATAGTAACAGAATTCGAAAAAAATAAAACAAGTTTTTATACATACCAGCTTAAGAGTGCTAAAGGTATGCAAATCGTATTGAAGGGCATTGATTCTTATGTTAATAATGAAGAAGTAAAAGATGTACTCATCATACAAGGATTTGAGGTAAAAAATGTTACTAATATATTCAATAGGGAGAAAATCCCCCAGCCTCTATTTCGTGTTGAACTGGAGCCGAAAGATATAAAGTTAAAAAAAAACGAGACACATCCAATCTATAACCTTAAATACCTCTTATATCGAAAAATCACAGTTGAAGAGCCACATAAGCGATCAGGTCCCGTACAGTGCCATAATTGCCAAGAATATGGTCACACAAAAACTTACTGAAAATTACCTACAGTTTGTGTTATCTGCGGTGAATTGCACGGTACTGCTAGTTGTACTAAACCAAAAGATCAAGCAGAAAAAAATGCAGTAATTGTGGAGGTAACCACACCGCTAACTACAGAGGTTGTCCTGTGTACTCTTTCGTCAAGCAGGCTATAGTGCAAAAACCTAAATTAGTTCCAGTTCAAATAGCAAACGCTTCCTCCGCAACTTCTGCTCAAATGACCAACCAGTTACTTCCCGTGTATCGTATGCAGATGCTGCTAGGGCTAGTTCTATTCCCACACAAAATGTTTCACCGGCAAATAATTCAACAAAAACAAATTCAAGCTTTAATTTCAATCGCCTTGAAGCTACTATTGATAACCTGGTGCAAACTATAAACAATTTTACAACAATTGTGACTAGCATGATGCAGGAAATGCTTCGAATGCAGAATTCACTGCTTCGTGCATTAGTTTACAAGCCATGAACACGTTAAAAATATGTTTCTGGAACGCAAACGGCATTCGCCAACATAAAAATGAATTTGAGCATTTCCTCACGGAAAAAAATATTGATGTAATGCTAGTCTCTGAGACTCATTTGACTTCGAGAAGCATTTTTGAAATTTATGGCTACACCTTATATGATTCAAAGGATCCGAGAGGAAGAGCATGCGGTGGATCAGCGGTTATAATAAAGTCAAGACTTAAGCACTATATTCTTGACAACATTTGTGAACAACATCTACAAGCAACAAATATTGGCATTGAAAGTTTTGGTACAAACTTCGTGATATCATCAATTTACTCCCCTCCCAGATTTTCAATCCCTGAAGATCAATACGAAAATTTCTACAAATCTCTTGGACCTCGTTTTTTAGCAGCTGGCGACTACAATGCAAAACATACGTTTTGGGATTCGCGTCTTATTACACCCAGAGGTCGAGCATTGTTCAACACAATTTCAAAAATGGGCTTGGATGTCATTTCGAGTGGGGAGCCCACTTATTGGCCTACTGACATACAAAAAATTCCGGATGTTATAAATTTTGGCGTCATAAAAAATATCTCTACGGATGTCATTCAGGTTCAAGCTTCTCTTGATTTCTCGTCCGATCATCCCCCAACGATTATTAGAATTTGTAGCCCATATTAAGAAGTAACTTACCTGACCCACATGTGAAGATGATCAATCGAGTTAGTAGGCTGGGGTTCAAAAAATATCTCAGTAGTCATTGCATGGAAAATATTACGCTAAGAACACCCAATGATATTGAATCTAGCATTGCCAATCTTAACAAAAATATTAAAAAGGCTGCTTAACATGCCACTACCTCCCATCCGCAGACTGGTTTTAATAGAATTTATTCTACAGACATTGAACGTCTCGTACGTGAAAAAAGAAGAGCTAGAAGGGAATGGCAACAGCACAGATCACCCCAAAATAAAATCAGATTTAAAGAGTGCCCTAAACGACACCAAGAGTTGCTTGCATCTGAAAAACTGCATCTTTTAAAAATTACCTGGAAGGTTTTGATGTCACACTAGCATCTAATTACTCTTTGTGGCGCGCTGCTAGAAAGCTTAAAATACCCGTTGAGTTTAAGCCACTTCTACGCACATTTACCGGAGGTTGGGCAAGAAGCGATACTGAAGAAGGTAACATATTTGCTGAGCACTTAAAATCCGTTTTTACGCCAAACATATGTACTGGTGTTGCTGATTTGCCGAGTGTAGTTGCTCTACCCTCTCAACACAACAAGTTTAATACGCGTGATTTACAAAAATTAATTGGCGAACTCAACCCGAAGAAATACTCGGGTATTGATGGAATTAGTAACCAGATGCTGATGAAGTTGCCTCGTATTGCAGTGAGAATCCGGTTATTCATTTTTAATGCCATTTTAAGAATGCAGTATTTTCCACACAGCTGGAAGCTTGCCAAAGTTAAAATGATTCCAAAGCCGGACAAAGCTCTAACCAAGGCTGAGTCATATAGGCCAATAAGTCTACTATCAACAATGTCAAAGCTTTTCGAAAAACTGCTCAAAACAAAATTGTCCCCAATTCTTATTAGTAGTGGATGCATACCAGACCATCAATTTAATTTTAGAAGTCAGCATAACACCATTGACAAACTCATAGATTGGTTCAATTTATAAGAAGAACTTTTGAAGAAAAACAGTATTGTTCTGCTCTGTTTATTGACATTTCCCAGGTATTTGATAAAGTGTGGCATGAAGGCCTAATTTTAAAATTGAAGACTTACTTACCAATAAACATTTTAAATCTTTTGGAAAGTTACATTATTTCCCGTAAGTTCACTGTTGTGGAAGGAGACTTTACGAGTATGCCTGACTCTATCTCATCCGGTGTACCACACGGGAGTATACTGGGGCCAGTTTTATATTTGATTTATACTTGTGATATGCCTGTGAGCAGTAGTATCCATACTTCCACATTTGCCGACGATACAGCCTGCCTTGGTATGCAAGAAAAACCTGATGAGGAATCCCGCAAACTCCAGGAACACATTAGCCAGATGACGATATGGTTAAACTTGGACAATTAAGTTAAATGAACAAAAGTGTGTTCAAGTTACTTTTACTTTACGAAAAGCTACTTGTTCCCCCATTCGGATTAACAATCAACTTGTTCCTCAACATGTGAGATATCTTGGTATACACCTTGATCGACGACTTACATGGAAACACCACATTGATTCTAAGCTATCACAAATGAAACTTAAATTATCTCAAGTACATTGGCTGATTGGTAGAAATTCAACACTCAGCCTAGACTGCAAACTTTTAATATACAAGTCGCTCTTAAAGCCAATATGGTGGTACGGTATTCAGCTATGGGGCACTGCTTCAGCTTCAAATGTTGAGAAAATCCAAAGGCAAAACAAAATTTTACGCATGATAACGTCGGCTCCATGGTACATCAAAAATTCCAATATACATCGTGATTTAAATATGACACTAGTGACTGAAGAAATTGCAAAATACGCAGGCAAATACCTAACAAAACTCGAGCCACACTCTAATTCGCTTACTCGTAATATATTGAAATTTACTGGACACATCCGCTTAAAAAAGAGAGATACAAGGGATTTAATAAACAACACTGCAGATGCAGCTGCTTAAAAATATTTTTTTTGTGCTTATCACTACTTATGTATTATTAATAACTATCACTTAGTTTATGTCCGACATTGGTTGGGCCTAATAATTATACTTTAGATTAAGATTTGAATACCTATTGTTAGTTCATATTTTGAAGATACAATAAACAAAAAAACGTCTTCAAAAAAAAAAAATTAAAAAAAATTCTCTCAGATAAATAGGTGGTGGCTTAAAAGACTTTTGCGATGATGTAAAGGGCTTGTCGTCGGTGTCTTGCAATGTTCATGATTCACTAGTTTGCATTGGACAAAGCGATGATAAAAAAGTGGCTTTTCCGTTAGAAAAATTTTATTGTTGCCGGAGAATACGTCCAGGCTCTTGGCATCCACTGAGATTGTAAACACAGAGTTAATGTTGTAAAAGAGAAAACTTTATTTAAATTTTTGGTTAATTTTAACTCTAATATTAAAATTCTTTTTAGTGCGAGTACCAAGAACGGTTTAATCATTTGAGAATATTTTCGTAAACTCTTGGGAAAATCGTCGCTTTTGGGCTATTTATGATATCTAAAAACTCCGCTTTTTTCGGAATTTATAATTAAGTATTATGACATATTAATTCTACAAATACATATGTATATATGGATAAACAGAGTGACGTATCAAGAGATGTGTTTAGTTCTTTTTACGACGTGAAGCTTACAACCATTATAACCCATTAGTGGCGGTAACACCCCTCCTCAGTAAGCCGATGACTCGGTTGTGGGCTTACTTGATTGCTGATCCATGTCCAAAACTGCTATTTTTGCCGCCGCACGCCGTCATGACTTTTACTTTTCGGATCTGCCCATCAGGAGCCATAAAGATTTCAATAACTCTTCTTTTGGGCCAAACGTTCCTTGGGTTTGTTGGGTCAACCACTATAGCCAGGTCTCCGACAGTTAGAGGCTTTGTCTTCTCAAACCATTTTCTTCTATAGGTTAGCGTTGGCAAATATTCTGTCACCCAGCGTTCCCAAAAGCTGTCTGCATATTGTTGGCAGAGCAACCAACATTTCTTCAGGACAATACCATCATCACAATATAAAGCAAGAGATTTAACACCATTAGAGCTCCCTAATAGAAAGTGGTTCGGGGTTAATGCTTCGTTTTCCTCACTCTCGATTGGAATATAAGTCAATGGCTTGGAATTGATTACCATTTCAACTTCTGCCATCATTCTCCTCAACGTTTCATCATCTGGGTACCTTTCCTGCTTGATCTTATAAAGGACGGATTTCACGGAACGCACTAAACGTTCCCAAGCACCGCCCATGTGCGGAGCAGGTGGTAGGTTGAAATTCCATTTACATGTCGAGCTAGTAAACGTCCGAACTAACTCGTTTTGATCTACATCCTTCAATACAGCTCGTAGCTCGTGCTCTGCACCTACAAAATTCGTGCCATTGTCGCTAAAATATTCTCTTGGCAAGCCTCGACGAGACGTAAAGTTTCATATCGCCATAACACAGGAGCTACTATTGAGACTATGTACGATTTCAACGTGTACGGCTATTACTGTAAGGGACGTAAATAAAGCGCCATGCCGTTTCTCTTTATGTATATTAACCGTGAACAACAACGGACCGAAAAAATCAGCGCCAGTGAATGTAAATGGTCGCTGATAACTGGAAAGGCGACATCTTGGTAACTTAGCCATTTGTGGATAAACCGTTGAAGATTTTTTGTCTTGCACATCTGACATTCTTTCAAGAAATGTTTGACTACAGTTCGCAGCCGCGTAATGTAATATCATTGGCGAATTTCGTTCATTAATGTCTCATGATGCATGTGGTGATACTGATTATGAAAGTGGAAAATTATTAATTTAGTTATGTGACAATTCTTGGGAAGAATTACTGGATGTTTCAATTCATATGCGACGTCAGCGTTTTCAATTCGCCCGCCTACCCGAAGCATACCGTTGTCATCAATAAATTGAGATAATTTGTATATAGGACTCATTTTCTGAACGTTTTTTTTCTCCTTAAGGCATTTAATTTCATGGAAAAATACTCTTTCTTGAATTTCTTTCAGTAAAACAAATTCAGCTTTGGCCAGCTCTTCCTATGATAATTCAACGTTACTTCTAGAAGGAGGTTGCTTTTTTAAAGTATTGCAAAAATGAATAACATACGCCGTTGCCCTTAACAGTCTACACCAACGAGGAAAACTTTCTGTGTTTATAAATGGTTCGATGTTTTGCATAACTAAATTACGATGCTTGAGTTCTAAATCGGTCTGAGACGAGTTTAAAGATTTTATTTGCCATTCATTTTCAGCTTGTTTAAGAAATTCGGGCCCGTTAAAGCACCGACTAGCCGATGACAAGTCTGGAACTTTGCACCATTTTGTCGCCTCGTGTGCCGCATTATTTTTACCAGCTATCCAGAACCATTCATTAATTTCAGAAATATCAAGAATTTCACTAACCCTTATGGCAACAAATTGATGATATTTGTGGTGGTCTGAGCGTATCCAGCTTAACACGGTTTGAGAGTCAGACCAAAATATTTTTGGACTAATGGGGATAGAGTGAATTTTCAAAATAGTATCGGCAAAACGCGCTCCGACTACAGCTGTCATCAGTTCTAGTCTGGGAATGGCGACAACTTTTAATGGTGCTATTCTGGTTTTGAACCTATTATAGACACAACTATTCGTTTACTATCGGAAATTCTTAAATATGATATAGCGGCGTAGGCATCCACGAAAGTGTGCAACTGGACATCTAAGTTTGTGTAGTTTTCAAAAGACTGTAAAACATGCATAGATACCATTACTAAGTACAGACATGTTACTACGCCATCTATCGGGCGAACATTCGATAACCGGTTCCTGTACTATAAAAAGTGGCAGCATGTGCGAGAAGAGTTCAGTGCTAATCAGAAAGTAGTCGAGTTGACATCGTTAAGTAAGTGCTAATCAGAAATTAGTCGAGCCAGCTTTGTTGAAAGTGGATAATAACGATAAGAAGTACTTAAGTAAAGACAAGTTGTAATTTGCTTAGTTAAGAATAAAAAGGAAGAACAGTAGCAAATAAAAATTGTGTGTTATTTATTTTTATTTTTGAGCAATCAAAAGAACTCACACGTTTAATAAAATATAAACGTAACAATATTATGTCTTGCCATTCAACACAGTTGTTAATGCTTTCAAGTTCGAAAATTCTGAGGTGGTGCGTGGCGATCGCATTTTTCGTTTACAAGAAAGTTTTTGAAAATGTTAAAAAAAAAAGCGAAAAAATTAAAAAAATCGTTTTGTTGAATGTAATCTTCAAGCACCACCGCAGAATTTTAGATATTATAGTTATCCACAACTATGTTGAATTTCAAGGCATAATATTCAGCCCAATTTGTGCCGTACAAAAAACATTAAAGCTTATTTTCGGCATATTTTATTTATTCATTACAAAAATATAGTGAATATTTCAATAAAACGGGAATTTATGATAGTGAAATGAATTAATTATACATTTGTAATTAAGACCATAGAAACTGCTTTTACTTTAGGCAAAAAATTTCTTTCCATGGGTTAAGTAAATATACTTACATTTCATTTACTATTATGATAAGGAAAAATGTAATTACGTACAAAATTTTAATGACGAATTTAAGTTACATACATATTTTAATATAAATTTGAAACTATTTAATTATCTTATAGCTCTTCCCTTTCTCATTCGGTTATTTTTCAACCGATTTTCAAATTTTCTTAATGAAAAGGAATTAATGAAAAGGTATTCAAATTACCTTTCAAATTGTTGAATGTAGTTAGTACAAATTATTGCAGATAGATGGCGTAAAATTAATTTTTATTGAAAAATGCATCAAAACACCCTGTATTTGCAAATACCATGAGTTCATATCTTCAGCAAAAATACTCGGCACAGAATTTTGTATAAATTTGCAAAATATTACTTCGTCGAATTCTGGAAACTTAAGGGTCAAAATTTTGATTTTCTTTAATGACCTAAAGATAGCGGTAATTTTGTAAATAACGGAATTATGAAAAAGTCACAGAACAAAAGTTGCTTCTGAAGCCCTAAAGAAATATTTTCAACAATAAAAAAAGTTTTTTTTTTTTTGCAAAAAGTCGATTTTGGCATATTGCTTATTATATGTGCCTAAAATTCCAACAAAGCTATTATATCAAAGAATCTCAAGCGCTTCTAATTGCATCAGAGTTTAAGATAAAAGCTCACTTTATTCAATATCGGGCCAATTGAATAAAATTTTAATTTGAAATAGTAAGCAAAGACATCAAGTTACCGCATTCTTATTCATAAACGTTTAATAAAATATATAACTACAAACCAAAGGACAAATTCTAAAAGTATTTTAAAGTATTAAAAGTATTTTATTTTATTTAAAGCAATATAGAAAATAACATAATTTTTATAAACGAGTAAGGTTTCAAAAGCAATTCCAATGATTTCATCGCAAAAGAAGTAGCGATTGCTTTCAGCAATTATGAAAATAATAATTTCAATATGAAACTCCCTTTTGATTTTAAATGTTCACCAATAAAAAATAAAAAAAAATAAGTAAGTTGGCTAGCAAAAAGAAAATCAGTACCTAAGGTGGAGTGCCGGATCAGTTTCATTTAAAAATTTTTATACATTTTTTTAGAAAAAATTGTATATCCCAAAAATTTCTTAAGTTGACTAACTAACGTTGCATCAACTATAAAACAAATGTAAATTAATTATAAGAAATATTTCTATTATAGTTAGTATTACTATCGAGTATGTATCTTCAGGAATTCAGTTTTACTTAAAACAGAAAATCCTCACAAACTTTTAAGTAAACGCAGATAAAAAACAACGTTTTTAATTTCAAATAAAAAACTATGAAGATATTTCAAATAAAAAACTATGAAGATATTTCAAATAAAAAATATGAAGATATTTCACATCTATACACAGGCGAATATTTACAACAACAACAAAAGACATCACGTGACAAAAAAATATTCAAAGATTGAGTTAAACACTTATTTGTATGTACATACATACATACATACATACATACATACATACATACATAAAATCAATTTGTAGATATGTATGAATACATATCAAATTTCTTATCAATGCTCAAGTACTTATTAGATCTTAACAATCACACTTACATATCTTCATCATGAAAGTATATGAAGCGAATTAAAGTTTTCACTTAGGTTGAATTAAGAAATTTTTCTCAGAACACTTGGAAATGTTTCCATTATGGTTTTTTGTGTTTTGGAAATAAATTTGATTTTATTATTAAGGCTGCAAACCTTATTATTTAGATTAGTAAATTTTTCACTCATTTACATATAAACAGCATATAAATACAACTGGTTTGTGCAATTGCTTAAAAAATTTAATATTCTGTGTTAGTGCCATCTTTCGTCAGAATATTGCGGCTTTGTAATTGTAAGTCGAAAGTCATTGTGAAATAGGCCATTAATAAAATGTACAGATACTGTAATAGACAATTAAAATTTATAAAAAATTTCCAGAATCAGATTAGAGAAGCTATACTTATGAAACATTGTGAAGATTTGGAGATATTAGAAATAATAAAATCTAACACACCATGGGCTATTTTAAAAACATAGATTCATTAAAAAGACACTATACCTTTCGAAGAACATCCAATCAGATCAATTTTCTATACTTCAGTTATATTTATAACATTAATAATAACAATTTATTTCATACTAAAAATTATGTCATGTATAAAGGAATGCAGACACCAATCAACAATCAATAGGTTTAATAATATATATCAATTAAAAGTACAACGCATTAGGAATTATCGGGACGATATTTTTTAAGCATGGGGAGAGTTAATTAAGAACGATAGTAAATGGCGATCATACATTAATATGATAACGATACCACAGCAAAGAAAATATACATTAATATAACAGAAAATATCTTTTCTTTTGTTCGGTAATAGTAATAAAAACACTTTCACTAAACTATTACCTAAAGTAATAAAAAATAAACTATCCCTTGTTCTTATCTATAACAAAGCCACTTTCCCTAAGATGTGATATTCCTTTGTTAGAATTTTAAGCATATATAATTGTAGATTGTAAATACCTTTTAGATAAAAAATAAAGACATGATCAATTTTGTTTAAGCACAAAAATAACACAACAAAACTCATCATGTCCAAATGTAGGTACCCATATCTGAGTATATTGAAAACAAAAACAAATTTTCATATTTTATTGTTGATTTCAATATAAATTTTCAGTCGAAACTTTCGTTTCAGTTTTCTTTCTTTATTGTGAAACAGGCCATAAATTCATTCCGTCAATTGTTTGGTTGTTTTTTTTCCGTTTAAAGGCCCAACTATAATATGAATAAGTTGGCTTAAGCTAATGTCAGAATTGAACGATAAGTCTGTCAAATGCTTAATCAATTCAGATGTGACTTTTAGGTGGCCACAATGTACTCACATGCACTTAAGTATTCTTAAGCCACAGCTGCACATCTAGGTATTGTCAATAATTTTGTATTAATTTTGTTTCTTCTCATAACTCATAAATGAATGCAATTCAATCAAACTAACTTGAAAGAATGTCCTAATCTATTAAAAATTCACATATAAATATATCCGTCACCTTATTACTTGTTTTATTTGTTTTTTCTACTAAAAAGTAGAACAGTGAATATACATAAGTAAATACATGAGTATGTGTGTATATGTGTATTGTAAAACAAACAATGAAAATAAAAGTTTTGCTGTATTATTTTATGAGTTTAAAATAAGAAACAGTAAAAAAATATTTAAAATCAATGAATTTTTTCTGCTGCTGCTTGTTTGTGTCCAAAAAATGCACAAACAGTTGTTTCCTTACGGAATGTGCGTTCAGTTTGGCACTTTACTTAAGCAAATGACATTTGACGAAACTTGACGAAAAGTTTGTTAAGTACATAATAGTTTGCCACATACGTTTTATATGTAACCGCACAGTTGCTTAAGCTAGCTTATTCATATCATAGTTGGGCCTTAATAGTATAACTCCATCTTCTATTTTTTCTAAGTCCCTGTTATATTCCTGTATTATGTTACACTTACTGTTCCTATTCCACTAGGCAACAGCCATTTTGTTATTTGGTTCTAGCATACTTTTTCTCATGGATTTGGACCTACTGAACACGAAAATGACTTTTAAAAATTTTTCTGTCGATTGGTTTGCGAGATACAAATTTTTAATTTTTTTTTTTTAATTTTTGGAGGTACACTTACTATTTTGAGCATATCTTTAGTCTTCTTTGACCTATTTTATCCTACTACTACTCAAATTAAAGACAATTGAGCCGTCTACAACTTATTCTCAGAAAATTTTCAAATCGGGTTAGTAGTTTTGATGTTGGCGGCTTAAAAAGGTTAAAAAACTGGGTTTTTTTAGTAAAAATGTGGCTGAAAAATTCATATAAAAATTCATATAAAATATAAAACGCGATGTTAACAGCGATTTTAATTTTTTACGTATAGCTGACACTTTTCCAAAGAAAATAAGCCCTTACTTAACAAAATCTGATGACAAATGGCCGACTTATTATTTTTTTGGTAAACGACCGAAATTCCGCTATTTCACGATTTTTTGATTTTCATTATTTGCACAGCTTACCTACCCAACGCAAACGAATAAATACATTTGAACTTAATTTAAAATAAACAAATTAGTCTTCGTATATTATTTTTTAATTTATTTACAGCACTACATGCTCAATGTATCGCACAATTAGCTAAACTAACGAAATTAAACTAACTAATTAAATTAAGCAAATCAACGCACAAAAAAAATTAGTAAAAACAAAGATATAAGTGTACATTTTATGCCGTGTGGAAAAACTGCTGACTTCTTCTTTGTTTTTTGTATTCGCTGCAATCGGTCTCACGTATTAGGGTCCAAATATAGTCACCCATCATAGCCGTGTCATAGATGCCCTGATAGCGTCGTTCCATAGCCTTCAATTCCTGATGAAAGCGCTCGCCGTGTTCGTCGCTCACGTCTCCTAAATTCTCAGGGAAAAAAATCCAAATGAGAATGCAGAAAGTGTATTTTAAGTGACATGTGCACTCCCATGGCTTCATAGTTCTTTACCAGATCCTCAACTATGTCCTTATAATTCGGGCTTTTGTTGTTTCCTAAAAAGTTTTCCACAACAAGCCTGAAGGAATTCCATGCTGCGGCTTCGATGGGTGATAACAGCTTTGAGAATTTTTCATCTTTCAAAATTTTTTTTATCTCGGGTCCTGCGAAGACTCCTTCTTTAATTTTTGCCAGCGAAAGGTAAGGGAAAATTGACCGTAAATAGGCAAAAGCTTCACCTTCTTTGTCTAATTTTTTGGCAAAATTTTTAATCAAACCCAATTTTATGTGCAGCGGCGGAAGTATTATATTTTCACGGTTCTCTATTAGTGGTTTGCGCTGAACATTCGCTTCTCCAACTACAGGTTTCGTTCGTACCGGCCATTTTTTTTTTATATAATGCTGATCATCAGCGCGGCTATTCCAAAGGCACAGAAAACAGCAATGTCGCGTATAGCCTCCTTGGAGTCCACACAGAATGGCCACAACTTTAAGGTCGGCGCATATTTTCCAATTGTATTTCCTATACTCTATGCATTTCAGCAAAATGTCCATAGTTTCATAGTTCTCCTTTGAATGAACCGCATGAGCAATAGGAACAGATGGCTTTTCATTCCCATTATGTAAGAGAACTGCCTTCAAGCTCTCTTTGTTGCTGTCAATAAACAACCTCCATTCGTTGGGGTTGTGAATTTGGTGAAGCTCTTGGAACAAGCCTGAAATGTCGCTGCAAAAACATATTTGGTCTTTCTTTGTATAAAATTTTGCATGCTCCTTGTGACGGTTTATGTACGCTGATACTTTCACTTCTGAAGCCGCAAATCCACACTGTATCATCCGAGACGCAAAAAGTTCGGATTTCTCCTTAGTGAGACCAAAATCGCGCACCCAATCGTTTAGTTCGGCCTGTGACAGTAATTTTCGCTTTGCACCCGGCTCAAATTCGCTTGCATTTGACTCGGACTCTTCTTCTGACGATTCTGCTTTTTGAAGAGATGCACCAGGGCACACTGGATATGGCACATCATGCGAATGTGGTACTGGAAGCGCAAACGATCCCACTTGAGCGTAGTTCCATTTAAAAAATCTTCCTACCCCACTGTTTGTGGTGAGGCAAAAATAACAGTCTGTGGAATGGCATAGCGGCTTTTTCCACATCATTGGTGTATCGAATTTCATATGGCGGCTAAAATTAAAATAAATTACTATATTCGCTATGTATAATGTGTTTAAATAAAAATTCTTACCTTCCGCCAGCTGCCCAGTTGGTTAAGGTTATATAGCAAAGATCACACAGCGACTTAGGTGTCCATGGTTCTGTGATATTTGGTGAAATACCAAAATAATTCAAATAGTGCAATTGTACTGCTGGAGTAAACTTGTGTGCGTGATTTTTTTTTATAAACTGGCCACAAACATTGCAGAAATTGTCTGGATCGTTCAAACACTCGAACACACGTAGTCTTTTACTCATTGTCTTCCTTGCGTTTTCTAAATATTAACTTCTTTACACTTTCACAGACAGTTTTGAAATGCAATTGATAACCGTGTCTCCTTATGTTTAAATATGTATGAGCATGTAGTGCTGTAAATATATATATGTAAATAAATTAAAAAATAATATACGAAGACTAATTTGTTTATTTTAAATTAAGTTCAAATGTATTTATTCGTTTGCGTTGGGTAGGTAAGCTGTGCAAATAATGAAAATCAAAAAATCGTGAAATAGCGGAATTTCGGTCGTTTACCAAAAAAATAATAAGTCGGCCATTTGTCATCAGATTTTGTTAAGTAAGGGCTTATTTTCTTTGGAAAAGTGTCAGCTATACGTAAAAAATTAAAATCGCTGTTAACATCGCGTTTTATATTTTATATGAATTTTTATATGAATTTTTCAGCCACATTTTTACTAAAAAAACCCAGTTTTTTAACCTTTTTAAGCCGCCAACATCAAAACTACTAACCCGATTTGAAAATTTTCTGAGAATAAGTTGTAGACGGCTCAATTGTCTTTAATTTGAGTAGTAGTAGGATAAAATAGGTCAAAGAAGACTAGAGATATGCTCAAAATAGTAAGTGTACCTCCAAAAATTAAAAAAAAAAAATTAAAAAATTTGTATCTCGCAAACCAATCGACAGAAAAATTTTTAAAATTCATTTTCGTGTTCAGTAGGTCCAAATCCATGAGAAAAAGTATGCTAGAAACAAATAACAGACAAAAGTTTGTTATTTGTGACCTAGTGTTCTCGAGTAGTGGGATTATGCATATGTCCGTGTCATTGTTTATTCGGCAAATGTTTCTTTCTAAATGGTTCTGACAGTGATCTACTCTGATATATTTGTCGCATTGGGCAATTTGCTCATCTGTTACAATTTTCCCATGCTTGAAACTTATAGGCGTAAATTTAAAAAATTCGCACTGTTTGTATTTATAAATAGTTATGAATAGTTCTCCTGTTCCGGCGATATGTACATTTGAGTATTCTAGGACGTTTATTATAGGTACTGAGTTTAATTCATGTTCTATGATTTCTCTAATGTCATTTAAATTTAATTAATTTCTCGAATCTTGAGTTAATCAAAGGTTGTTTCTCATTATTGTTTATTAGTTCACTAATAGTTATTTCTATGGTAATAAGGTCGTCGTGATCTGGAATCCCGGTGACGAATTTTAATACTGACCCGAGAAAGTTTAAGGATCTAGTGTGTCTTTAATGTTCGTTTAATTTACTTGCCAATATTTCAATTTTCTTTATCCATATCATTTCTTGAGTAGTGGGCTTATATTCTTCTGTAACAATTTCTCAATAAGGTATAAGTATTTTCGTTATATTTGTATATGTATATTTGTATATTTGTATCATGTTCTTTAATTGTGATGTTCTTAATATTGTTTTATGAACAGATTTTCCCTTCTGGGGATAAGAACGTGTCCCCACGCTCTTCTTCTACAATTTCTTTTTTAAACCTTGGTTGGCTTTTCTTTCTAACACCTGTGATTCTTACCAAAATTTGGGTACCCTTTTCGAATGTTCGATGTTTTGCGTGTGTATTCAATCTTTCTAGTATCTTAGTTGATGCTTTACGTAAATTTTTTGTAACTTCTTTACTGTAATTTATTGTACCGAAATGTATTTGCCTTGGTCTGTATCCTGTTAGAGTATGTATTGAGTTGTTTAATTCCTTAACAGCTCTAAATATTTCTTCTTTTACTGTGGAGGAGTTTTGTATCTTAAAAATGTCCGTTTACTTTTGATCGATGCACTGGCATTTCTATCTTCTGTATGCCATGTTTTATGCACATTTGTTTAAATGCTGGTGTAATGAAACTTGCCTCATTATCGGTCAGGAGTCGTTTGCAGTCGGCAAAATTATTTATAATTATTTCTTCCATTTTATCTTCTAGTTTAGCTTTTGTATTTATTTCTTGGGCGACTATGTATTTGGAGAGTTTATCTATAGTCACAAGATACGTGTTATTATCATTAAAGTAAATATCCGCATGTCTCTTGGCTGTGATGGTATGTCTGATTCTCGCAGAGGCTTACTAGTTGGTTTTCTCTCATATCGTCCAAATAAACATGCAGAACAGTGATTATTAAATTGTTTGCTATATTTTTTAATAGTTGGCCAATAATATTTTCTAAAATTTCTTTTGTTGTATTGATGTAGCTTCTATGAGCTCTTAAATGTGTTTCCTTTACAATTCGAAGTTGATTGTTTCTATCAATTATATCTTTTAATTTTCTTGGTGTATGTACAAAATTTGTACATATAAATGTTTCTTTAATTAGGGCTGCGTATTGGTACAAATCTTCTATATTCATATGTATAGCTACGATTCGGTTTGGGACCATTATCTTTTTTAATTCACTTATCAGGTCATTATTATTTGAAAAATTAATAGTGTGGCGTACTTTACTAGGAAAAATTGTGCCTGTTCGTGTTTCGGTACAATTTTGAATAGGTACGAGTTGTAATTGTATACCATATGTATTAAATGGCTGTGTAACAGGTTTTATTATATTACTTGCGGAACTTTCGGCTGGGTGTTCCGTGTCTATGGAAGATGTATTAATAACTTGTCGTGATAGCGCGTCTGCTACAACTTTTTCAGTACCTGGTTTATATTTAATTTTAGACCATAGTCCTCTATTATGGCTTTCCAACGTTTCAATTTAGGGTTGGGATTTTTTTTTCGGAGATAGCATATGTCAGTGATTGATGACCAGTAAAAATTGTGAGATCTGCTATTCCATATATATAACTTCGAAGTTTTTGCAAAGCCTAGGTTATAGTTAACAACTCTTTTTCGTTCGTGCTGTAGTTTTGCTCTGTCGTACTAAGTGTACGGAATAGAAAATAAACTGGCTTTTTATTTTGGCTTAGGACTGCACCAATAGCTATATTGGATGCATCTGTGGTAAGTTCAAAAGGTCTGTCAAAATTGGGTTGAAATAATTCAACCTGTTCCTTTAACTTAAGTTTTAATACATTTACAGCTTCTATGGCTGCGTTGTCTAAATTAATTTTTGTATTACTACTCTTGTTTTTCCCTATATGGACATTTTCTCCTTTTAAATGGAGCGTTAATAGTTTCGAAATTTGTGCATAGTTTTGTACAAATCTCCTATAGTAACCAGTTAATCCTAGAAAACCTCGCAAATCCTTAAGTGTTGTGGGAATATGAAATTTCTCAATAGCTTTTATTTTCTCGAGATCTGTTGTTATTTTATTATGTTTAATAATATGACCTAAATACTCTACTTCAGTCATAAAAAATTTTGACCTCTCATTCTAAATTTTAAGAGTAGCTTTAAAGCTTTAAACACTATCCCCCACATCCATAAAAAAATAAAATGAATTGAAATTAATTTTAGAGAATTTTGTATGGAAAATTTTAAATAAAATACATTTCAAATTCGTTTACAATTTTATGAATATGGGGGGTATATGTATATGTTTCAAATGTTCTTCTAAGGAAGATGAAAAAAATTAAAACATCGTCAATGTAGACATAAACGAATTTTCCTATGAATTCTCTTAGTATGTGATCTGCACAAGGTTGAAAAATGGACGGGGCATTTTTAAACCGAAAGGCATACGTACAAATTCGTACTTGCCTCCGTTAACGCAAAAAGCTGTTTTTTCTCTATCTTCTTTTTTATCTTAATCTGGTGGAACCCAGATTTTAAATCTAGTGTGGTGAAGTATTTGGCATTTCCTAAGTTTTGTAATGTAACATTGACATCAGGTATGATGTATCTATCGGTTACAGTATGCTCATTTAGTTTTCTAAAATCTATAACCATTCGTCGGTCTGACTTCCCGTTTTCGTCAAATCCTTTCTTGTGAGTAGTGTGTTTACGGGGTTCGGGGGCCAAAATGTGCCATAAGGATCAATGTAAAAGTGCACATCATGCTAGGTATTGCCGTAGTGCTATTTTTCTTCATGCTATTATATGTGTGTATCAAAGTGCAATGTAAAAGTGCACATCATGCTAGGTATTGCCGTTGTGTTATTTTCCTTCATCACTATTATTATTAAGGGAAGATAATTTGAAATGAAAATTTTGTTGAGGGGAAATTTTTAAATATTTCGTATCTTTGTTTAATTTTTTCTATTTTATTCACTTACAAGTAATACATTTCTATTGGTGATTGTGTGCGTTAGGAAATTGTGTTATATTGCGATGAAAATTTTGTTGAGGGGAATTTTTTAAATATTTCGTATCTTTATTTTATCTTTTTCTATTTTATGCATATACAAGTGATAAATTTCTACTGGTTATTGTGTTTGTGTGCGTTAGGATATTTCATCATGTTATGTATGTCTGTGGGGATTGTGTTTGTATTGAATAATTTGCTAACTGTGTTTTTATATCACATATCTTGTTGTTGTCTCTTTTTATTACACATATTTTATTGCTTTCCCCAGGAAAAAGGATCGGTAATTAAAAAAATGATGAAAGAAAACGAACGTGCATTTGCAGCACGTAAATGTATGAAATTTTTATTTAATTATTTCGACGTGTTAATTCTTTTGACGTTATACATTTGCAGCACGTAAATGTATGCGTATATTGGCAAATCTTAAGACATGTTATTAAACATATGTCTAGTATTTAGTACACTGTATATATAAATCTTTTCTTAGTGCACATTTTTGGTTGGAATTTTTATTTTTATTTTTTGTTTAAAATGAAATTTTTATGATCGTTTGTGTCCTCTGTCTATCTGGCTATTTTTATTACACATATTTTATAGCTTTCCCCAGGAAAAAGGATCGGTAATTAAAATAAATTCAGTAAAGTGCGACTCTGACTCGCGTACGAAGGGTTCCTTACGAACACTAAATATGTAATTTAATACAAACTTCATCCTATATAATATATAGTTTTGGCATTTTTTTCGTTTTTGGGATCTTTTCGGGTTTTTTGTTTTGGCGGTTTTTCGGTTTTGGCGATTTTTTTAAGTTTTGGCTCTTTTTTTAGTTTTAACACTTTATTTTCTTGTTTTGTCGATTTTTTTTGGTTTTTGGCGTTTTTTTTCATTTTGGCGATTTTTTTATTTTTGGCGATTTTTTTCATTTTTGCGATTTTTTTATTTAAATTTTTTTAGTTTTTTCGACATTTTCGCGTTTTGGCGATTTTTTTAGATTTTTGGGGTTTTTTTAATTTTGGGTTTTTTTTTCATTTTGGCAACTTCTTACATATTTACCCACATCTTTAAACATTCCTGGCCAGTAGTAGCGGTTAGCAATTTTTGCAATAGTTTTTCGTACACCCATGTGCCCTGCGGTGGGGTTATCATGGTTTTCCAGCAATACCCTTTTTCTTAGAGACTGGTACACATAGTCATTGTACGGAAAATATTAAGCTAAGAACACCAGATGATATTAAATCTAATATTGCCAATCTTAACGAAAATAATAAAGAGGCTGCTGAACATGCCACTGCCTTCCATCCGCAGACTGGGCTTAACAGAATTTATTCTACAGATATTGAACGTCTCGTACCTCAAAAATGAAAAACTAGAAGAGAATGGAAACAGCACAGATCACCCCAAAATAAAATTAGATTTAAAGAGTGCACTAAACGACTCAAAGAGCTGTTTGCATACGAAAAAACTTCATCTCTTAAAAAGTATCTGGAAGATCTCGATGTCACTCCAGTTTCTAATTACTAGTTGTGAGATATTACCAAGGCTGAGTCCTACAGGCCGATAAGTCTATTATCAACTATGTCAAAGCTTTTCGAAAAACTGCTTAAGACAAAATTGTCCCCAATTCTAATTAGTAGTGGTTGTACCGCGGACTATCAATTTGGTTTTCGAAGTCAGGGGCCTAATTCCTGCACTCGTGATCGGAATTGCATTCGAATAGAAATTAATTTCGATGGCTAGCAATTTTCGGATGATGTCACTCGTTACCAAGCGAATCGAGTTTTTGTTTCAGTGTTGGAAAAAGGCAAATATATTTATATATAAATTCATTTCACAACACTGAATAAATTGTAAGCAAAAGCATATGTTTGTATATATGTATGTGTGCAAAAACATATGTATGTACGTACATACATACGTATATGCAGAAAAAAGAAACGAATATACATAAATGTTATTTTCATTTTGATTTAATTAATAACTTAATAATAATAAATTAGTGTAAAGTTAGAAAATAGAGCACTAGCTACATTTTCGATTCTTTTATTGGTTGACCAGAAGCAGTTAATTTGTTATTTAGATGCTCCCAGAGTTGGTTGATTTTGATTATATTTTATTTTATTATTTGCCAAGTCAGTGTGTTTTGTAATATTTGAAGTCAACTAGAAATTTTTTAATTTGTATTTTTATTATATGTACATTTTTGCATTCATTCATTTATAAATAAATTAGTCAAATATTGAACATACATTTTCCTTTTCTCCGCTTTTTCTATGTTAAACATGATTTCGAATGCCTTTTTGCTTGCGAGTAAAAACACGAGCGGTTGCATTCGAATGTATGCACGTTACCGAATGCTGTCATTAGAAATTTCGATATGTGTTATTCGAAACCGAATGCGAAAATCCCAAAAGTTAAAAAACTCGAACATTCGAGTAATAACTCGCTCGCAATCGAATGCGAGAATTAGGCCCCAGCATATCACCATTGAACAAACGCTTAGAATGGTTCAATTTGTAAGAACATTTGAAAAAAAGCAGTAATGTTCTGCCCTGTTTATTGATGTTTCCCAGGCGTTTGATAAAGTGTGGCATGAAAGGCTAATTTTAAAATTGAAGAAATATCTACAAATTAATCTTCTAAACCTATTGGAAAGTTACATCATTGCCCGGAAGTTCACGGTTGTGGAAGGAGTCTTTTCTGCGGTAGATTAGTATACTGGGGCCAGTTTTGTATTTGATTTGTACTTGTGATATGCCTTTGAGCAATAATATCCACACGTCTACATTTGCCGATAATACAGCATGCCTTAGTATGCACGGAAACCCTCACGAAACTTCCGGATATCTTCAGGAACATATTACACTACTGGATCTATGGTTAAACTTATGGAGAATTAAAGTAAACGAACAAAAGTGTGTTCAGGTAACATTTACCCTGCGAAGAGATACTTGTTCCCTCATTCGAATCAACAATCAAGTTGTTCCTCAACATTCTTAAATGAAATACCTTGGTTTGCACCTAGATCGACGGCTTACATGGAAACACCGTATTGTATCAAAGCTAACACAAATGGAACTTAAATTAAGTCAGATACATAGGCTGATATGTAGAAAATCAACCCCCAGTTTAGACTGTAAGCTCTTAATACCCAATTCGCTTTTGAAACCGTTATGGTGCTACGGAATTCAGCTATGGGGCACTGCTTCAGCTTCCAATATAGAGAGAATCCAACGAAGGTAAAAGTAAATTTTACGGTTAATAACATCGGCTCCATGGTACATAAAAAACTTATCGTGATTTGAATATACCACAAGTGACTGAAAAAATGTGCAAACAAAAATTTAACAAAACTCGAGTCACACTCTAATCTGCTTGCTCATAATGTCTTGAACTTTACTGGTCAAATCCGTTTAAAAAGAAAGACACAAGGGCTCTTATACTTAACCAGCCAGATGAAAGTGCTTGAAAATATTTATTTTTTTGCTTAGCATGACTCATATGTATATTATAGATAGATTTAAGATTTGTGTACTTATTTATTCAATTATGAAGATGAGTTCTCGTTGAACCTTCATAGTGAAGAGACGTTAGAGCGGATTTTTTTACATACATACATATGAAACAAATATAAAAAAAACAACAAAATCAAAAATCATACTGAAAATATTCGTAATACATATCCAGCAAAAAATTACGCATTACCATTAGAACTACTTGCTATATAATGACTTACTTTTCTGATTGCCAATTTTCAATACTCGCTTACAAATCACATTACCTGAAATTTAAAAAAAATTACGTGCAAGTTGCTAAATGAATAGAATGATTTTTTTTTTGACGAAATAGATTACGTGAAATGTTGACAAATAAAAAAATGTAAGTACTTCTCAAGAATCGATTATTTTAGTCTCACGCCTTGTTAAAATCATTAAGTTGGTAATCCAGTAGGGAAGTGCTTCCACCAAAAATGCTTAATTCCAAACTCGATTACCTTTTTTGAAATTTTTTGCTGGGTATTCACCTTTATAAATAAGCTTATTGGCTTTACATAGCAAGAAATAACAAAAAAAAAAAACAAAAAACAAAAAAAAACGTAAACAGAAAGTACCCTTGAGGAATAATACTCTGTATGAGTACCTCAAAGGAAAAAAAATTTGAAGTGATTTCTAACGGCATAAATGCCTATTTCACTGTGAGTTCTGAAACTCTTAATGAAAACATTAAAAATAAAAATCAAATGATAGCCTTTTTCTAACGGAAAAGCCACTTTTTCGTTCGATTGCCAACTAGTTAATCGTTAACATTACCATTGCCTAGTACTTCTTCATTTAAGCCTGCGATATCGTCCGCTTCGGGCTCGTGTTCATCACTAAACCAAGTTATCACTGCAGATAACAGTAGCTCAAAACCCAAGGAACAAGTGGGAATGTAGATATATAACTGTGGTAAAGTGTTTGCGAAGCCCAAATTCTTCAAAAATTTCATCTGCTCGAAAGATGTCTAGGGATAACAGTGCATCATCTACCAATCGTCAAAATCGTTTTTCATTATTGCAAGACACCGACGATAAGCCCGCTACATCATCGCAAGTCTTTTAAGCCACCACCTATTTATATGAGGAAAAACATTATAAAGCGCTTATAAATTAACTACTGTCGACCATTGGTGAAAATACTTTTCACATCATTCCAATTAAACGAGGTAATATTGATGAAACTAAAATCCTAATATATAATGAGAAAGATTTCCGAAAAATTGTTATTGAATTCGAAAAAAATAAAACAAATTTTTAAACATATGTACCAACTTAAGAGTGCTAAAGGCCTACAGATAGTATTAAAGGGCATAGATTCATATGTTGAACCCGAAAAAGTAAAATGTGCACTTGTCGACCAAAAAATTAAGGTAAAAAATGTTATCAACATAATTAACAGAGAAAAGGTCCCCAACCCCTATTTCAGGTTGAACTGGAGCTGAATGACATACAATTGAAAAAATGAAACCCATCCAATTTATAGCGTAAAGTATCTCTTTCATCTAAAAATCACAGTTGAAGAGCCACGTAAGCGTTCAGGTCCCGTACAGTGCCATAATTGCCAGGAATATGGCCATACGAAAACTTACTACAAATAATCTACAGTGTGTGCTATCTGCGGTGAATTGCACGGTACTGCTAGTTGTACTAAACCAAAAGATCAAGCAGGAAAAAAGCCAGTAATTGTGGAGGTAATCACACCGCTAACTACAGAGGTTGTCCTGTGTACTCTTTTGTCAAGAAGGCTATGGTGAAGAAACCTAAATTAGCTTCAGTTCAAACAACAAATGCTTCCTCCGCCACTTTTGCGCAAATGAGCCAATCAGTTACTTCCCGTGTATCGTATGCAGATGCTGCCAAGACAAATTCTATTCCCGCGCCGAAAGTATCCCCACCAAGTAATTCAACAAATGCTAACACAAGCTTTAATTTCAGTCGCCTTGAAGCCACTATTGAAAATCTTGTGCAAACTGTCACCAACTTTACAACAAATATGACAAGCATGATGCAAGAAATGCTACGAATGCAGAACATACTGCTTCGAGTATTACTTAACAAGCCATGAACACATTAAAAATATGTTTCTGGAACGCAAACGGTATTCGCCAACATAAAAATGAACTTGAGCACTTCCTTAAGGAAAAATATATTGATATAATGTTGGTCTCTGAGACTCATTTGACTTCTAGAAGCCTCTTTAAAATGATTGGCTACACTATATATGATACAAAGGACCCTAGAGGAAGAACATGCTGTGGATCAGCAATTCTAATAAAGTCAAGACTCAAGCACTATATTCTTGACAACATTTTTGAAGAACATATACAAGCAACAAATATCTGCATTGAAAATTCTTTTACAAATTTCGTTATATCTTCAATTTACTCCCCTTCCAGATTTTCAATCACTGAGGATCATTACGAGAAATTCTACAAATCTCTTGGACCTTGTTTCGTAGCAGCTGGCGACTACAATTCTAAGCATACGTTCTGGAGTTCGCGTCTTATTACGCCTAGAGGTCGCGCGTTTTTCAGCACAATTTTAAAAATGGGCTTGGTTGTTATTTCGAAAGGGGAGCCTACTTAATGGCCTACTGACGTACGAAAAATTCCGGATGTTATAGATTTTGGCGTCATAAAAAGTATTTCTAGGGAATTAATTCACGTTCAAGCTTCCCTAGATCTCTCGTCCGATCACTCTAGCACGATCGTTACAATATGTAGGCCACTGAGAAGCGCTTTAACTCACCAATATGTCAAGATGATAAATCGTGTTAATTGGCTCGGATTAAAAAAATATCTTAGTAGTCATTGCACGGAAAATATTGCCAATCTCAACGAGAATATTAAACAGGCTGCTGAACATGCCACTACCTCCCATCCGCAGACTGCGTTTAACATAATTTATTCTAGAGACGTTGAACGTCTCGTTCGTGAAAAAAGAAGAGGTAGAAGGAAATGGCAAAAGCACAGATCACCCGAAAATAAAATCAGATTTAAAGAGTGCACTAAACGACTCCAAGAGTTGCTTGCATCTGAAACAACTGCATCTAAAAAATTATTTGGAAGGTATTGATGTCACACCAACGTCTAATTACTCCTTGTGGCGCGCTGTTAGGAAGCTTAAAACACCCGTTGAGTGTAAGCCACCTCTACGCACATCTACCGGAGGTTAGGCCAGAAGCGATACTGAAGAAGGTAACATATTTGCTGAGCACTTAAAATCCGTTCTTACGCCGAACATATGTACTGGTGTTGCTGATTTGCCGAGTGTAGTCGCTCTACCCCCTCAACACTTTAAGTTTAAGACGCGTGATTTACAAAAATTAATTGTCGAACTCAACCCGAAGAAATACCCGGGTATTGATGGAATTAGTAACCAGATGCTGATGAAGTTGCCTCGTATTGCAATTAGAATCCTGTTATTAATTTTTAATGCCATTTTGCGACTGGAGTATTATCCACACAGCTGAAAGCTTGCAAAGGTTAAAATAATTCTGAAGCCGGACAAAGATCTTACCAAGGCTGAGACATATAGGCCAATAAGTCTACTATCAAGAATGTCAAAGATTTTCGAAAAGCTGCTTAAGACGAAATTGTCCCCAATTCTTATTAGTACTGGGTGTATACCGGACCACCAATTTGTTTTTAGAAGTCAGCATAGCACCATTGAACAAACCCGTAGATTGATTAAATTTATAAGAAGAACTTTTGAAGAAAAAAAGTATTGTTCTGCCCTGTTTATTGACGTTTCTCAGGCATTCGATAAAGTGTGGCATGAAGGCCTAATTTTAAAATTGAAGACTTACTTACCAATAAACATTTTAAATCTTTTGGAAAGTTACATTATTTCCCGTAAGTTCACTGTTGTGGAAAGAGACTTTATGAGTATGCCTGAAACTATCTCATCCGGTGTGCCGCAGGGGATTATACTGGGAACAGTTATGTATTTGATTTATAATTGTGATATGCCTGTGAGCAATAGTATCCATACTTCTACATTTGCCGACGATGCAGCCTGTCTTAGTATGCATGAAACCCCTTACGAGGTGTCTCGATATCTTCAGGAACACATTGCCTAGCTGGAGCTATGGTTAGACATATGGAGCTTCAAATGTTGAGAAAATCCAACGAAGGCAAAACAAAATTTTCCGTTTGATAACATCGGCTCCATGCTACATCAAAAATTCAAATATACATCGTGATTTGAATATGCCACTAGTGACTGAAGAAATTGCAAAATACGCAGGCAAATATCTAACAAAACTCGAGTCACATCCTAATCCGCTTGCTCGTAATATTTTGAACTTCACTGGGCACATCCGCTTAAAGAAGAGAGATACAAAGGCTCTAATACTAAACACTCCAGATGAAGCTGCTTGAAAATATTTTTTTTGCCTACTACTTATGTATTTTTAATAATTATCACTAAGTTTATGTCCGACATTGGTCGGGCCTACTAATTATATTTTAGATTTAAGATTTTAATACTTATTGTTAGTTCATATATGAAGATACAATAAATAAATAAAAACATGCATTAAAAAAACGTAACACTTTTTAAATAATTAATTTAATTATTATTTTTCGAACTTCATTTGTTTCTATATTTATGATTTGAACAGGCTAAAGTTCGTATCGCTTTTTAACCCAAATTACATTTGATAATTATTAATAAACAAATAACACCAAAGTTAGAGTTGTCAGAATATTTACAACTAACTCTGGTGTTATTTGTTCATTAATAATTATCACATGTAATTTAGCTTAAAAAGCGGTACGAACTTTAGCCTGTTCAAATCATAAATATGGTTTTATTTCAATGACAATGGTAAATATTTTAATTACACTCATGTATCCAGCATTTGGATATCGAACTTTATAGAAAACGCTGCGTCAGAATTAATATGGTTTTATTGTTTGTTTTTGTTTCCATCTTATTGCTTTAGTATTTTCTCTTATCAGTAAAAAGAAACAATTATATTTTTTGTATAGTGTAAAAATTTTAATTATATTTATTTGTTCAGCTAGATATTTTAATTACATTTATGTATCCAGCGTGGTGTTGTTAATCAGAATAAAAAAATTTTGCTTGCTCTTGATCAGTCGTTGCGTAGGCATCAGTTGAGTAAGTTAGTATTCAACTACCAAACATTGTTAGCGTTTACATAGTCGCAAAAAAATACAGTAGAACACCGCTAAGTAGACATTAAGATATATTTTTTAGCGATTTCCTAGTCGGGAAACAATACAGTAAAATACCGATAAGTAGATATTAATAAATTTTTTTTAGCGATTTAATAGTCGCGAAACAATATAGTAGCAGTGCGGAGGGATAAGTTAAAATATCCACAAGGTTTAAACCTTCCGGATAAGGCGATACATGGGACATCAATAGTAAGAGAAAAGTTGACTACCGAGGCATAGAAAATAACATGCAGGATGCCAAGTCAAGAATCAATCCGGGAAGCTGTGAGGCCACAGAGGAAACAGATGGTATAATGCTACGAAATAAGAACAAAATTAACTGTATTTAAAAAAAAAAAACTAAATTTATTAATTTTAGATTTTAATAAAAAAATATAAATAATAATAATTAAGGATAAAAAAAACGTGTTATTTCTTGTAATGACCTTGGAATTTTCAGGCTGAGTATACCCGGCAGAAACCGTCGTAACAATGTTGAGTAATAACTTGACTGTTGATTCTAATAGGGGGACAAGTATCTTTTCGTAGGGTAAATGTTATTTGTACGCACTTCTGTTCGGTTACTTTTATTCTCCATAACTTTAACCCTAGCTCAAGCTGTGTTATATGTTCCTGAAGATATCGGGATGCCTCATGAGGGTTTTCGTGCATACAAAGGTAAGCAAATGTAGAATTGTGGATATTACTGCTCGCAGGCATATCACAAGTATAAATCAAATACAAAAATGGCCCCAGTATACTCCCTTGTGGTACACCGGATGAGAGAGTTTCGGGGGTACTCATAAAATCTGCATCCATAACTGAGAACCTGCGGGCTAAAATATACATTTCAAAAGTTTTAGAATGTTATGTGGTAGATATGTGTTCAATTTTAAAATTAGGCCATCATGCCAAACTTTATCAATAAACAGGGCAGAACAATACTTCGTTTCTTCAAATGTTTTCCTTATAAATTGAACCAATTTATGCGTTTGTTGAATGGTGCTATGCTGACTTCTAAAATCAAATTTATGATCCGGTATGCTCTTATTATCTGCTAGAGTAGAGGACAATTTTGTCATGGGCAGCTTTTCGTAGAGTTTTGACATTTTTGACAGCAAACTTATTGGCCTATATGATTCAGCTTTGGTAAAATCTTTGCCCTGCTTTGGAATTATTTTGACCTTGGCAAGCTTCCAGTGTTGTAGATAACACTCCAGCCGTAATATGGTATTAAAAATAAACAGCAGGATTCTTATTGCAATATGCGGCAAGTTCATTAGCATCTAATTACATCAATACCTGGAGCTTTCTTTGGCTTGAGTTCAGCAATTACTTTTTGTACATCACGCATATTAAACTTTAAGGGTCGAGGGGGTAAGGCAACTAAACTCGGCAAATCAGAAACACCAGTACATGTGTTTGGCGTAAATACGGATTTTAAGTGCTCAGCAAATATTTTACATTTTTCCGTATCGCTTCTTAACCAACTTCCGGTAGATGTGCGCAGAGGTGGCTTAAACTCAACAGGTGTTTTAAGCTTTCTAGCAGCGCGCCACAAAGAGTAATTTGATGCTTGTGTGACATCAAGACCTTCCAAATGATTTTTAAGAGATGCAGTTTTTTCGTATGCAAACAGCTCTTGGAGTCGTTTAGTGCACTCTTTAAATCTAATTTTATTTTGGAGTGATTTGTGCTGTTGCTATTCTCTTCTAGCTTTTCATTTTTGAGGTACGAGACGTTCAATATCTGTAGAATAAATTCTGTTAAACCCAGTTTGCGGATGGAAGGCAGTGGCATGTTCAGCAGCCTCTTTATTATTTTCGTTAAGATTGGCAATATTAGATTTAATATCATCTGGTGCTCTTAGCTTAATATTTTCCGTAAAATGACTACTGAGGTATTTTTTGAACCCCATCCAATTAACACGATTGATCATGTTCATATATAGGTGAGATAAGTCACTTCTTACTGGGTTACGAATTGAAACGATAGTGGAGGAGTGATCGGAGGAGTTATTTGACAATGACTATAAGAATAACAAAGCAAACGCTTTGTCACGAGACCCAATAGCAAATTATGCAACATAAACAAGGAAGCAGGTAAAGAAGAATGCGCATGGCTAGATAGAATATGCAAGCACGTATAAGAAAAACCTAAAAATCATTCAGACTTCACAATCGATGGCCAGTTATATAGCCACTTTGCTAGTAAGGATGAGGCTGGCGGGTGCATACCATGAAAGTTGTGTGTACCAAAGTCTCTAAGAAAAAGGGTATTGCTGGAAAACCGTGATAACCCTACCGCAGGACACATGGGTGTACGAAAAACTATTGCAAAAATTGCTAACCGCTACTACTGGCCAGGAATGTTAAAAGATGTGGGTAAATATGTAAGAAGTTGCGAATCCTGCCAAGGATACGAAGTAAGCCAACAAAAACCTGCAGGGAAGATGTTGTTGGTGATCGCAGAGGAGCCGTGGGCAATAGTTTGCTCAGACTTTGTAGGACCATTACCACGATCAAAACACGGAAACACATTGCTATTGGTATTTATCGACAAGTTTTCTAAATGGGTTGAGTTGGTCCCAGCACGAAAAGAAACGAGTTAGGTGGTACAAAAAGCATTACGAGAGCGTGTAATGAGTCGATTTGGAGGTTGTAATCACCGATAATGGTACGCAGTTCCCCAGCCGCGCAGTTATGAACTTCATAAAAGAACTGGGGATAAAACAACAACTAACAAGCCCATATACTCCCCAGAAAAATCCTACGGAACGTGCCAACCGAACAATCAAGACAATGATTTCACAACTAGCAGGAGAAGGTCAACACACTTGGGATGACAAACTACCAGAAATAATGCTTGCAATAAATACAAGTATCTCGGAATCAACAGGATATACCCCGAGTTTCATAACACAAGAAAGAGAGCCCAGATTACCGAAGGTTCTATACGACGAAGTTCACTAGCGGTACAGTCACAGAAAATCAAGAAATAGGAACACAATCCCAAATGCTGCAAGACGTTTTTAAATTAGTACGCCGAAATTTGGAATTAGCATCACAAAAACAACAGACATACTGCAATCTAAGAAAAAGAAACTGGAAACCCGAAAAAGGAGATCAAGTACTAATAAAACAACACCATTTATCAAAGGCGGTCGATGGGTTTGCTGAAAAGTTTACTCCAAAATACGATGGCCCATACAGAGTAAAAGGTTTATTTCATCCGTAATAGTAAAGGGAGCAGCATAAGGAAGAAAAATACGAACAGCACACATTGGGGAATTGAAACCATACAATGTTGCTAATAATTTTTGGGTACATGGATATAATAAAAAAAAACATTTTTTTCTTAAAAATGAGGGGAAAGTGTGACGAATCGTTTGCACACAAACTGAACAGTTCTCCCGACTAGGAAATCGCTAAAAATATTTCTTAATATCTACTTAGCGGTGTTCTACTGTATTGTTTCGCGACTAGGAAATCGCTAACAATATTTATTAATAACTATTTATCGGTGTTCTACTGTATTGTTTAGCGACTAGGAAATCGCTAACAATGTTTATTAATAACTACTTATCGGTGTATTGCTTCGCGACTATGAAATCGCTAACAATATTTATTAGTAACAACATATTGGTGTTCTACTGTATTGTTTCGCGACTAGGAAATCGCTAACACTATTTATTAATATCTACTTGTTGGTGTTCTACTGTATTACGACTAGAAAATCGCTAACAATGTTTATCGCAGATTTCGATTACGATTAAAAAATATGCGATTAATCGCGATTATCGGTTAATCTCGATTAATCAAGAAAATATACTATAATAATTTTTTCTAAAACCAAAATAAGTTGCGTCATGAATTTTAGTCGAACTGTATGGGTTTAGCCTAAGAAATTTAATTATTTTGTCTTGTGTTCGCTTTAATTGAATTTTCAATGAAATTATATTTATATTTAAGAAATTTTAAAGTATGTAAAAGGAAGTTCGTAAATCAGAACTTATGAGTATCAAAAACAATATAAATTGTGGGAAATCAATCTTTTGATAGGAACGAAGTATATTTCTATTTTCTTAATTTATTTTTTAATCAATTTTGTATCCACACTTGATGAATTTATATCATAATGAATGAAAAAGGTTATATAAAACAGTATTTTTTATACCGTTTTTTTATACGAAGAAGTCTACGTATCTACCAAGCGAATACAAAATATTTTTGTATCAGTTGTAATGGAATTTTTGAGATATTACGACGTTTTTGAAATAAAATTGGCAGAATATAATAAAATTTTCTATATATTTCATTGGAGCTTTGCCAAATCATCAGTAGACTTCAGCCACATATTTTGCACAGTCACAAACCTCGTATCTTATAAACAGACTTTCAAAAACTATTTGAGAATTCACAAATAATAATATTTTTGAAAATCACAAAATAAGCGTACTAGGCCTATAAACTTTAACAAAACCCAGCAAATAATTTATATTCGATATCAATTTTTTTTATTTTTCTACACCTTTATACAATTAAAAATCCATTGAATAACAATAAAAATGAAAAATTAAATTAAATTAAATAAAAATAAATTGTCATAAATTTCAATTAAAATAAACTTATGACAATTTCTAGGATAATTATGTACATTGTACATATTTTACATTAAAAATTTAAATTTTAATTTTTTATGAGTTAAATTTGCTGAAAAAGGGAAAAAAGTTTTAATCGCAATGGAGTAACTAATGGGTTCGATTACGATTACGATTAAAAGGTGCGATTAATAGCGATTACGATTACGATTATAATCGCTGTGCAAACCCTAATCATGATCCACTGATGTCTACGAAGCGAGTGATCCATGTTCTCCTGTATTGCTTTGCGACTAGGTAATCGCTAACAATGTCTTAATTTCTATTCATCGAGGTCCTACTGTATTGTTTTGCGACTAGATAATCGCTAACAATGTTTGCTAGTTGAATGTGGCACCCTTCAAAATATATACTTACTTTTTTTAATTTGTATTTATAAATAGTAATATTTGATTTTATACATAGTTTGTAATATATCATTATATATTTTTTTTAATAAAACTGTAATTCTGGATTTTGAATTTTTTTAATTCGAACGTGTTTTTATTATTTTTATTTATGGAAACACCCACAAATTTTGGTGACCTCATGTCCTTAAGACATTATCCTACTCCTTCTATGGATCATGTGCCTCCAACTGGACAAGCAACACGCAGTCTTCAGCAAAATGATTTATTGAACAATCCAGCGGAAGTGGCAGTAGCATCAGCAACTATTCAAAAACTTCCACCGTTTTGGAGTGAACAACCCCAATTATGGTTCATCCAAATTGAATCATTATTTCATATATCAAAAATTTCGCGAGATGAAATAAAGTATTCTTAATATCGTCTTTGGAATCTTCCTATTTAAAGTTTATTGGTGATATTTTACTGTCTCCACCACCGGCCACAAATAAGTACGAAGCAATAAAAAGCCGTCTTATAAGTACTTTTGTACTTTGTAAACACCTACAAGCCGAAATTTTGGTTACAACAACATGCCGCTTACTTCTTAAGGATCCTACAAATAATTACAATTTCCTTATCGATACTGGAGGTGACATGTCTGTCATTCCACCAATAAAAAAATTTCAACGCTCTTCAAAATTAAATGGTGAGTCCTTTCCAATAAAACTTTTTGCTGCAAATGGAACTGAAATAAGTACGTACGGAACTCAATTGCTCCAGCTGAATTTTGGCTTACGTAAAAACTTTTCCTGGATTTTCCTCGTTGCCGATGTCTTTCATCCAATTTTAGGATCTGATTTTTTAAAGCATCATCATTTATTACCTGACCTCAAGAATCGTGTATTAATTGATGGCAAACCTTTAATTTCAACTCCTGCAAAACTCTCTGCTGCAAATATTTCATCTATTTCTCATATTCGGAAGGATGATTCTGTTTTTCAAAAAATTCTGCAAGAGTTTCCTGAGATTGTAAGTATGAACTCATCTCTAAAGTGCAACAATGAAACAAAATCATTTCACTACAGTAGTTGTGAACTGGGCATTCTGTGGCAATTAAAATTGTTAAATTTGGGTAATTAAAATTTGAAAATTGTTAAATTCTTGGAAATTTGTGTTTTTTTGTTTACATAAGGAGTTTTTTGTTTACATTAGGAGTTTTTTGTTTACATTAGGAGTTTTTGTTTACATTAAGTGTATGTCTGTCTGTCGGTCTGTCTGTCTGCCTGCCTGACCGTGGGAAGTTTGTGTGTGGAATATTTTGTGTGAATGTATTAAGGCGGTTCATAGTTTGGCGGTTTTTATGTGTGTATGTGACGACGGGGAAAATCATGAAAATGGTTTTTCCTAATGCTGACGGAAAATCATCTAATGATTTTTCGTAATTCCGAAGGCAAAACATGATAATTTTTCGTAATACCGAAGGCAAAACATGATAATTTTTCCTAATGCCTACTGCAATACATGATAATTTTTCCTAATGCCTACTGCAATACATGATTATTATTTTTTTCAAATGCCGACGGCAAAAAATGAATATAATTTTTTCAAATGCTGACGGAAAATCATCTAATGATTTTTCGTAATTCCGAAGGCAAAACATGATAATTTTTCGTAATACCGAAGGCAAAACATGATAATTTTTCCTAATGCCTACTGCAATACATGATAATTTTTCCTAATGCCTACTGCAATACATGATTATTATTTTTTTCAAATGCCGACGGCACAAAATGAATATAATTTTTTCAAATGCCGACGGGAAAATGATTTTTCCTAATGACGACGGGAAAACGTGAAAGTTATTTTTTCTAATGCTAATGTAGGTGTTGCTAGACTGTGGGAATTTAAGGCTGACCGTGATTTGAGTGGGCGGCGTTGTTGCCGTAATATGTAACCATAGGAATTTGTGGATGTGTCTGTCTGTCTGTGAGAATTTAGGTGAAGGTTTGATTGGCAGGGGGCGGGGTGTAGTTGAGGTAGATCGATTGCGTGTGTAGTTGTGTGTGAATGTGTGTGTGTATGTGTGTGTGTGTGTGTGTGTGTGTGTGTGTGTGTGTGTGTGTTTGTAGGAATTTCAATGTGTGTATTTCTGTAGGAGCTTAAGGCTGATTGTGATTTATGAGGGGTGAGGTGTTCTAGTAATATGCAACCGGGGGAATCTGTGTGTTTGTATGTCTGTAGGAGTTTAAGGCTGACCATGATTTGGGTGGGCAGGGTTGTTGACGTAATATGTAGCCATGGGGATTTGTGAATGTGTCTCTCTATAGTAGTTTAAGGTTGATCGTGATTTGAGGTGGGTGAGGATGTTGTTGAGGTAAATTGGTTATGCGTATGTATGTATGTATGTATTTTTGTAAGAATTTAAGATGATTGTGATTTATTAGGGGCGAGGTGTTCTTGTAATATGTAGCCGTGAGAATCTATGTGTATAGACGTCTGTAGAAGTTTAAGACTATCTGTAATTTCAGGTAGGTGAGAGTGTTGTGTTGTTGAGATTAATCTTATATATTGTATATGTATGTATGATCATGGGAATTTGTGTATGTATATCTGAGGGAGAATTTAAGGCTCGTCATGATTTGCAAAAGGTGGGGTGTTGTTGAAATTTTCTTGGATATTTCTTATATGAATTCTGCTATGTGTGTGTATTTGAGCTGGTATTTATATGTAGGTAGAAATAAATTGTTTTCAACATCGACATTTGGTACTATAAAATACTATCATATATCTGGACTTCCCTAATCCTAGTATGCTTTTGTACTTACGATTGCTTTATATTTTCTCATGCTTAAATTTGTCTCGCGTTGAAGTCGGTCTGTGTGAAATTTGTTTATATTACAGATTTTGTTTATTTAACTACATTCGTCTTCTTTGACTGAAAGAGTTATCTACACACAGAGAAAAACCAACTTGAAATCAGTAAGAACCATGCTGAATTAATAAGAACCATTAGCGAAGGTTTAGTCATATTGAAATTTCTTATTTCAATATGGACAAAATATTAATTTACAGTATTCATTTATTAAACTCATTAGTTTGTAGATATCTCAATATACATTTTCTATTATATTAAAAATTATTGAATTAATGTGATGAATTCTTATTTTTAAGCTGCAGATTTTCCCTGAGTGTATGGATTGTTTATATTTACATTGTGCTTTAACTAAACGACGCTCCATATATTTTCATGATGTAGATCTAATAAATACTTAAGCATTGATAAGAAATTTGATATGTATACATACATATCTACAAAATGATTTTATGTATGTATGTATGTATGTATGTATGTACATATATATGTACATACAAATAAGTGTTCAACTCAATCTTTGAATAAATTTTTTATTTTATTTTTTGTCATGTGATGTCTGTTGTTGGTGAAATTAAAAACATTTTAATTTTTATCTGCGTTTACTTAAAAGTTTGTGAGGATTTTCTGTTGTAAGTAAAACTGAATTCTTGAAGATATGTACTTACATACTCTATAGTAATAGTAGCTATAATAGAAATATTTCTTATACTTAATTTACAGTTTTTTAAAGTATAGGGTATAAAATTTTTTCTAGCTATAGCCTTCTACATTTATTTTGGAAAACTTGCTTTGCTTTTTAAAAATGTATAAACATTTTTAAATGAAACTGATCCGGCACTCCAGCTTAGGTACTGATAGTTTTTTTTGTTGTTAGTTAACTTACTTATTTTTTATTTTTTATTGATAAACATTGGAAATCAAAAGCGAGTTTTATATTGTAATTATTATTTTCATAATTGTTGAAAACAATCGCTGCTTTTTGTTTGTTTTTTGCGATGAAATCATTTGAATTACTTTTGCAACTTTACGCGTTTATAAAAATTATGTTATTTTCTATATTTCTTAATTTATAAGACTTTTAGACTTTGTCCTTTAGGGGTTATATATTCTATTATACGATTATGAATAAGAATGCAGTAAGCTGATGTATTTGCTTACTGCTTCAAATTAAAATTTTATTAAATTGAATAAAAGGAGTTTTTTTTTCTTAAACTCTGATGCAGTTAGAAGCGCTGGAGATTCTTTCATATAACAGCTTTTTTTAAATTTTTGATACATAGTATAATATAGAATTGGATAACATTTATTTTTAATTTTTATGTTAAGAAGTACGGGTATGAGACTGAATTTAAATGTACTTTTAAATTAGTTAAATCATAATGAACAAACATATTTTCTTCTTTAATTGCTATCAACAGAAAACGAACTCGTTTTCATATAATTTAGGTATACCCTATCGACGGCTCCTCTAGGATACAAGATGACTTTGTATGACGAAATTTCTGTTGCTTTATACTGATAATATGTTTACATTAATAAGATACATATACATATGTTTATTTTATGAACGGTGAGCACCTATGGCTTTTATTTAATGTTCTATATGACTTTTTTTTTCATTTTATTAAAGTTCAGCGTATTGTATATATATTTCTGAAATGTTTAAGTGTGTTTTGTGTGCCCATCGGGCAGAGTGTACGTATTAGTTGGTCAGTCAGTCTCTATTTTTATTTATTTTTTTTTCTTCTAATGTGCCACTCCTTTTTCAGATTTTACTACTTGGAATAGAGAATTTTTGTCAAATTTTTTGGTGGGTATATACATTAGGTATGTAGAAATTAGTTTAGATACAAAGAAATGCATGTTTAATATACAAGTATTGTATCAAATCGATCTCAAATAACTCAGTTTCCTCTACCAGCAATTCACCGTTGGTGTATTCATAAAGTGTTAGAAACAATGAAATATCTATGTTTTGAGAGAATTTTTCCCCTCAAGTATTTCTACATGAGGTTTGAGGGGTCAATCACTGTCGCATTCATATGTAATGATTATTCACTTAAAAAACGTCATCATCACCATCAATCATCTCCGTATACAATACATTCATGAGTTGGGTTGATCCAGATACAATTGCTGTCTCATCACCTTCTAACAGCTTTATATATTTTGCTAGTATGCATGCCTTAGCATGCTTCTGTCGATAGTGACGTAAGAGTCCGAGATGTAGTAGTGTTACAATTAAAAATCTTTACTATTAGAATTTACCAGTTCGCTCTTTTGAATTTTTGCAAAGTAGATACATATGTATGTATTTCATTGACCACAAAATCATAAAATTTCTTTGCTTACAAAATTGTATGACGTGAGGATTTTTTTTTTTTTTTTTTTTTTTTTTAATTATACATGCTTCGGCATGCTTTCATTTTTTTCTATAAATTTATGTAATACTCATACAGATACAGATATAAAGTAAGATCTGTTTACTGTACATTTTAAAATTTATGCATGCTTCAGCATGATTCTAGTTGAAGCGTATATTCATTCACTAAGTTTGTTTGATACTTATTCATACACATGTACATTCTTAAAGATTGGATATCAAAGTCCAATTTCCGTAGTTTATCTATATTTTCTAAAGATCTGATAGCTAAAGAAATAAATAGAGTGAAGATCTTCTATAATAATCCCATTTTCATATTGTAAAATTTTGCGTGCTAGCGCTTTCGATGGGAAAATATACATACAACTTTATAAAAAGTGATAATATGATGTGCTGCTGAATATTGCACTATGTTATAGTTCATTTTAAACACTGAAGTTTTAGCAATATTTCATTCAGACCAACAAGTTTAGAGAATTCCACTACATTTAGTTAATTATCTTTCTTAAGACCCATCATTCCTAATCAATCCTACAAAAAACAACACAAACTAGATTTTTCGTTTTAATTTTATTTTTATTAAATTCAACATTCATTCTTCAAATTACTTTATACTATATTAAGTAGCTTTTCCTCATTTGTTGAGTTGACTTTAATAGGAGACATTTTAATGGTACGATGAACTTTTCTATTGCATGCATTGAGTAAATCTTTATACATACCAATCCACTTATATGAACCATTAAAGCTAATTCTTTTCACATCATACCTTTCAATGATCTATTAAATCATTCTAATATTGATGCTTTCATATTAAGTAATGTTTAATCTTCTATTTATGTATGAGTTTTCCCAAGTATTTATTAAAAAATTCTTTAGAATCATCTGTTTGTAAGTTTTTTGGTACCCGTACCACTTCAAAAATATTTTCCATTGCCTTGGTTTTTAGAGTGCAGCTTTTATTTTCAGCTGTACTACAATTTGAGAATGTGTCAATTACAGTCTTCAAAAATCAACAATTTCTATTTTCTGTAGAATAGTTGTACATTTCACCTAACTTAGCTCCATAAAACATCATATATTCCTGTCATTACATCTCTACAAGCACAAACAGTTGTTGAGATTTAATATGGACTTCGTTAACTAAATTCCTTTTTAAAGACATTGAATTGTTTCACAGATTTTTTCGAAAGTGTTGTGATCTACATCTTGCATTTTCAGCTATTTATACTAACATGTAGTTAATTTTCTAATCTATATATTTAACCGTAAACTCTTCAATTTGTTTTTAATTATTTACTTTTTAGAATTGCTTTTTCAATTTTATAACTGTCTTCTTTCTCTAATTTTATTTCACGTTGTAGTTCCTCAATTTGCATTTAAATATATTCTTGAATATTAATGCTTTAAGCTATATTATTAATTTGTCTTGTATTTTATCTTCATTCAGTTTAATGTAACTATCAACAATAGTTTGTATCTAATTCATTTATGCCTTCCAATACTGATAAGTCAGTATAAATGTCTTCAGAATTGGAAGTCTATGAGTAAAATCATCGTCATCATCATTCTCAGTATTAGCATCATTAAATATGATGGTATTATCAAATATTGTTCCTTCTACTAGTTTCTTTTGGGGTACTTGTCTATATCTTGAGTGAAGGTTTCTCAGGCTTTAAACTTGTATATTTTCAACTTCTATCTTGATTTTACTTTCTTCTTTCATAAGAATTCTTTTAATATTTTTAGAACTATTTATGAATTCTTCTGCTATAGGTTTAAATGTATCTTTTAGTTGTTCACTTGTATCTATTTCACCAGTTTTTATACTACGAAGCTTTTTCTTCAACACATTTCTTGTCAACACCAACTGTTTTAAAATTTTCTCATCCAGGGCAAATAACAGGTATCAGCAATCATATCAGCTTTTCAGGACCTGGTCTGGTTTTCAGATCAGCTTATCAGGACCTGGTCTGGTTTTCAGATCAGCTTATCAGGACCTGGTCTTGTTTTCAGATCAGCTTTTCAGGACCTGGTCTGGTTTTCAGATCAGCTTTTCAGGACCTGGTCTGGTTTTCAGATCAGCTTATCAGGACCTGGTCTGGTTTTCAGATCAGCTTATCAGGAGCTGGTCTGGTTTTCAGATCAGCTTATCAGGAGCTGGTCTGGTTTTCAGATCAGCTTATCAGGACCTGGTCTGGTTTTCAGATCAGCTTATCAGGAGCTGGTCTGGTTTACAGATCAGCTTATCAGGAGCTGATCTGATTTTTAGATCAGCTTATCAGGTAACAGATCAGGCTATCAGGAGCTGTTCAGATTTTCATTTCAAGATATCTGAGTCAGAGTTAGTTATCAGTGTACAAGTAGCTAGCCATTTATAACATTTATATACATGAAGTTTAAAGTCAGATGAAATACGAAAAAGTAAAGTTTTATCTAGTAAAATTATTTTCTATAACGATCATCGTTTAATTCACTATCTTTGCTTATAATCAAAAATCCATATTTATCCTTTCAACATGCTTTTTATTTTTCTCACCTAACTTAAACATTAAATATACATTATGATGATCTCTTATTAAATGTTTGGTGATTCTGGTGTAAGTTTTACATAAGTAGAATGAATCAACATTCTTATCTCTCCCCATACAAAAATATGCTTCCCATACGCATCATCGTTAAATATCATATTGGAATTACTTTGGACTGAAATAACAGATTCACTATCGGTAAATTTTGTAATATATTATTATTTTAATTGATGTAATTAATTTCTTCAGATATTTATATCTGGGGTGATATAAAGATTTTGAGTATAAATAAATGTTCTCAAAATTTAAGTCCATTAGGACTTTCTAGCAAGCCAATCATAGCGTTTTTTTTTCGTAATTTGACAGGTCAACTATTGTTGCACGAATAGAATTTGATATAAGGGAACTATGATTTATTTTGGAACTATCGTTCGATGAATCATCAATATTTCGTACCAAGGTATTTTAGGTTGTTTTACTAACCGCATTTATGTAGCTAAATACATTTTATAAATATTATCTCTTATTATAAAAAAATAAACTAATACAGCTATACCATATCAGAAAATATTTTCTGAAATCGTAAAGCTGCATTAGTTTATTTTTTCTATAATAAGAGATAATGATCCACACTCATAATCAAAACAGCATAAAAATATCCTTTGTTTTGACTATGAGTATGGATCAATATTTATGAAATGCGTTTAGTTACAAAAATGTGGTTAGTAAAACAAAGTATATTTTAACAGCCTTATTTATAACACTTATTAGGGCTTTATAAAGACTTTTTAAGAAAAAATTTTTATAAAAAATTTGTTTTAAAAAGCCTTTACAAAGCCTTAATAAGTTTTATAAATAATGCTGTAAGAGTTTAAAATCAGTATTTTGTATGATAATACTGATTTGAAACTCTTAAAATATTCTTTGTTTTGACTATGAGTAGGGGCCATTATCTCTTATTATAGGACAAATAAAATAATATAGCTATACGATTTCAGAAAATATTTTCTGATATCGTATAGCTACATTTTTAATTTTTCTATAATAAGAGATAATATTTATGAAATACATTTCATAAATATTGGCGCATACTCATAGTAAAAACAACCTAAAAATACCTTGGTACGAAATATTGATGATTCATCGAACGATAGTTCCAAAATAAATCATAGTTCCCTTATATCAAATTCTATTCGTGCAACAATAGTTGACCTGTCAAATTACGAAAAAAAAAACGCTATGATTGGCTTGCTAGAAAGTCCTAATGGACTTAAATTTTGAGAACATTTATTTATACTCAAAATCTTTATATCACCCCAGATATAAATATCTGAAGAAATTAATTACATCAATTAAAATAATAATATATTACAAAATTTACCGATAGTGAATCTGTTATTTCAGTCCAAAGTAATTCCAATATGATATTTAACGATGATGCGTATGGGAAGCATATTTTTGTATGGGGAGAGATAAGAATGTTGATTCATTCTACTTATGTAAAACTTACACCAGAATCACCAAACATTTAATAAGAGATCATCATAATGTATATTTAATGTTAAGTTAGGTGAGAAAAATAAAAAGCATGTTGAAAGGATAAATATGGATTTTTGATTATAAGTAAAGATAGTGAATTAAACGATGATCGTTATAGAAAATAATTTTACTAGATAAAACTTTACTTTTTCGTATTTCATCTGACTTTAAACTTCATGTATATAAATGTTATAAATGGCTAGCTACTTGTACACTGATAACTAAATCTGACTCAGATATCTTGAAATGAAAATCTGAACAGCTCCTGATAGCCTGATCTGTTACCTGATAAGCTGATCTAAAAATCAGATCAGCTCCTGATAAGCTGATCTGAAAACCAGACCAGCTCCTGATAAGCTGATCTGAAAACCAGACCAGGTCCTGATAAGCTGATCTGAAAACCAGACCAGGTCCTGAAAAGCTGATCTGAAAACCAGACCAGGTCCTGAAAAGCTGATCTGAAAACCAGACCAGGTCCTGAAAAGCTGATCTGAAAACCAGACCAGGTCCTGATAAGCTGATCTGAAAACCAGACCAGGTCCTGATAAGCTGATCTGAAAACCAGACCAGGTCCTGAAAAGCTGATCTGAAAACCAGACCAGCTCCTGAAAAGCTGATATGATTGCTGATACCTGTTATTTGCCCTGGATGAGAAAATTTTAAAACAGTTGGTGTTGACAAGAAATGTGTTGAAGAAAAAGCTTCGTAGTATAAAAACTGGTGAAATAGATACAAGTGAACAACTAAAAGATACATTTAAACCTATAGCAGAAGAATTCATAAATAGTTCTAAAAATATTAAAAGAATTCTTATGAAAGAAGAAAGTAAAATCAAGATAGAAGTTGAAAATATACAAGTTTAAAGCCTGAGAAACCTTCACTCAAGATATAGACAAGTACCCCAAAAGAAACTAGTAGAAGGAACAATATTTGATAATACCATCATATTTAATGATGCTAATACTGAGAATGATGATGACGATGATTTTACTCATAGACTTCCAATTCTGAAGACATTTATACTGACTTATCAGTATTGGAAGGCATAAATGAATTAGATACAAACTATTGTTGATAGTTACATTAAACTGAATGAAGATAAAATACAAGACAAATTAATAATATAGCTTAAAGCATTAATATTCAAGAATATATTTAAATGCAAATTGAGGAACTACAACGTGAAATAAAATTAGAGAAAGAAGACAGTTATAAAATTGAAAAAGCAATTCTAAAAAGTAAATAATTAAAAACAAATTGAAGAGTTTACGGTTAAATATATAGATTAGAAAATTAACTACATGTTAGTATAAATAGCTGAAAATGCAAGATGTAGATCACAACACTTTCGAAAAAATCTGTGAAACAATTCAATGTCTTTAAAAAGGAATTTAGTTAACGAAGTCCATATTAAATCTCAACAACTGTTTGTGCTTGTAGAGATGTAATGACAGGAATATATGATGTTTTATGGAGCTAAGTTAGGTGAAATGTAGAACTATTCTACAGAAAATAGAAATTGTTGATTTTTGAAGACTGTAATTGACACATTCTCAAAGTACAGCTGAAAATAAAAGCTGCACTCTAAAAACCAAGGCAATGGAAAATATTTTTGAAGTGGTACGGGTACCAAAAAACTTACAAACAGATGATTCTAAAGAATTTTTTAATAAATACTTGGGAAAACTCATACATAAATAAAAGATTAAACATTACTTAATATGAAAGCATCAATATTAGAATGATTTAATAGATCATTGAAAGGTATGATGTGAAAAGAATTAGCTTTAATGGTTCATATAAGTGGATTGGTATGTATAAAGATTTACTCAATGCATGCAATAGAAAAGTTCATCGTACCATTAAAATGTCTCCTAAAGTCAACTCAACAAATGAGGAAAAGCTACTTAATATAGTATAAAGTAATTTGAAGAATGAATGTTGAATTTAATAAAAATAAAATTAAAACGAAAAATCTAGTTTGTGTTGTTTTTTGTAGGATTGATTAGGAATGATGGGTCTTAAGAAAGATAATTAACTAAATGTAGTGGAATTCTCTAAACTTGTTGGTCTGAATGAAATATTGCTAAAACTTCAGTGTTTAAAATGAACTATAACATAGTGCAATATTCAGCAGCACATCATATTATCACTTTTTATAAAGTTGTATGTATATTTTCCCATCGAAAGCGCTAGCACGCAAAATTTTACAATATGAAAATGGGATTATTATAGAAGATCTTCACTCTATTTATTTCTTTAGCTATCAGATCTTTAGAAAATATAGATAAACTACGGAAATTGGACTTTGATATCCAATCTTTAAGAATGTACATGTGTATGAATAAGTATCAAACAAACTTAGTGAATGAATATACGCTTCAACTAGAATCATGCTGAAGCATGCATAAATTTTAAAATGTACAGTAAACAGATCTTACTTTATATCTGTATCTGTATGAGTATTACATAAATTTATAGAAAAAAATGAAAGCATGCCGAAGCATGTATAATTAAAAAAAAAAAAAAAATCCTCACGTCATACAATTTTGTAAGCAAAGAAATTTTATGATTTTGTGGTCAATGAAATACATACATATGTATCTACTTTGCAAAAATTCAAAAGAGCGAACTGGTAAATTCTAATAGTAAAGATTTTTAATTGTAACACTACTACATCTCGGACTCTTACGTCACTATCGATAGAAGCATGCTAAGGCATGCATACTAGCAAAATATATAAAGCTGTTAGAAGGTGATGAGACAGCAATTGTATCTGGATCAACCCAACTCATGAATGTATTGTATACGGAGATGATTGATGGTGATGATGACGTTTTATAAGTGAATAATCATTACATATGAATGCGACAGTGATTGACCCCTCAAACCTCATGTAGAAATACTTGAGGGGAAAAATTCTCTCAAAACATAGATATTTCATTGTTTCTAACACTTTATGAATACACCAACGGTGAATTGCTGGTAGAGGTAACTGAGTTATTTGAGATCGATTTGATACAATAGTTGTATATTAAACATGCATTTCTTTGTATCTAAACTAATTTCTACATACCTAATGTATATACCCACCAAAAAATTTGACAAAAATTCTCTATTCCAAGTAGTAAAATCTGAAAAAGGAGTGGCACATTAGAAGAAAAAAAAAATAAATAAAAATAGAGACTGACTGACCAACTAATACGTACACTCTGCCCGATGGGCACACAAAACACACTTAAACATTTCAGAAATATTCATACATATATACAATACGCTGAACTTTAATAAAATGAAAAAAAAAAGTCATATAGAACATTAAATAAAAGCCATAGGTGCTCACCGTTCATAAAATAAACATTGTATATGTATCTTATTAATGTAAACATATTATCAGTATAAAGCAACAGAAATTTCGTCATAAAAAGTCATCTTGTATCCTAGAGGAGCCGTCGATAGGGTATACCTAAATTATATGAAAACGAGTTCGTTTTCTGTTGATCGCTATTAAAGAAGAAAATATGTTTGTTCATTATGATTTAACTAATTTAAAAGTACATTTAAATTCAGTCTCATACCCGTACTTCTTAACATAAAAATTAAAAATAAATGTTATCCAATTCTATATTATACTATGTATCAAAAATTTCAAAAAAGCTGTTATATGAAAGAATCTCCAGCGCTTCTAACTGCATCAGAGTTTAAGAAAAAAAACTCCTTTTATTCAATTTAATAAAATTTTAATTTGAAGCAGTAAGCAAATACATCAGCTTACTGCATTCTTATTCATAATCGTATAATACAATATATAACCCCTAAAGGACAAAGTCTAAAAGTCTTATAAATTAAGAAATATAGAAAATAACATAATTTTTATAAACGCGTAAAGTTGCAAAAGTAATTCAAATGATTTCATCGCAAAAAACAAACAAAAAGCAGCGATTGTTTTCAACAATTATGAAAATAATAATTACAATATAAAACTCGCTTTTGATTTCCAATGTTTATCAATAAAAAATAAAAAATAAGTAAGTTAACTAACAACAAAAAAAAAACTATCAGTACCTAAGCTGGAGTGCCGGATCAGTTTCATTTAAAAATGTTTATACATTTTTAAAAAGCAAAGCAAGTTTTCCAAAATAAATGTAGAAGGCTATAGCTAGAAAAAATTTTATACCCTATACTTTAAAAAACTGTAAATTAAGTATAAGAAATATTTCTATTATAGTTACTATTACTATAGAGTATGTAAGTACATATCTTCAAGAATTCAGTTTTACTTACAACAGAAAATCCTCACAAACTTTTAAGTAAACGCAGATAAAAATTAAAATGTTTTTAATTTCACCAACAACAGACATCACATGACAAAAAATAAAATAAAAAAATAAAAATGTACATACATACATACATACATACATAAAATCAATTTGTAGATATGTATGTATACATATCAAATTTCTTATCAATGCTTAAGTATTTATTAGATCTACATCATGAAAATATATGAAGCGTCGTTTAGTTAAAGCACAATGTAAATATAAACAATCCATACACTCAGGGAAAATCTGCAGCTTAAAAATAAGAATTCATCACATTAATTCAATAATTTTTAACATAATAGAAAATGTATATTGAGATATCTACAAACTAATGAGTTTAATAAATGAATACTGTAAATTAATATTTTGTCCATATTGAAATAAGAAATTTCAATATGACTAAACCTTCGCTAATGGTTCTTATTAATTCAGCATGGTTCTTACTGATTTCAAGTTGGTTTTTCTCTGTGTGTAGATAACTCTTTCAGTCAAAGAAGACGAATGTAGTTAAATAAACAAAATCTGTAATATAAACAAATTTCACACAGACCGACTTCAACGCGAGACAAATTTAAGCATGAGAAAATATAAAGCAATCGTAAGTACAAAAGCATACTAGGATTAGGGAAGTCCAGATATATGATAGTATTTTATAGTACCAAATGTCGATGTTGAAAACAATTTATTTCTACCTACATATAAATACCAGCTCAAATACACACACATAGCAGAATTCATATAAGAAATATCCAAGAAAATTTCAACAACACCCCACCTTTTGCAAATCATGACGAGCCTTAAATTCTCCCTCAGATATACATACACAAATTCCCATGATCATACATACATATACAATATATAAGATTAATCTCAACAACACAACACTCTCACCTACCTGAAATTACAGATAGTCTTAAACTTCTACAGACGTCTATACACATAGATTCTCACGGCTACATATTACAAGAACACCTCGCCCCTAATAAATCACAATCATCTTAAATTCTTACAAAAATACATACATACATACATACGCATAACCAATTTACCTCAACAACATCCTCACCCACCTCAAATCACGATTAACCTTAAACTACTATAGAGAGACACATTCACAAATCCCCATGGCTACATATTACGTCAACAACCCTGCCCACCCAAATCATGGTCAGCCTTAAACTCCTACAGACATACAAACACACAGATTCCCCCGGTTGCATATTACTAGAACACCTCACCCCTCATAAATCGACAATCAGCCTTAAGCTCCTACAGAAATACACACATTGAAATTCCTACAAACATTCACACACACACACACACACACACACACATTCACACACAACTACACACGCAATCGATCTACCTCAACTACACCCCGCCCCCTGCCAATCAAACCTTCACCTAAATTCTCACAGACAGACAGACACATCCACAAATTCCTATGGTTACATATTACGGCAACAACGCCGCCCACTCAAATCACGGTCAGCCTTAAATTCCCACAGTCTAGCAACACCTACATTAGCATTAGAAAAAATAACTTTCACGTTTTCCCGTCGTCATTAGGAAAAATCATTTTCCCGTCGGCATTTGAAAAAATTATATTCATTTTTTGCCGTCGGCATTTGAAAAAAATAATAATCATGTATTGCAGTAGGCATTAGGAAAAATTATCATGTATTGCAGTAGGCATTAGTAGTAGGGAACTGCCGGTTCTATAACAATTAAAATTGTCAAATTTGGGTAATTAAAATTGAAAATTTATAATTTATGGGAAAATTTAGGTAATTAAAGTCAAGGGTGTGAAGTGACGAGGGTACTCGATGGTTTGTAGATGCATATGTATGTGATGATGATGTTTTGTTTTGTTGTGTGAGCATAAGTGTGAGATAAGGATAGTTTGATGTACATATTCGTAGTTTATTTTCGTTGGCACGCATGCTTTGTACGTATGTTTTTGTTTGTCAAGTGGTTGCAGCAGGTTTATGAATGTTTTTGTTGTTGGTTTTGTTTTGGTTTGATTTTGTACGTATGTTTTTGTTTTAATTTTGGGTTGATGTACATACTCGTAGTTTATTATGTTTGCGCGCAAACTTGTATGTATGTTTTAGATTTTTGTTTTAATTTTGATTTTTTTGTTTGTCAAGTGGTTGCAGCAGGTTTATGGTTTTAGAGTGCAATGTTTTTTTTTTAAGTGAGAGCACGCATCGAGCAAATTTTGTCTTAGTTTTTTGTAATATTCTTTTTAGCTCATGGAGATGGAAGGGTATTTTGGAAAGAAAGAAATTATTTATGCTTGTGGGATATCTATGAATGTTTTTGTTGTTGGTTTTGGTTTAGTTTGATTCTGTACGTATGTTTTTGTTTTAATTTTGAATTGAAGTGTGATTTTTTTTGTCAAGTGGTTGCAGCAGGTTTATGGTGTGTGTGTGTGTTTGCATAAAGGAAATGTTGCTTTAGTTTTTTTTATTTTCTTTTTTGATGGTGACCATGGAAGGTAATTTTAGAAGACCTTATTTATGTATGCTTGTGGGAAATCTATGAATGTTTTTTGTTGTTGGTTCTATTTAATTTGATTTTCCTATGTTTAAAGAGTTTCAAGAGATGAATAAAATATGTAATTTATGAGCAACGAACTTACTTGAAGGTTGGAAAAATTGAAGTGTAAGATATTTAGGATTGTCAAAGGGAATTAGAGATGCGTGATCATGGGAGCCAACGTTATGCTCATGCATGTGTATTTGTGTATGTTTTTACAATAACTTGAGCGTTGAAAGGTGGGTAAGTAGTCGTATATGTATATAAAAAAGCGAGTGTGTAATGCCGAGTACACATCTGGCATTTCTTGTGTTATAATCATTTTTTAAAATGTGTGCAACGTCTTTCACGTTATGTTTTTTTATAGGGAAAGCAATACCACATAACAAGAAAAAATTTCAAAAATGACAAAAGTTGGCACTAATACACACTGTTGCGATGTTACAAAATATCATAGTATGTACTCGGCATTTGTTTTTTTGTAATATTCTTTTTAGCTGATGGAGCTGGAAGGGTATTTATAGAAAGAAATTATGTATTCTGGTGAGATATTAATGTTTTTGTTGTTGGTTTTATTTAGTTTTATTTATTTTTTGTTTTTTGTGTAAAGAGGCTGACATTTGTCAAACAAACCATGCACACTTATATACATACATACATTGATATTTTTGAGAACGAGATAGGTGAATGTGATGTCATTCCAAAGAACCAAATGGCATACTTCTATAATGGAAACTTCCAAAATGAAGAAGAAAAGTTTATGGTAGATGAAGAGGACGATGCTTTCTTCATACATATGTATGTTGTAACAATGTAAGAATAGAACGTAATTCGTATAAATTGAGACGTTCTCTAATCTAGCAGCAAGTACAGCATTGTATCTAGCAAGTGCATCATCATCATATAAAATCTTAAAAAATACAATACATTCTATAAATTATTAAAAATGGTATATAAATGTAATATGTGCAATAAGATATATAAATATCAAAAGTGTTTCTTGGATCATATCCAAAATCATGGTGTTGAGGACCAATATATATATCCTCAACAACAGCAACAATATCAATATCCTCAACAACAAAAACAACAATATCAATATCCTCAACAACAACAACAACAACAACAACAACAACAATACCAATATCTTCAAGAACAACAACAATATCAATATCCTCAACAGCAACAATATCAATATCCTCAACAACAGCTACCATATCCTACGGCCATGCAATGGTACCCAAATACTGGCCAACAATTGCAATATCAACTACAACAACAACAACAACAACAAAAAGAAATGTATTGGCAACAACCCTCTACCTCCATGCAATGGTACACAAATACTCATGAACATCAACAACTACAGTATCAACCACAACAACAACAACAACAACAACAACAACAACAACGAGAACTTCAAGGAGCGGATGCTTGTGGAGGTAATTTAATAAATAATACCAGCATTGATGAAGAAACGCAAGGAAGACATAAAGATAATATGAAATTTTACACCATAAGCAAAGCGTTCAAAAATAATATTGTAACGTATGGATTAAATAATAAAAGAGATGAACTTTTACTAGAAGATTTCATTGGTGAAAATGAATCAATTTTCATAGAGATGCTTGAAAGTCATTTACAAAGCCACACTGTAATAACATTTAATATGAGTATTGTGGCAGAATATGTAAAAATTGTGGGAGAGGAATTGGAGTTCAATATTATTCATCATAGAGCTAAAATGAATTTGTTGACCAGAGGAGATGAAATATATGAAGTATTTTCTAACCAAATTTCAGAAATTCAAAATAAAATGAGTGAATTTCAAGAGAAGGACTCTGGTTGGACTTTGATACGCATAGTCCGAGCAGAGCTAAGTATTAATAAAGCTTCTCTAGTTAAAGGAGCAAACTGGATGAGTTTACCAGAAAAACTTCAAAAAAGAAAAGCTTGCATCAATGTAGAAAACACCGATCAATATTGTTTCAAGTGGTGTCTGATCGCCGCAGTAGATACTTCTCAAATAAAGAGTAAACAGCGATGTAGCTCATACAATATTCATGACATAACTGCTGACATCATTTGTACCCAAAATGGTGTAACGCTAGATTTTAAGAATTTAATATTTCCAATATCTTTAAAAGATATTAAAATATTTGAGAAGCGGAATAGTGGAATCAGCGTAAACGTATTTGGTTATGATGAGGAAAATAATGTAGTTGTTGGTCCGTATTATATAACAAAGAAGGAAAAATGTAATCATATCAACTTATTGTTGTTGGAAAATATCGTTGGTCATCATTACGTTCTAATACAAAATATGTCTAGGTAAGCTAAAAGTGTCAAGTATATATATATATATATATATATATATATATATATATATATATATATATATATATATATATATATATATATATATATATATAACTTTTTATAATATTTATTATAAATGATTTCATTTAAATTTTTTACAGATTATTAAGCGGCCAAACGACAAAACACGAACACACTCTTAAATTGTGTAATGTATGTCTGCAATTTACTCACAGTGATAGGATCATGGAGCAACATCAAGCAGAGTGTGGTAAAATTGTAGCCCAGCTACCATCCTATAATAACGCTACACTTAAATTTAAGGACCACCAACGACAGATGGATGTGCCTTTTGTTGTGTATGCAGATTTTGAGTGCATACTTGAGGACATCCAATGTATAGTAAGTAAAAAAAATAATTTAACTAAAAAGCATACTCCCTGTGCTTTTAGTTATAATATTAAATATATTAACCATAATATAGATAAGTTTAGAATATATACTGGTAGGGACGCTGCAGAAAAATTTGTTGCTTATTTAGTTAAGGATTGTGAAGATATATATACTAATTATTTAATGAGAAAGACACAAATGGATTCTTTATCCCCTTCAGAAATATTCAGTTTTCGAAATGCTGTAAATTGCCACATATGTGATAAATTTTTAGGTAGTGATCGCGTAATTGATCATTGTCATGTAACTGGCAAATTTAGAGGTGCAGCTCATAATATGTGCAACTTAAAATATCAACAACCAAAATTTATCCCTATTTATTTTCATAATTATTCGTCTTATGACTCACATCTTTTTGTTAAAGAGTTAGGAGAAAAGTCTGACAACATAAAAGTCCTTCCGCTAAATAAAGAACGTTATATATCTTTATCAACATATACAAAAATGAATGACGATTTCAATCTTGAACTTAGATTTCTAGACACCTTACGTTTTATGCCCGAAAGCTTAGAAACTTTAGCCAATAATCTTACGGATAACGATTTCTGTACAATTAAAGAGCAATTTCCATCAAAAATAGAGTTTGATCTGGTTAGAAGGAAGGGTGTTTTCCCTTACAACTATCTCAATTCCTTTGAAAAATTAAATGATAGTCAACTTCCAGCGAGGGAAGACTTTTTCAACACACTTACCAATAGAGAATGTTCACATGAAGATTATGAGCATGCAAAAAAAATTTGGTACACATTTGATTGCAAAACTTTACAAGACTACATGGAGTTTTATTTAAAAACAGACGTTCTATTGCTAACTGATGTATTCGAAAATTTTCGAAAAGTTTGTAAGGGAATATATAACCTAGATCCAAGCCAGTACTATACTGCTCCTGGACTCTCGTGGGATGCTATGTTGAAGTACACAAATATAGAATTGGAGTTGTTAACTGATATAGATATGTATAATTTCTTTAAAAAAGGGATACGTGGGGGGATTGTACAATGTAGTAAAAGGTATTCAAAAGCAAACAATAAATATCTAGAGGATTTCGATAAAGAGAAACCTTCAGAGTTTCTAATGTACCTAGATGCCAATAACCTTTACGGTTGGGCTATGTCCGAATATCTTCCATATGGAGGATTCAGATGGTTATCAAGTGATGAGCTAAATCTGGATCCAAATCGGATAGACAATAATTCAAATGATGGTTATGTGTATGAAGTTACTTTAGAATATCCCTCCATTTTACACGAATCGCACAATGATCTACCTTTTTGTGTGGAAAATAAAAAACCTTACGGAAAGAATCAAACTAAATTAATTGCTGACTTTTCTACTAAACATTCATATATTATTCACTACAGAATTCTTAAGCAATGTTTAGAGTATGGTTTGATTCTAAAAAAAATACATCGGATTCTCACTTTTAAACAATCTCCATGGTTAAAATCATATATAGACTTAAATACCAAGCATAGAGCTAACGCTAAAAATACATTTGAGAAAAACTTCTTCAAATTGCTCAATAATGCGGTATATGGTAAGACTATGGAAAATGTAGATAAGAGAAAAGATGTTAGAATTGTAACAAACTGGAACAGAACGAATTGCAATCATTTGGGAGCCCAAGATTGGATATCTAAGCCCAATTTCCATAGTTTGTCTATATTTTCAGAAGACATGGTGGCGATTCAAATGAATAGGCTCCAGACATATTATAATAAGCCTATTTACTTAGGATTTTGTGTGCTAGAACTTTCCAAATGGAAAATGTATAATTTCCATTATGGCTACATGCACCCCAAATTTAAATCAAAATTGTCATTAAACTATATGGATACTGATTCATTCATATATACAATACGGACTGATGACTTCTATGCTGACATAAAAATGGACATACAGGATGAATTTGACACATCTGATTATCCTTCAGATAACATATATGGTATTCCTCGTTTAAACAAAAAGGTGCTGGGTATGATGAAAGACGAAAATTGTGGAAAAATAATGAAAGAGTTTGTTGGGTTGCGATCTAAAATGTATTCATTTAGTGTTCAAGATCAAAATGATGTAAAGAAATCGAAGGGGGTCAAGAAAACCATTTTAGATAAGTATAGCCTAAGTTCATATAGGAATTGTCTGTTTAATAAATCAAATGTATTTGATAATATGCTTACCTTTAAGTCGAGTTTGCATCAATTATATACTATGCAACTACATAAAATAATACTAAGTTATCAAGATGATAAAAGAAATATCAAAAGTGATGGTATAAGCACATGTGCATGGTACCATTCAGCAATAGAGGAAACCAATCCTGATTATGAGCTTGACATGCTATTAATGGAAATTGATAGACTTCAAGAAGAAGAAGAAAGTTAAAATTAATGTAAATTATTGTAAAGTTTTATTATTAAAATAAGTGTAAATATTAGTTATTAAAAAAAATTCTTTTGTTAAAAAATAAATGTAAATATTAATTATTAAAAATTGTATGAAAAAAACAAAGAAAATATAACCAATAAAAACAATAAAACATATATTCTTGTGTAAATTTTTTATTTATTTATTTATTTATTATCCATTCTTAAATATAATTTATGAATTTTCACATCTGTTAGAATCTTGTGTTGCATTTTTTCCCCAATCTCATAACAAAGTCGTGTCAGTTCAATCTTTACATCCCTTTCATGTATTCCTTGTATTTCATTGAATTGGAGTTTTGTTTTGTTTAAAGCGGAGCAGGTTGGTATATAATATTCATAATAGAAATGAAGAATTTGTTTTCTTAGAATGTTGTTCCAACATAAAATTGATGTAAAAAATACTCGAATTTGAGTTAATGATCTCCAAGTGTCAGAATCGATTTTTATATTAGAGTTTCCTTGTTCGATAACTAAAAAACAAACACCCCTTTTATATTTAAACTTATATTCAACATCTCTCTCACTTTCATTATCAATTATATTTATAGAATTTAAAAAATCTCGACGATTAAGCATATCATGAATATAGTCCTTATAGCACATGAGGTGTAACCACTCTTCCCGGTCCAGTCCAATGTATTGCTTATTTTTATAATTCAGCCATATCATTGGCTTAAAACCAAAAGCTGTTGAAAATCCACATGAAATCTTCAATTTCCAATTGAGCAAGTATTCAAACTCAAAAACCAAATCATGTATTTGAGGTTTTCGTTCTTCATTGTGGTGAAATATATTCTTTAAAGTACATTTATCCATCCTCAATGAATATAATATTTAAACTAATAGTTTTTCGCTCTATTAATATATATATATATATATATATATATATATATATATATATATATATATATATATATATATATATATATATATATATATATATATATATATATATATATATATATTAAAAAAAAACAATAAAAAACTAAATAAAACCCATACACATACATATATATTCTATATTTGTTCATTATTTATTTTTGACAAATTTTTATAAGTTTCAATAATCTTAAAAATTATTTTTTTCCTTATGTGGAACATGGTGCATCGACATGTGTCCGGCCCTTCCTCGCATCCTTCGCTATACCAGGGGCAGCTGGCAAAATGCCCACTATCAGAGTCCTCTTGTTCTATAATTCCATACTCCTCATTTTCATTGAGCATGGAGACGAAAAAAATTTATGGTTTCTTTATGCTCATAGAGCAATAAGTCCTCAAAGGAATTAAGAAACTCAAATAACCGTTCACGTACTTGGCTCATTTTTTAATTGTTATTTTAATTTTCTTTTTTAAAGAATACTTTTTTCTTGAATGCTATTTTTATACTAGTACTCTTGAAAGTTTTACATTCTTATTTATAGTAAAATATTCTTGTAAAATTAAAATGTTACAAACACTTTTGAGTGCTTTTTGAAATATTTTGTTCCAGTTACACTTTAGAACATCAATATAACTATCTCTCCGATCTTTGTTTTGCCATTTTTTGTTTCAGTTACGCTTAAGAACGTCAATATAACTACTATCTCTTTCACTACAATTCTATAAGTAACAAAAAATATTTTACATCAAAAATAATTACAATATGAGAAAAAGAGATAGTTACGATACTGATCTTTCTTTTAAGAATTATTTTTTACCTATTTAAAGATTGGTAGAAATATTTAATACATCAGTTTACAAAAAACAGATTGAGCTATCTGTTAAAGAAGAAAAAAAAATATATATAAAAATTAAATTTAATTAATTAATATTGTAATAATGAATCCTCCAGATTTGATCACAAAATTCAACACATTAAATAAAAAAAAATTAATACATATAAAAGAGCTCCAGGACTCAACTAAGTATGCAGTTAAAAACGCTAAGCGTGTGACTAGTAAATATGGCACTACAATTCAAATTGAACTGGAAAACAACATAATGTTTCTACCAAATCGGTACAACACGCTATCGGATGATGATATAATAGAACTGGCATCCGGGGTATATTGTATATGTAAGCAAGGAGACAGTGGCTTAAAGTTGGATACTGCTGCTGAAATAAATATCTTTTTAACAAATGCTCAATACCCACAGTGGGAATAATATGTAGAAAGTATATCTTATAAACTTTTTTTATTAATAAAACAAAACAAAATTTAAAAATTGTTTGTGTGTTATTTATTTATTCTTTTCACTTATTTTGTAAAGAAATTGAAGACATAAATGTCCACATTTAAATGAATCGTAATCTTGATATTGATTGTAATTATATTTTATATTTTTACCTAGATATTTAACTAATTCTAATGGAGGTTGTAAATTTCCAAAACTGTCGAAATATTCCTTATGTTCATTGTTTTTATAATATGCTACCCAATGGGTTCCAGGTCCTCTTGATAAATCCAAATTAATGATTCCGCATTCTCGTTTTCTCGATCGTTTTGGTAGTGTATCCAACATGAAAACTCCTCTAAAGTATGGAATGTTTGTTGAAAAGTTTCTCAAATCAACATCAGATAGGGGTTTATTGGGCAGCTTTATGAAAAATTTGGTTTTTGTTTTTCTTGACAAACCAATCCATATCCTTTCTTATATGGTTTAAGGTAAAAACCTTTCCCCATTGCTACTGCTTCCATTGTTTTATTATGTCTAGTTGCTTCATCAAGTTGTTGTTTGGCATTCTTTGCAGCATTTATTGCTTTTGCTATAGCTGCTCCGCCAGTAGAAAGACTACCAATTGCACTCAGAGCAGTAAGAATAGGTACCAAAGGTAAGAAGCCACCAATCTTTGGAACATTAATTACGCGTGGTATTACAACTTGCGATTTCTTCCCCCTTAACGACTTGTTGATAATCTTACGTGCAATCCTAATGGCAGAGTTAATGTCTTGAGGTTTTTCCTTCTTCAATATTTTTGTTGCAGTTTTAATTGATGTACTGAACAGCTTTTTTCCATTTTGTTCACTTTTTTTTGCAACCTTCTTCTTCAATCCCATACCAAATTTTCTTTTGACTTTCATTGCGTTAGTAACCATGTATGCAAACGATTTTTCGGCAAGACTGCTATCTTTTGAAATAACTCGTTCCCAAGCTTTATTTTCAAGAATTTTATCAGCTTGATGTCTACTATTTAAATCATTTGTTTTGGAATAAGCAATATCGTGATTTTTACATGCAGCGTCTAATACATTAATTCCTTTATCACCACGATCTAAACGTTTTTGTAATTTCGTTCCGGGTCCACAAAACTGATATCCAGGAAGGTGTAATTCAACAGGCAGAGAGTTAATTACTCTATTCAATAAACCTTTTCCAACGGCTGGTTTTTTATAACTAAACGTTTTGTTATAATGTATTAACATCTTATTTTATTTTTTCTTCTATAATAAAAGTAACATTTATGAAATGCAATTAGTTATGAGAATGCAATTAGTAAAACAACATAAAAATATTGTGATTCGCAATATTGATGCTTCAACGAAAATCAGATCTAAAATAAAACATAGCTCTCTCTTACCAAATTCTTTTCGTGCTCTAATAGTTGGACCATCAAATTGTGGAAAGACTAATGTTATGATTAGCTTGCTAGAAAGTCCTAATGGACTCAAGTTTGAAAATATCTATTTATACTCAAAATCCCTTTATCAACCAAAATATGAATACTTAAAGCGATTAATTTCACCAATTAAAGGGATGGGATACTACACATTTACAGATAATGAAAAAGTTATTCCTCCTGAGGAAGCGAAAACTAATTCTATTATGATCTTTGATGATGTTGCATGCGAGAAGCAAAATAATATACGAGCATATTTTTGCATGGGACGACATAAGGATGTTGATTCATTCTACTTGTGCCAAACTTATACGAGAATCCCCAAGCACTTAATAAGAGACAATGCAAATGTGATTATAATGTTTAAACAAGATGAGACAAACATGAAGCACGTTTATAGTGATCATGTTTCCAGCGATATGAGTTATGAAAAGTTTCATGAAATTTGTCGAGAGTGTTGGAAGGATAAATATGGATTTTTGATGATAAGCAAAGATAATGACTTAAACAATGGTCGCTATAGAAAGCAATTCGACTATTTTATAACGATATAAATTACTCTACATAAAAGTAAAACATTAGTACTTAATTTGGCCTTGCGCATAGTACATCTACTTATTTCCTAAAGTATTTACCATACCTGATCTGAAAGCTGATCTGTTACCAGATCTAATAGCTGATACCTGATCTGATACCCCAATACCTGATCTGATAGCTGGTCTTATACCTGATCTGATAGCTGATCTGATACCTGATCTGCTAAGTGATACCTGATCGGATAGCTGATCTGATACCTGATCTGATAGCTGATACCAGATCTGTTGTCTAATAGTTGAAAATGGATGAAAAAGTTTTAAAAGAGCTAATAAAGACAAGAAATGTTTTAAAGAAAAAATTTCGTAGTATAAAAGTTGATGAAGCAGATACACATGAGCAATTCAAAGATACATTTAAACCAATAATAGAACCATTAACAGAATTTGTGAACAATTCTAAAAATAATAAAAGAAGTATTAAGGCAGAAAGAGATGAACTTAAAACGAAAGTTTATAAAAATTCAAATTTTCCATTCAACGACCAATCAGTTAAGTTAGAGACAAGTACTCCAAAGAAACTTGTTGAAGAAACGTTATGCAATAAAAATATCTCACTTAGTAATCGAAACGCAAACAAGGTTGATAATGTTGATACTGATGATGATGATGATGATGATGATGATGATGATGACAACGATGATTTTTACTCTCAATCGGAAACTCTAGACAATTCAGATAATAATAAGAGTTATACTGACCTAGCACTCTTGGAAAGCAGAAATGAATTAGACACTCTATACGGTCCACATAAAGGTTTTAATAATGAATGGAAGTTTGGCAATAGTAGTATTAAACTTACTGAAGATAAAATAGTGATTGGAAATCAAATATGGGCTTTTACACCAGGTTTGTTTTCTTTACTGTTTCACAAAACACCAAAATATTATGATAAACATGAATTAGATATATATAAGAAAATTTTAGTGAGCACAAATGCATACAAAAGAGATTATAGACCTGATGGACAAATCAAAGGAACGAGAGCATATAAATATAAACATATTATCAGTAAATTGTTTAAGAAAGAAAGTGAAAATAACTCATCAACTTCGTCATCACTACATGCAATAAAAAGTCCTTACAAGGGTAAGGGTTTGATGAAACTAAATCCATACAAACCTAACTATATATACTGGGATGATCCTAATGAGTTAGTAGATCGCCTTAGGCTATTGCTAGCATCACAAGGTGCAGGTCATACTAATCACAATAACGAAATTGTCTCAATTATCGAAGAATTATATGAAGCAAAAATTATAGAATAATATTTATCTACATAAATCATGTCTATCGATAAGTTTGGGCACTATCTTAATGATACAAGTGGCAGAGTTTTTGTGAAAAATGTTCCTAAGCTGTTGGGCTTCGTTATGGATACAACTAATAACATTGACGTTCAAAACAAAAGAATCAAAAATGTGGCAAAAGCTTTGGAGGAAAACGACGTTGTTAATAAATTGTTTCTGCAAAGTCAAATTGAAGAGGTACGAGATGAAATCAATTTAATTTTAAGTCAGAAACTAAATGAAATTAGGGAAACAATTTCAAGTATGAAATTATTCTTTGAAAAAGAAATTAGAAAGATAAATGAGTTAATTTATGGATATGTAAGAAATATGATGGTCAACAGTACTTAAATGAACTTGCACTGAACTCAACTTACCCCGTCAAATTCTAAATACGTTAAATAATGACTTCAAAAAGAAATTTAATAAATGAACTACATAAGCAAGCACGAAAACATTTTCCACGTCGAAGAGTTGTTATGAAAGGAATAGATGATCTTTGGCAAGCTGATTTAGTTGAAATGGGGAACTATTCTACAGACAATAGAGATTATCGATTTTTGCTGACTGTAATTGATACATTTTCAAAATTTGCTTGGGCAGTACCCTTGAAAAGAAAGACTGCATTGGAAACAAGCCAGGCTATGCAGAATATTTTTCAACTGGGACGAATACCAAAAAACTTGCAAACAGACGATGGTAAAGAGTTTTTCAATAAACACTTTGGAAAATTGATGAATAAATACAACATTAATCACTACTCAACATATAGCAGAATGAAAGCATCAATAGTAGAACGATTTAACAGAACATTAAAAGGAATGATGTGGAAAGAGTTTAGCTTTAATGGGTCTTATAACTGGCTCGACATTTACAAAGACTTGATTAATACATATAATAAAAAAATTCATCGCACCATCAAAATGCCACCGATTCAAGTTAACTATAAAAATGAGAAAAAATTATTAAACACTGTATATAACCGCTTAAAACTATTCAAATTATCAAAATTCAATGTGGGAGATCATGTGCGCATAAGTAAATATGAACATGTTTTTGAAAAAGGATATACACCAAATTGGACCACAGAAATTTTCACGATTAAAAGAGTTCAAAATACGTATCCAGCCACATACATATTAGAAGACTATCGTGGTAATCCTATCAAAGGTGGGTTCTATGATGAAGAACTTTCAAAAACTAGATATCCAAATACATATCTAGTTGAAAAAGTTCTTAAAACTAAAGGAGAGAAGGCATATGTTAAATGGTTAGGATTTACCAATCAACATAATTCTTGGATCAATAAAAATGAAATATTGTAGTTAAGTGTATATATAAGTCTATATTTTGTATCTAATATATTTAAATAAAATATTAACTTCCTTAATATATTTAAATAAAATATAAACTTCCTTTTTATACAAACTGCTGTGTTTAATTTCACTTACTTGTAATCAGACAATCATAATGTCAATAACACTTACTCTTAGCTCAAACTCATCTGAGTTATCTGCTAATTACTTTCCTCCTATTCGTTTGGATGGTGAATATGAATGTGCTCTAACTGATTTTCATTCATATAATAGCATTCCCAATGTAGATGATTATAACAATATATTTCATATTGGTGAACATGTAATTAAAATACCAATAGGATCTTATGAATTGAATGATATAGTTGATTATATTAAACATAACTATAAGCAGTATTGTCCGGAAAATAAAATTGATATAGAAGCTAATAACAATACAATGCAAGTTAGAGTTAAAAGCTCTAAGGATCCCATATACTTTAACAAAGATAACACAATTGGAAAACTTTTTGGATTCAATAAGAAAATTCTAGCTCCTAACCAAGACCATTACTCAGATCTACCAGTCAATATTTCCATCGTGAATATCTTGCGTGTTGAATGCAGTATAGTGGTTAACACATATACGAATAACTCACAAGCACACACATTACATGAATTTGCGATCAATGTCCCCCCAGGGTATAAAATTGTTGAGATTCCTCGAAATCTTATCTATTTGCCAGTTAACTGCCAAGAGATAAGTTCTCTTACTCTACGCATAGTTGATCAGAACGGTGATTTAATTAATTTTCGAGGAGAGGAAATTACAACACGAATACATTTGAGATCTAGCAAATAATGATAATATACAACGTCAAGCAATCTAAGGATAAAATTGGATACACTCATAAAACACTCTTGCAAACCAAACCACAATTAAAGAGATCATTACACAAAAAATATTTGACGCAAGAAAATAAAAAATTTTTAATTTTTTCTCTCAATTTAAAGTTGACAAAGAAATGAAATACATACTAGATGTTCTAGAAAAACCTCAATCAGACGAGAGTATAATTAAAAAGGACTATCACACATATACACCATACCTACAATCCTTCAACAATAATGATGAGATTCGAATTTCAATACAAAATCAAGACTTATATGTGCTACCCAGCGAAAGCTACATATATGTTGAGGGAAGTATTGTAGATGATAATAATAGCAAAATATCTTCGTTTTTAAATCTAAAATTAAAAAATAACTTTGTGGCACATCTTTTTGACGAAATTCGATATGAACTTAATGGCATAGAAATTGATCATACAAGACATTTAGCGATTACAAGCAGCCTAAAAAATTTTGTTTCTTTATCACCAACAGAAAGTGTTGGCTTGTACAATGCAGGATGGAACAAACTCGATGATTTGGATATTTCAAATGGACACTTTAATTTCTATGTACCACTGAAACAACTTTTAGGATTTGCTAAAGACTATAATAAAATTATACTCAGCGGTAAACATGAATTGGTTCTCTTACGTAGTAAGAACGATGAAAAACTCGTATACTCAACTGTTGCTACTGACAAACCAAAAATTAGTATCTCAAACATCTCATGGAGAATTCCGCATGTACAATTATCCGATCTGAGCAAATTGAATATGATTAAAATTATTAACAGTGGTGCTTCTATACCAATGGCATTTCGCAGTTGGGATTGTCACATTAATCCTCAACTAAATACAGGAACTAGCTATATATGGAATGTTAAATTGGCTGCAAATAGAGAACGACCCCGTTTTGTGTTGATTGCTTTTCAACAAGAAAATAAGTTTGTTCATTGTAATTTAAACAATTTAAAAGTACATTTAAATTCCGAATCGTACCCATATGATGATCTAAATGTAAAATTTAAAAATGGTCGGGTTGCCATCCTATATGATATGTATCTGCGGTTTCAACAAAGCTACTACATGAGGGAATCACAACCGCTTCTAACTGCTCAAGAATTTAAAAATAGTGTGCCGATAGTGGTAGTAGATGTCAGTTACCAAAACGAAGCCCTCTCTAACGGTCCTGTTGATATAAAAATTGAAATTGAAACGGACTCCAACATTCCTACTGATACATCAGCATTTTGTATACTCATCCACGACCGCATAATAGAATACATACCCTTAAAAGGTCAAGTTCGTAAGATAATGTAAATAAAAAATAATAAAATAAGATGACTGAGGATAAAGTTTTCATCGATATGCAAGGATTTAAATCCAATTCAAACATCTTCATTGCAAAAGAAATAGCAATTGTTTTTAACAATAAGGAGCACATAAATTTTATTATTAAACCACCGTTTAACTTCAAAAGATTATCAATAGCAAAACAAAGAGAAGCGAATTGGCTAACGAGAAACTTTCATCATCTGAATTGGAATGACGGATCAATATCATTTAAGAGTGTTGTAAAATTTTTAAAATCCAATTTAAAACATTATTCAATCTATGTTAAGGGTGTGGAAAAGAAGAAATGGTTTGAAAAACTACTTCGAATTAGAGTTTTCAACATCGAGGATTTTGGTTGCATCAACTTTAAACAAATACAACTTAAATATCCGGAATATTTTTACTGCAGCTATCACAATTATGGAGTTTGTGCCTTAAGAAATGCATATTTACTTTATCAGGAAAATAACTAAACAATTTATTTTAATTTTCTATTCTTACATTGTCACAACATATATTTACGATATTTTTTTAAATAAATATGTAGATTAAAATTATAAAAAAATTTTGTTCAATCATTTATTTATATGCATATGGTTTGTACAAGGACAAAGACAAATGTAAAAAAAGTGAAAATAAAAATCTGTTTACACATTTTTTACGTTTTAAGTAAATAAATTTGAATTTGTGTTTACAAAATTAATCAAATTAAAATCTTAAATTTACGGCCACCAATAATGCATTCCCCTCTTCGTCTTGCATGAAAATTTTGGTTATGTCATCTTTATCCTCATCTTTTGGCATATAATTAAACGCTGCCAAGAAAGCATCGTCCTCTTCATCCAGCATAAACTCTTCCTTTTGAAAATTTCCATTCTTGAAGTATGCCATTTGGTTGTTTGGAATTTCATGATATTCATCTACCTCGCTCTCGAAAATGTCTCTAATGGATACATTAGGAGGCAAATCGTCATCCGAAAACTCTATTGACAGAGGGCTTACGGATACCTCTTCCCGGCTGACAACGCTCATCTCTTCCCGATTGCCGGAGAACAATCTCACAAACTCATCTAGCGACATTTGTGAGCCGTTCAATGATATTAAAATTGGGCTGCTGCTTAATGTGTCCATTTTAATAATTTATAGAATGTATTGTATTTTTTAAGATTTTATATGATGATGATGCACTTGCTAGATACAATGCTGTACTTGCTGCTAGATTAGAGAACGTCTCAATTTATACGAATTACGTTCTATTCTTACATTGTTACAACATACATATGTATGAAGAAAGCATCGTCCTCTTCATCTACCATAAACTTTTCTTCTTCATTTTGGAAGTTTCCATTATAGAAGTATGCCATTTGGTTTCTTTGGAATGACATCACATTCACCTATCTCGTTCTCAAAAATATCAATGTATGTATGTATATAAGTGTGCATGGTTTGTTTGACAAATGTCAGCCTCTTTACACAAAAAACAAAAAATAAATAAAACTAAATAAAACCAACAACAAAAACATTAATATCTCACCAGAATACATAATTTCTTTCTATAAATACCCTTCCAGCTCCATCAGCTAAAAAGAATATTACAAAAAAACAAATGCCGAGTACATACTATGATATTTTGTAACATCGCAACAGTGTGTATTAGTGCCAACTTTTGTCATTTTTGAAATTTTTTCTTGTTATGTGGTATTGCTTTCCCTATAAAAAAACATAACGTGAAAGACGTTGCACACATTTTAAAAAATGATTATAACACAAGAAATGCCAGATGTGTACTCGGCATTACACACTCGCTTTTTTATATACATATACGACTACTTACCCACCTTTCAACGCTCAAGTTATTGTAAAAACATACACAAATACACATGCATGAGCATAACGTTGGCTCCCATGATCACGCATCTCTAATTCCCTTTGACAATCCTAAATATCTTACACTTCAATTTTTCCAACCTTCAAGTAAGTTCGTTGCTCATAAATTACATATTTTATTCATCTCTTGAAACTCTTTAAACATAGGAAAATCAAATTAAATAGAACCAACAACAAAAAACATTCATAGATTTTCCACAAGCATACATAAATAAGGTCTTCTAAAATTACCTTCCATGGTCACCATCAAAAAAGAAAATAAAAAAAACTAAAGCAACATTTCCTTTATGCAAACACACACACACACCATAAACCTGCTGCAACCACTTGACAAAAAAAATCACACTTCAATTCAAAATTAAAACAAAAACATACGTACAAAATCAAACTAAACCAAAACCAACAACAAAAACATTCATAGATATCCCACAAGCATAAATAATTTCTTTCTTTCCAAAATACCCTTCCATCTCCATGAGCTAAAAAGAATATTACAAAAAACTAAGACAAAATTTGCTCGATGCGTGCTCTCACTTAAAAAAAAAACATTGCACTCTAAAACCATAAACCTGCTGCAACCACTTGACAAACAAAAAAATCAAAATTAAAACAAAAATCTAAAACATACATACAAGTTTGCGCGCAAACATAATAAACTACGAGTATGTACATCAACCCAAAATTAAAACAAAAACATACGTACAAAATCAAACCAAAACAAAACCAACAACAAAAACATTCATAAACCTGCTGCAACCACTTGACAAACAAAAACATACGTACAAAGCATGCGTGCCAACGAAAATAAACTACGAATATGTACATCAAACTATCCTTATCTCACACTTATGCTCACACAACAAAACAAAACATCATCATCACATACATATGCATCTACAAACCATCGAGTACCCTCGTCACTTCACACCCTTGACTTTAATTACCTAAATTTTCCCATAAATTATAAATTTTCAATTTTAATTACCCAAATTTGACAATTTTAATTGTTATAGAACCGGCAGTTCCCTACTACTGGCATTAGGAAAAATTATCATGTTTTGCCTTCGGTATTACGAAAAATTATCATGTTTTGCCTTCGGAATTACGAAAAATCATTAGATGATTTTCCGTCAGCATTTGAAAAAATTATATTCATTTTTTGCCGTCGGCATTTGAAAAAAATAATAATCATGTATTGCAGTAGGCATTAGGAAAAATTATCATGTATTGCAGTAGGCATTAGGAAAAATTATCATGTTTTGCCTTCGGTATTACGAAAAATTATCATGTTTTGCCTTCGGAATTACGAAAAATCATTAGATGATTTTCCGTCAGCATTAGGAAAAATCATTTTCATGATTTTCCCCGTCGTCACATACACACATAAAAACCGCCAAACTATGAACCGCCTTAATACATTCACACAAAATATTCCACACACAAACTTCCCACGGTTAGGCAGGCAGACAGACAGACCGACAGACAGACATACACTTAATGTAAACAAAAACTCCTAATGTAAACAAAAAACTCCTAATGTAAACAAAAAACTCCTTATGTAAACAAAAAAACACAAATTTCCAAGAATTTAACAATTTTCAAATTTTAATTACCCAAATTTAACAATTTTAATTGCCACAGAATGCCCAGTTCACAACTACTCACTACATTGAGACATCTGGAAGACCAGTTACAGCAAAATTTCCTAGACTTGATTCAAAGCATTAATAGCCAAATGCCAAGAGAGAATCTCAATTCATACTTGATCAAGGCATTATGCAACCATCTAAAAGTGAATAAGCTAATCCTCTTCATATGGTGCCAAAATCCAATGAAGACTGGCGTCCGTGTGGGGACTACCCTTTTCTTAACAACATAACAGTTCCTGATAAATACTCCATTCCTTTTATAACAGATTTTACTTATAATTTAAAAGACTCAAATATTTACGAAACTAGACCTTGTACGGGCATATCACCAATTAAGAGTAAATCATGCTGATGTACCCAATACCGCAGTAATTACACCTTTCGGGCTATTTGAGTTTCTCAAAATGCCGTTTGGTCTCAGAAACGCATCTCAGACCTTTCAAAGGTACATGGACGAGGTTTGTAAGGGACTAGAGTTTGTTTTCGTCTACATCGATGATGTCTTAAAAGCTTCTAAAAATAAAGAAGACCACGAACAGCATTTGAAAATTCTATTTCAGCGTTTTAAAGATGGCATATTAATTAATCCTGGAAGTGTATGTTTGGCTTAAAAGGAATTGATTTTTTTGGTTTTAACATTACGCCTGCTGGCTTAAAGCAAAGAATATAAATCATATAGAATGCGCATCTCATACAAGCTAAAATTTTCTATGACGGGTATTTCCAGTACTAAGTGTCCAGCGTATGCACTCTCATTTCTTTCTGCAGTGTATGCTACTCTCGCATTGCTGAGAGCAGCGTTGCCGTTGTGACACTAAAGTATCACTTTTGACTCGTTTTCGTGCCAATGACACTTTTTATTACCCTTTTATCAATTTATCCCTTTGTATCATTTTAAGAGAATGTATGCCGTAGGGCAATCATATACACAGTTTAGCATATCAGGTATTAGAAAAAGAGCTGTTCGTCCAGTTGGCCAATAAATGGTGAAAATATTGCAAAAAATCTGACATCCAAATGCAAATTATTTCTCGGAGTATCACATTTAAAAAAATGTGTATTCAACTTACTTTCATCTTTAATCTTAATAAAACTTTTTATAAGTTATTAAGTAAGTTTTTATGAAATGTTTATAAGTTAAAATAGGTTCAAATGAAGTAAATTTTAAAGCCAAAGTTTGGGTCAAGTTGCAGCATTTCATATCGAATGAAATTCCAATCGAAATTAAATGCATATTTCGTTCGATATCGAGTGCCGTAATTTACCCAATTAGTTAAGATTTATAAAAAAAAAATAGGGACTGTAAAAACGTAAATACATTATACATGGTTCATCTCACTTATTTACTTAAAAACCAGCATAAATCAAAAAATTTACTTTGAGGAAAAACCATTTAAAGCTTTGTAGAAAATTTTAAAATTCGGTTCTGAAGAGGATAATAAAGTTATATTATTCTTTCAAGGCATAATGCATAGTTCTTAACTAAACATCCTGTATTTCTTAATAAATTCTTCACTTGGAATGTAATCTTTGACAAATGTCTAGTTTAAGTCTATTTGATAATTGTTTAGTAACGCTAATTTATGTTTATACCTACTTCATGTTTTTTTTTTGTAAATTATATTTTATAAAGATGAAGAAATATTGTGTAATTTACTGACTTTACAACTGCAGAATTTGGAAACTTATCATCCTTAAAACAAGCTTTATTTCAGCAACAGCAACTTTCATCCGAAAATCGGTATTTTTTGTGGTAAAACTCTGATATTTTTACATAGTTTCTTTTTTGCAATTGGCCGCATGTTTCGCTGTTGAAAAAGTAGAAAAATGCGACTTAAGTCGCACAACGGCAACGCTGGTGATAAGAGCAAATAATATAATGCTCTCAGTGTGTGTTTGCTTGCGCTTTATACTTTCCCCCCGCATCAAAAGCGTAATCAAAAAATGTTTAATTTTTTAGCTCAGATGCGCATTCTATACAATTTATATTCTTTACTTGAAGCCATCTAAAGAAAAAGTTAAGAGCATTGTTCAGTATCCCAAAACAAAAACTGTTATTGAATTAAGAAGATTTTTGGCCATGCTTAATTTTTATAGGAAATTTATGCCAAATGTAGCAAAAACACAAAACAAACTTAATGATCTTCTGAAAAGTGCTGTTAAAAATGACAAAACTCCAATTCAATGGTCCCATGATTTAGAAACAGATTTCGAACATAGCAAAGAAAATTTGGCAAAAGCTGTACTACTTTCTCATCCTAATCCCAGTGCTGAATTTTGTTTAAAGGTTGATGCATTTGAGTTTGCAGTTGGAGCAGCAATTGAACAATTCGATAACGGCGATTGGAAACATTTAGCATTTTTTTCGAAAAAGCTTTCTGAAACAGAAAGAAAATACAGTACATATGACGGAGTTATTAGCTGCTTACAAGTCTATAAAGCATTTTCGTCATATATTATAAGGTCGTACCTTTGTTCTCTATACTGACCACAAGCCTTTAGTTTTTGCTTTCAATCAAAATCCTGAGAAAGCATCTCCAAGACAGTATAGACATCTGGATTTCATATCACAATTTACCACAAATATTCGTCACATATCTGGTAAACACAATACCTTCGCAGATGCAATGTCACGCATAAATGAAATTGCTTTAATTAACTATGACGAAATTCGAAATGATGCAAATTCCAAATTCTACTTCTAAACTTTTTTGTGATGTATCTACAAAACATGTTAGACCTTATATTCCTTTGCAATTACGGAAAGCTATATTTAATAATATTCATGGACTTTCCCATTCTGGAATGCGGTCAACAAGACGTTTACTTACCCAAAAATTTGTATGGCCATCTATTAATAAAAATTGCAACAATTAGTTTAAAATGTGCAGAATTTGTCAAGCCGTAAAAGTTAATCGCCACACAAAATTAAAATTCGGCGTATTTTCTCAAGAAACTCAACGATTTGCAACAATCCACCTGGACATTGTTGGACCTCTTCCACAATCAGAAGGTTATCAATATATGTTAACAATAATAGATCGTTTTACTCGATGGATTGAAGTTATTCCTTTAAGAAATATTACGTCTGAAGATGTGGGCAGAAATTTCATTAAATGTTGGGTAAGCAGATTCGGTTGTCCTCACAAAATACACACATATCGAGGAAGACAACGTACCTCAAAAATTTTTGGATATTAGAGACCTGCGTAAACAGTATTGAAATGTAAATACGTCATTTTTTTTTAATGTATTCACGTCGCATGTATTATACTAAACCAATAATAAATGCTGTCGTACTATAAGCGAAACACGATGGATGTATTGGTGTACGTGTATATCAGTGTTAACAAGCGATGCCGCCAAGACTGCTTGCCTGCAACAAACACTCAAAAGAAGTGCTGATTTGTGTATGCTTGTTATTTTGCATACTGTATGTTTGAGTGTGTGTGTAAGATGTAGATGGTAAGCTATTATGTGATTAACCGCATACAACTAACGTTAATGCATGTGTGTGCGTTTCCATGTGCGCAGAAAAATAAAATATCATACATAAATACATGCATGAAGTTTGTACACGCGCTCATGCATAGAAAGAAGCAAGTATCACAAATTCTTCCGTCACGAAGTGTTTTCTTCTTTACTCCTATACCTACAATACTGAGACAAATTTCTTGCAAACAGTGTTGTTAACATTTGTTTTATAAGATTTCGCTGTAGTAAAGCATTTGAAAAATCCCTCATGTCTTAAAAGTTCTTATAAGATGTCTTGTGCAGGACACTATTGCAAAAATGATAGGTGCTCAACATCAGCAATCCACAGCATATCATCCCCAGTCAAATGGAATCATCGAAAGATTTCATCGTTCACTAAAGGCAGCTATAGTTTGTAATGAAAATCAGCAGCGGACCAAAATGTTACCAATGATTTTATTAGGATTGAGAACAGTTGAATACTAACTGATGTCTGTCTACGCAACGGCTGATGATCGCATGATACAATAATTAAGGTAGCCGCGAATCTACAGCAAATGTAAACAAATAAAACAACATTGATTTTTATTGCTGTTTTGTGATTGACAAGAGAGACAACCAAGAGAAAAAAATATACAGTATGTCAAGTAATAATTTTGACATAGTTAAAATCGTTGTAAATTTTGACTTTTATCGTCAATATTTTTTTACTTTTTTGGATTATGAATTTTTTTGTAGTAGATTTCATTTTACTTACATTTAAGTGCACAAATAGTCGTAAGTTATAAGCAAAACTAAAAATGAGAGCATAAAAATTACATGAAAACCAAAAAAACTCAAAAATTTCTTTGTCAAGAAAATGTTTTTACATCCTTTAAATATATAAAAAATTTTAGGGTGTACAAAAATAAATATTTTTTGTGGCCGACATTGGCATCAAAATGGCTTGTAAAACAACTTCTCATGGAAAAAAATTTTCTTTCCCAAATATTCCGCTGAAATTTCTCACTTTCCCCTCGTATTACTGTTCTTAACTCAATTTAGTTCTTAAAATACCATTTCGAAACACCATTTTTCAAATAAACCCATAAATTTTAATAGGGTATAGATCTGGACCTTGAGATGGAGTATCCACAACTTTACCGCAATTGAATAGACACAATGTTCATACTCAAAGTGCCTCATGTTTGAGGTCAATACATTAATAAAAATTTAAAACTTCCATATTTACCAGCAATTAACCAAAACTTACTCGAGCTGTCATCCAAAAAAATTCTTCAATATATTGAGGTACTGCCCCCCATTCAAGATATTTTCAATAAAAAAAATTTATCCCACCTTTTACAGCATATTCATATATACATGTGTATATATACCCCCAATCCATCAACCAAACTTTCTCTAATTTTACAGTTGCGTATATGGTTTCACTTTCCAATATTTTTAAAGATTTTTTCTTTGTTACATCCGTCATTCTATATAATAGAGCAGAAGTTTGGTTTCGTCGCAGAAAATCACATTATCCTAGTAGCCATCAAGCTTGGAAGTATACGTTATCGCAAAAGGCAATTGTTGTTCTTTATGCTGCAATCTAAGAAGCTGGGATTTCTGACCAGTTCTTGAAGAACAGTCGATTCTTTTGAACACTTGCCTTTGTCTCATGGGAAACTGCTACTGAGCTTTACATCAACACGTTGAAATGATTTTTGGTTGACAGCGCGAGTAAGGTTGGCTTTATGGCTAGTAAATATGCAAGTTTTCAATTTTTATTAAGGTATTGACCTCAAACATGAGGCACTTTGGGTATGAACATTGTGTCTAGTCAATTGCGGTAAAGTTGTGGATACTCCATCTCAAGATCCAGATCTATACCCTATTCAAAATTTATGGGTTTAATTGAAAAATAGTGTTTCGAAATGGTGTTTCAAGAACTAAATGGAGTTAAGAACAGTAATACGAGGGGAAAGTGAGAAAATTCAGCGGAATCTTTGGAAAAAAAATTTTTATCAGAAGTCGTCTTAAAAACCTAATTGATGCTAATGGCGGCCACAAAAAATATTGATTTTTGTACACCTTACAATCTTTCCTATTTTCTTACTATATATACAAGGATGTAAAAAAATTTTCTTGACAAAGAAATTTTTTAGTTTTTTTGGTTTTCATATAATTTTTATGCTCTTATTTTTAATTTTGCTTATAACTTACGACTATTTGTGCACTTAAATGTAAATAAAATGAAATCTACTACAAAAAAAATTCATAATCTAAAAAAGTAAAAAAAAATATTGACGATAAAAGTCAGAATGTACAACGATTTTAACTATGTCAAAACATTTACTTGACATACTGTACATGTATTTGCGTTTTCTCTTGGCTTTGCAAAGCATGTTTGTATTAGTACAGTTTTAATAGGCGCTGTGCGCGTGTGTTGGTAAAACATAAACAGCATTTGGCAGATCAAATCACGAAACAAGCAAAACAGCTGGCTCTTCGCGGTTACCTGTATAATTATATCATGGATGATCGTTTGCAAAATCTTCGGCCTTTTATACTCTTTTTTCCCTTTATGTTATTGTTGTAATATTTCCCGAGATTTCTGCATGCTTATTTTTGTTATTGTCCCTTATTTATTTTATTCAATTGTATTTGTTGTTGTATACATGTTTTACTTTAATGCGTTTAGTCCCAATTTACATTATGCAAGTCTTATTGCTATGCTTATTTGTTTGTTAGGGGAGAGAAACGGGGGAAAAGAAACGTTTGCGGTTCCCCTCGTCTCTCTCTCCCTGAAACGAATCAGCTTAGCAATAAGACTTGCATAGTGTAATTTGGGACTCACATGTTTGTATGTATGTTTTCTTAGCGACCGTTAATCACTTTGTTAGTAAATTATTTTTTTGGATGTGTTGTTGTTGCAATATTTGTTATTTTATGTTTTACTTCTTTACAGGGTGTGACATCAGTTTGTGTGCTGTTCGTCACAATCTCTAATGCATTTTTCTACATTTCAAATATATTGAAAGATATTAAACCCCAAAGTTGCTTCATATCCGTAATTTTCAAGTTAACTAAGCATTGTCCCTTATTCTGATTGGCGAATTTACCGCAAAAGTCAGGCATTTTGTACTAGATTAAAGACAACTATAGCTTGTTTTGTTTAATCAACTACAAATCGTTGAATTTGAAGTCGAAAACCGCCAACCACGATAAGATCCATTATTTTGTTTCATATATAAATTGATGTACTTTGAACCACATTTCAATATAAAGTTTTTTATTCATTATCTGGGATCTAGCTGTATTCAAAGCAAGAAGATTGGGAGCATTTCAATTAAATGCGGCAAGTTGTAACCACCTGACGATGTATGTACATATTGTATATTGAGAGTCTATATTCAAAACACGTCAACTCAAATTTCGTCAAAATGAGTTTCCGATGGCAAATAGCTCCCCTATGCAATATTCATCTGTGGTATGAATTTCAAATTCAAAAAATGATTTCCCCGTTTTATATCAATTTTTCTTCTGCTATCTCAAAGCTTATTTTTTTGGTGAAAATAAATGCTAACTCCCATGTAAATTTCCAATATTTTTAAAAAATTTGTAATTTATTCTAGCTCATATATGATTGCATTTGGCATGCTGAATACGAAACTGGTAAGGATTTTGATATCCTATGGCTAGTTTTTGAGATATGGTCACTTTTAATATATTAGTACGGAGGGATAATGATATAAAAAATTGGTAATACATGTATAACTTTTAAACTGTTAATCGAATAGAAACATTATGTATGGACCGATTATAGTCAATGACATAAGTTTTGATCATTTTAGTGACCCTGTTATACTAGAGAGTGAGTTAGAGAGTGCTAAAGCTGACCACCTCGAGATTGAAGAGGCTTTCAGTCAGGCTTATGTTAATGTTTTTAAGGTATTTTAAGTTTTTTCTTTTAGCTTTTCAATTCTTATATCTAGTATTGAGTAAAACATTTCACAAATTGATTAAAAAATAAATATATTAAAAAAAAATTTTTTCCGACAAAATATGCTAACTCTAAGATAATATTTGTTTTTTGATCCACTAAAACATGCTATCTCATAAAAATATGCAAACCAGTGCAAAATAAAATATTTTTAGATACATTTTTAGATTTTAGTTGAACTGTTGTGAATTTTTAATCAGATATAATTTCTTATTCGGGCTTAAGTTCAGTAACTTTAATTCTTATTGAATGAAATATTTTTATTAATTAATGTGAGTTTCTAAAGAAGAGAAGAAAAATTAAACTAGACTTTTTAGCTGGGAGAAATACCGATTCTTTTCTGTGCAGCAACGCACTTCATCAGCACCCTAGTCTATCTAGTTGGGTAGAGATTGTTATTAACATCAGCTATTTAACGTAAATTCTAATGAAACGGAATATGAGAAATGATTGTTGTGTGCAATTATTAAAATTTTTTTTGCACAACTATAAATTAGTAAGTATATTTAAACCATATTATGGAAGGCACATCATTTATTTTTACAATATTGAGCGAATTAAGTAGTTTTTTCGCTCAACTGAAAAGTTAGCTTGTTTGAGTTGACGTATTTTGAATATATGCTCTCGATATAATGGATGAAATCCTTCTTCTTTCTTATGTTTATTTAGGCAAATACAATAATTTAAAGTGCTTGAAAGTTATGAAGCATGAAAGCTTTTTGCACTTGTTTCAGCAAAATCTTAATGTTTTTATAATTTGTAAAAAAAATTATAATATATCGAAAATAAAAAAGAGTGTCACTATCGATGTTATTAATTAAAAATCTACGGTGCAGCCTTTTTTAATTTATACAAACATTCTTTAATGCTTTCTAGCAAAAATAATCAGGATTCATTCAGTTACTCGATTTTGCTTGATGAATAAATGAACTGACCTAATATTGTATTGTAATTTAAAAGCAGCTGTTTTTTATTTTGTATGATTTTCTCCCAGGGCTGCCATGCAGTAATGCTTCTAGTATGGAAAAAAATTAACTCAAATACCAAATTGTATACTATGGCAATAATGAAATTAAAGATAAAAAATTGATACCAAATACAACGTAAGCTAGACAAGTGTACTATAAAAACTCATTTTCTTACGTACTCGCCTGTGTACCGCTTGCTTGCCTGAGAGCTGACTTGTTATGTAGAAACAGGCCATTAAAGGAAATCATTGGTGCTCAAAACTTTCAAACAGTTTTCAACGCAACCGTCATGTTAAAATTATGAAGTTATAGACCACTTCAACCTATTCCTTAATTTGGGGTCACCTTGTACACACGAGTTAAAATTTTTTATCCGTTAACTTAGACTAGTAAATTAATTAAATTATTAAATAAGTGATTTTTATTTGCATACTTATTTTACCATAACTTTGCTTGTTTTATTATTTCAGCTTGCTCTTGAAACAAATCTAGATCAATATGATGTGATAATACTGGATGAGATACATGAACGAAACCTGTTTGGTGACTTTCTTTTAGGTGTAACCAAATGCCTTTTACGTGCTAAACCAGACTTAAAATTGATACTTATGTCAGCCACAATTAATGTGGAACTATTTTGTAACTATTTTCAAGAAGAAAAAGCAAAACTTTTGCAAATTCCTGGTCGTCTTTACCCCATAAAAGTAATTCATATTCCTCCACATACTTTAGAGTTACAAAGTAAAGGACTATCACGCGCGCAACATACTATTAGTCGTTTAGATCCAGCGCCATTTGTTCAAGTACTTAATTTAATTGATCAGAAATATCCACGTATGTACACTACATATACCCATTCGTTTAATTTGAAAATTTGGCTTGCTTTCCTCGTTAAGCAATTGTCTAGATGCATTTCGTTTCCACTTTTGAAAGTCATCAGAAGACTTCAACCCAAAAAATTGTTGAACTTAGCTAAAAAAAACTTCGTGTGTATTAAGACTCTTACAGCCTGTTTTTCGAAAATGAATAAGTATATACGTTCTTTAAAATAACGAATGAAACTATGTTTTTGTAGCATTTATTTATTTTCATGTGAGTGACAACATAAGAGCTTTCAATTTTTCACACTCATATAATTTTTTACGTAAAATTAATTAACAATCGGTCTACATAGTTTTCATTTGACTTTAACGAAAATGTTATTTAATGTTTAATGTTAAAATGTTAAATGACTTAAAACAGTGGAAAACAATTTTCCTTTTATTTTTTACTTTAAATTACAAACAAAATTAATTAAACGAAAAAATCTAAATGAATTTTTCTATAAGCGGATTGATTTAACTTTCAGAAGAACAAATCTTGACTTCCGTACAAAGGAAAGATGTTTCCCTTACTTCTGTAATTTTTCTGTCAAATAATCAACACCATATTCAGTATAAATACATAATTTTCCCTGTATTTTCCATAATTTGACTGTTAAACAAATCACAAAAATTGTTAGTATTGAGTCAAAATAAAGTAAAGGTTTTAGAAAAAACAAATTAGTTCTAATAAACAACGGAATATACGAAATACAATGAAAATCTATATAAATGTGTAAATTGCTTTCTAATTGAATGCTACAATCAACTAAAAATTAAATTGCTTACCCCTTGTTCATATTTTTTTTAAATTTTTTTTTATTTGCAATCTATTTACAATGTAATAATAAGCAAATTAATTTGAAATGAATTTTATTTAAAATTTTTCACAGAAATTTTTTTAATAGATTTTATTTTTCCACTGTAATAATTTTGTGAGTGTTTATTTTTGGTTATACCTAAAAATCTCTTTTATATCAAAACGAAAGCTTTAGAATATGTTTTATAAAAATCAAATTTAAAACGTTATCGTTTATAAATGAAACATAAAACCGAAAGGGCTTGTATTTTCTAAGAACAGGCTAACAAACATAATAAGTTTTAAAGCCGTAAACAAAAATCTTTACAGTATTAATAGTCTTACTCTTAACATACGAATGTTAGCTAAATTCAAAAAGATTTTGGTTCGAAGTCTACTGATGAGTTTCAAAAGCTGGAACAAAATGCATATATACAATTGCTTAACCATAAAAACAAGTAAAATTTTCAAATTTAATAAATAAAAACTTTATATCAAATAAATATACTTCGGTATTTCATGTATGTTCTTTTAATTTAAATATATTTCTAAAACTTCCAATATGTAGCCAATGAGCGCGGTGATGTTTTAATATTTGTTAGTGGCGTAAACGAAATCGCCACAATTTGTGACGCAGCGAAAGTGTATGCCGAACAACACTCTCATTGGATTATATTACCTCTGCATAGTGGCCTATCCTTAGCAGATCAAGATAAGGTAAGTAAAAACTCAGTTTTGGTGTTAGAGCATTGCCTACTAAGCAATTTTGTAGGTATTTGATTACGCACCTGAAGGAATGCGTAAATGTATTGTGGCTACAAATATTGCTGAAACATCTTTAACTGTAGACGGCGTACGATTTGTAATTGATTCCGGCAAAGTTAAAGAAATGTCGTTTGATGCTTCTTGTAAAGGGCAGAAGCTTAAAGAGTTTTGGGTATCCAAGTCATCTGCTGAGCAGCGCAAAGGGCGTGCTGGGCGTACAGGACCAGGAGTAATTAATTGTACTACAATAATATTTCACTGAAAACTGATAACGTTTCATTTATAATTTAGACTTGCTTTCGATTGTACTCGGAAAAGCAGTATGCCTCTCTTGATGCATATCCGACCCCAGAAATATTTCGAGTACCACTTGACACCATGCTGTTGCAAATGATATCAATGGGCTTACCAAATGTTCGCCAATTCCCATTTATAGAATCCCCAGATGAAGAGAGCATTGAGCAAACAATATTGGGCTTAAAACAACATGTATAGTTTTTCTAAAATATATAAAATTAGTCTTAATCTTAGTCTAATCGCTTAAAAATTTTTTGTTCTCAGTTTTTTCCTATCATTTACTGATTTTTTTTTACAAAAATTTAACATTTTCACTAGGTACATCAATATATTTCACGCTAATTCAAGAACTATGTTCGATTTCTTTTAACAAAACATGTACAACTCGAAAGATAGCTATATTTAAGACTATAAATAACAAAAATTAAAATATTAAAATCCCTCGACAAGGAAATTTATGATAACATCCAAACGGATGCACCGATTTTCTTTGAGTATAAACTAGAAGATACTAGATCAAGTCACCTCTTAATCAAAACAAAAAAATCAAAATCGATCCAGTATCATATTATATATTATTTTATACTACTTGTTTGATATATTTTTATATATGTTTTAAAATTGGCTTTTGTTTTTCAATCATTTTTTTGAATTTAAAAAAAAAATGTTTTTTATATAGCATTCCAAATCAGTTAAATAAAACGATCTTTTTAAAAAGCAAATCATAATATGGTGTTAGTAGTGGAAACACAAAATCATTATTTTTAAAGAAAAGAAGAACAATTAAACGATTTTTTTTTCATTTGAATGTTCTATAGAAGAAAGATGGCTGAAGTACAACAATTAAAAGAACAAATAGAACAACTTAAATTGATAATCCAAAATGGAACACAAATTGGTCAAGGGTCGATGCCTCAAATTCCACTCCCCCAACCAATTGATATCAAATTTGAAGATATATCAGAAAACTTCAAACATTTTAAAAATCAGTGGGAGCTATATTTACAAGCATCAGGTTTATAAAAACAGAATGAAGATAAAAAGAAATCAATTTTACTTACAGCAATTGGTACTGATGTGTTCAAACCCTGCAGGAAATTGAACTGACACAATACTAGTCACGGACTAGTCCGAGTTCTAACACTTCCTATGAAGCGGACCAGTCACTTTTACATGGAAATGGCCTAGGATGGGGTTAATTGATACTTTTTATGTACCTTGTGACTTGTCACTGAACTATCCCATAGGGACCTATTCGGTGTAGAATAATATAAATTATATATAAATTTCATTCCGACATTTAACTGTAATAATGAAAACTTATATTTTTTTTATTGTTACAAATGCAATTATAATTTATTTTTAAGAAGAAAATTTTTGAGATTCGAACCGACAACCTCGCGCATGACAGACTTTCACACTACCCACTCAACCACAGGACCACTCATGTTTCAAAAGTATAAATACCAGTTAAGCTTGGGTTAATATTTCAGTATAGTTACGGGACTGGTTCCAGAGTCACATTGGAGGGAACAATTAACATTATATTTACACTATTTGATAGGTCCATGTATTCAACCACATCGAACATGTTCAGTGCCGTTTACTAAAATATTGCACTGAGTCCGAATAAATTGGCTCAAGATCAAGACAATACATCACGAAAATGGTGAATATGTAACACTCGCATTTTCTCAAGTCATAGAACGAGTACGTTTGGATCAATTGTCACCAAATTTTCTGCAGGTAACGTTATGGTAATATGCCAATTATTGGCAAAGAAAAAGAACTGCAGATGGTTTATTGAAGGCCATAGCAAAAAACTTAAGACCATCTATCAACAAGAGGTATGTAAGAGCATTGTTTAATATGGCAAAACAAGAGGATGATGAGACATATGATAAATATTTTAATCCGCTACGAAGTATGATAAAAAAATGCACAATACGAAGAATTAAAAGATGATTTTCTGCTCGATAAGATAATTTGTTCAATAAAGGATCACAATATTAGAGAAAAGTTGTGGTTAAATAAAGACATAACATTAGCTAAAGCAATAGAAGTGTGTATATCAAGAGAGGTTTCGGAAAAACAACTTAAAGGACTAGATGGTAACACAAGTAATACTATGGAAGTTAACAAATTACAGAGAACACACAACAATCTGTGGTAACGATTACCATGGCAATTTAGAAAGCTGCCCAGCCAGAAAGGTTTATTGTCACCAATGCAACAAGAGAGGTAACTATGCAAGGGTATGTATGCTAGATGGTTATAATAAGCGTAATAATATGCAAATCGTGAAACAAATTTCAACAAATACCGAATAGCAAGAGCCTGGAGACAAATGTGAATATATATTGACTGTGTCAGGGGGCAGTTTCTCAAAAGGATTATTCAAAAATTTAGTTATAATCAATGAACAATGTGAGTCAAAAATCATTAAAACACAACTAGATAACGGAGCATCATGTAATGTTATAGGACTAAAAACATTAAAAACCTGGATCATAACACAGAAATTGAACAAACTAATATAAAATTAAAAACAGTTGAAGGTAGTAAAATCTCAACTAAAGGAACAACAAAATTAACAGTTAAAAATAATGTAAATGAAGCCAAACTACTATTTTATATAATAAAAAAAGACCACTGTTCACTTTTGTCAGCTGAAGCGTGCCAACATCTTAAACTTATTGAAATATTTTAAGAAATTACGGAAGATCTAGTAAGAGAAGATGCTTATAATGTAATTGAAAATTATAAGGACGTTTTTGAGGGATTAGGCAAATTAGACGGACAGGTACACTTAGAAATTGACAAAAATATATCACCAAAATGTGAATCACCACGGAGAATCTCGATGGAGCTACGAGGAAACCTAAGATTAGCATTAGAAGAAATGGAGAGCAGGAGTAATAAAAAAGACCTTCACATACGCACTGGGTGAGCAACATCGTGTTAGTAAATAAAAGCAACAATAAGATTAGAATCTGTATTGATCCGATAGAATTAAATAAAGCTCTCAGAGACGTCAAATATCAACTCCCAACAATGGAAGAAATACTTACAGAACTAGCAGGCGCAAAAGTGTTTAGTATACTTGACGCAAGAAATGGATTTTGGCAGCTGGAATTGGAAGGTACCGCCTTCAGCGAATGCCGTTTGGAATAAAACCTGTTTTGGAAATTTTTCAAATGAAGCAAAACCAGGTTATTTATCGATTAAAAGATGCAGCGTTAAAACTTGGAGAAGCTGCTAGAAAGGCTCAAAGCAGACAATTTAAAGATAAATAGAGACAAAATAAAAATTTGCCAAGCCAACCTAAAATTTTTCGGTCATATTTTAACAGATAAAGGTATGAAACCTGATCCTGACAAAGTGAACACCATTGTCAATAATCCGAAGCCGAAAAATAACGAGCAGACTTTACGTTTTCTGGGCATGGCGACTTAGGCAAGTTCATACCAAATATGTCGGAAATAACGGAACCGCTTAGGAATATAACGCATATAAAAAGAGAATTTATATGGAGCAATGAACAAGAGAATGCCTTCGAAAATATAAAAAAAAGCACTGTCAACAACACCGGTGCTACAATATTTTGATATTAGAAAGCAAGTAACAATACAAACGAATGCATCATCATTCGCAATTGTATGTACACTCATGCAAGAGGGACATCCAGTTATTTATGCATCAAAAACTCTGACTTCAACACAAAGAATTATGCAGAAATTGAGAAAGAGATGCTGGCTATTCTCTTTGCATGCAAAGGAATTGATCAGTATATTTGCGGCAAAAAAGATGTTCTAATTGAAACTGATCACGCTCCATTGATAAATATTTTTAAAAACCTTTATTAAACACACCAAAGAGAATACAATCTATTATCTTAGCATTACAACGGTACAATTTTAGTGTAAAATATACCAAAGGCACTCAAATGTATATAGCTGGTACCTTGTCAAGAGCACCAAGTAAAAACAACAATGACGAAAAGCTAATTGAAATTTATAAAATTGATGCAATGATTTGGAACACAAGAGAATCTATATAATTAATAGGCGAACATGTTTTTTGTAATCCCTTTTACCCTGGTACCACCGCACCGATTTAAAAAAAATTTATATGGTTTTAAAGGATTTTTTATACAGATGTGCAGAATCTATATTTTATTGAAATCGGTTTCGTATTTTGGAAGCTATAAGCGTTTAAAGTTGCTACTACTACATGCACACATATTACACACGCATTAGCTTACAAGTAAAAAAGAAACAAAACATGAGTGTGTGTGTGTGTGTGTTTGTAGTATTTCTCTTGATCTAAAAATTTTTTTCTCTCTTATTTGTTGTTGTATGAAAGCCACAATACTTAAAGGAAGAGAATTGAATAAAGTGAATTACAGTGTTGGTATCTCTACGAAGAGCAAAAGCACATTAAGCTGTTGCAAAAAGGGTAAAAAGCGCAATAAAATACAAAAGAGAGGGTAAAAAAGCACGAAAATATTTTTTTTAATTTTAATACATCTGGTACACATGTGCTTTGCCTTTATTTGTCAAAAGCGGAACGCGACTTTCAAAATTTAATTCTACAACAATTCGTAAAAGTAAAAACAGAAATGCGCAAGGAAATAAAAGAAAACTTACAAAATAATTACAGAATCTCTTTGGTAAAAATAACGATTCTATTAATGCTTATTCTGTACTACAGAAAAAAATATTTTGGGGAAAGTTTAGAGTGTAAAAGCTCAAAATATAATTTCAATTTTTTGTTTCAAAATAAACAAAGTCTTTGAGATGTAATAACAGAATTTATTGACATATTAATTAAAAATTAATCTTTATTAATTTAATAAAAATAAGTACGCAAAAACAAATAATAAAAAACCAGGAGTCAAATAATCGATATGAAAAAATTGGGGGTTGGCTACTCGTTGTCTAAAACAACTGACTGCTATGGATAACCTCATGCTTCCAATCGAAATCGGCCCTTCAAATTTAACCACTCTTGTGCGTTGAATACAAAATTACGTACATTTTGTTGTAGACGTGAACATTTTGATTTACTTTGCACTTACAAATTAACGGTCTTATGAAAATTCCGAAGTCGACCCTTAAAATTTAACCACCCTATAGTATTATTAAATATTTGTGTAAGCTTTAACAAATGCTTATTGCATACTACTTTCAATCAATTATTATGCAGAGAATTATGTGGTACTTTCCAGTTATTTCCGTTTTTTATTTTGCAAAAAAAAATTAAAATTTCAATCCCATTTCTGAAAAATTTTCTACATTGTTTTTAACATAGTTTCCGTTATTGTCATTAAATACAATTTAAGAAGCCTGAGTTAAAAGATGCTGCTATTGGAGATTAAAAGCATTTTAGTTTTGTAAATTAAATATCCCAGCTAAAAAAATTATATATGGTCCATATATTTTTAATATATGAATGTATATAACTATATATGAATATGTATGAATTCATGTATGGAAATGTATGGGATTATACATGGCAAAACTATTATATATGAACTAATATATGAAATGTATTATAATGTATGAGCTCATATATGTGACAACGCATACATAGAGTCCCTTAGGTCCCTTACCTAAGGATAACAAAAAAAAATCAATTTTCACTTTTTTTTTTTATGTGGACAACATCTGAGCATCGAATGAGACCAATCCCACTGCCCAGAAGTGATGATGTGATGGTACCCCAAAGATACACGTATTTAAATCTTTAAAATGACTCTCCTGAACAAAACCGGTTTTTACCCGTAGGTTCCTTTCTATTTTGCGCGTCACATATGGAAATTTAATTATGAAGCTCTTCATATGTGGATCCATATATAGAAATAAGATTTATTATATGGACCCATATAAGAATGCATGCATACATGATATCTCACATAAGATCCTTTTTGCAATCAAAAAAGCTTGGTATTTTATCACTGGTAATTTGGAAATCCATTAGAAAATACATACGGTATGCAAAGTTAAAAAAAAAAACTTTAAAAAAAGAAAAACTTTTGTTACAAAAAAAAAAAAACATTCTTGTATGATCAAAAGGATAATCCAGTCAATAATTTTATAGAAAATAAGAGAATTCTCTAGATAAGAAACAAAGTTCATATTATTGCAAACAATTATATTGAAAACTATTGTTGTTAGCATTAGTTTTAAATCTGATTTCTTAAATGAAATTTTATGTACGAATATGATTTTTGTGTTTTTTAAATAATTGATTCACCTTTTGACTTAAAATGAGCAATGAAATGAGTTTTAGTTCGTTTTGAATTATTTGTCCAAACAAATGTTTCATTAAATACAACCTCTCTGTTCAGAATCTAAAAAAAAGTTATTTAGTAATTTAATTTATTGTACAACAGTGCGATTTTGTGAATCAAGAGAGCATGAATATGAACTTTGCATACTGTAGAAGGAATATTTACACATACATGTATGAAAATGTATGAATATATATAATCATATATTCATATATACCCTCATTTTTCGGATCCGAGCCATATATGGGATATCATATATGCTCCATACATATTTTTTTTAGCTGGGATAGTATATTTTTATTTGACAAAAAAAGCACCAAAAGCACTGTAAGAAATTGTTAAAACCACTGTAAATACCCGCTTTTTTAAAAAAGGGTATTAGCCAAAATTTCGCGTTTATGAAGAGGCAAAAAGCACCAAAAAATACCCGAAAGGCCCAAAATACCATCACTGGTGAATTAGCTTGGTTGAAGGGATTTTGTTTATGTTTTTTTAATTTCATGTATTATTTAAATATGCTTGCATATGTTTGTGTGTTTGTGTGTGGCTGTGTTTTAATGCATTTTTTATGACGTTTAGATATGTACATTTTCTTTGAATTTTAAATTATTTACATTTTGATTTTAGAATACGGACGAGTGTGTCGTCCGTTTGGTATATCTAGTAAACAATAAAATGATCACAAAACTTCAAAGAGCCACTGCTCTTTTGCAAAATAAATGGTAATAAATCTGGAACTTCTAAATTACTGATTGGAGTTATATGAAACTTCGAACATCCGTAGAGGGAGACCTAGGCTTTATAACAGATGTATTGGCAGCCGTCTGGCTTAAGCTGGACAGGAGTTACAATGGGCCTAAGTTGACAACATGAGACTCAAAAAAATTCTGAGGCTTGTAACTTTTAGATAAATTACCCGATTTTTATGGGATAAGGCATTTTGATCTAAGCTCAACTTTTTAGTCTATTGTTAGATTTTAAATTAAAAGACAGCATTAAATTTTTGATAAAATTTTAAATAAGAATAAGTAAAAAAACTTATTAATATCTGCAGTCGTGAAATCGGGAAAAGGCTAAGAATTCAAAATTTTAAAAATTTTCTGAAAAAGGCATGTTTTTTTAAGAAAAAGTATCTTCATTACAGTTTTGTGAAAAACTTTGTTTAACACATGCTAAAAACAATCTATTCAGAATATGCTAGGAGGCAATTATTTTGTATTTTGGGCATCCACCCTACATTCAGGAGTGTCCGAAAATTGCCAATTTTACAAATATTTTTTGTGCTTATGCGCTTATAAAAAGTTGTGACGGTCGATTTTGAAAGTTAAAACTATAGCATTTAATTTTTAAAATAGTTTACAACATGTTTAACTTAAATTTTTGACAGCCTTTTCATAAATGCGAACATACGCGCAAATTTTCTGAAAAAAGTCACAATTTTGGAAAAATTTTGTTTTGTACCATAAAAAATATATATTAAAATAATTTTCTTTTCTTATATTGGCCTTTTTGACTTCTATATTAGTCTTTCTACTTCCCGTGAAAAAATTATTCCAATATTTGTCAGACATAGCAACGTGAGAAAATTAAATTCAAATTATATCCGTCCGAAAATGGAATACAACTCTCATGTATGGGCCGGCGCTTCAAAGTCTATTTTTGGGCTGCTCGACCGCGCAGAGGAGAGGGGGAAGAATCTCATCGGTGATAGTAGGGTATCCAACTCTATTGATTCATTGGGGTGCATTTCATTGTTCTATCGTTACTACAACGGAATGTGTTCCAATGAAATTAGGGAACTTGTTCCTGAAAACCGCACATTTATACGTACAACACGTGCGTCATGCAGAGCACGTCCCTTTGTGGTCGATTGGCCAATGCATCGCACTACGCATTACAAGAAAATTCCTTTTTTAGCCGCACGTATGTGGAATCAACTACCTGCGGAGGTCTTTCCTGTCACTACCAGCGTGGGAAGGTTTAAATCGAATGTCCACAGACACTTCTCTCTCTATCCTCCTTCCCTATAACCTATTTTCTTAGTTCTAGCACAATGCATTGCATGAGTAGGGGCTATCCCCTGAGTGCTGGTCCTATTTAAAAAATAAAAAAATTTTTATTCCAATATAATTAACTGATCTCGAGATATTCCGATTGAAGGGTCCCATTCAAAAAATATATAGAATGCGCTTAACTTTTTTCCCTTCATTCACACATCAGCTGTTTAAAACTTTTATGAATTCTAAAACTCAACCTAAATAGAAAAACAAAAATAAATTTGGAATGTTATCCAATAAGTCTATGTATATTTTTCGCAATAAAAAATATTTATGGTAATTATACCATATGTTTTTCCATGTAAGTGTAGTTAATGCTAATAACAGGCAAACATTTAACGAATAACAACACACATTCTTAATGGATTAAAAAAAGTGTTTGCCGCATTATTTTACAGCGGCATCAGAAGGTGCTACTTGATTATGCGACTACTTAAAATAATACCCGTATTCTAATAAATTGTGACAAATTTTTTGTCATACAATTTTGTAAAATTTCTCGTTATATAGTTTTAAATAAAATTGTCATGGTATTCTGTTGCTGCTATGACAAGGAAAAGCTTAAAAAGCTCAAAAAGCTTTACACATACTATGGTGAGATTTATTTCAAATAGACAACTATATTTATTTACAGCAGTTTTCGTTTATAGTCACTACCGCTTATTGTCACATTAATGATATAGTCCATATTTAATCTTTTTTGTGACTTTAGAACTTAATTTCCTTCAAAAAGTTGACGATATAGTCCATTTACTATATAGTCATATTTGACATATATGCACCAACTTTGTGGTAGTCAAAATCCAAATTATATGCAAACAATTCTCGTTATAGTCACAAAAATTTTCAACAGATTTTTTTTTAGTTATTTATTAGTCATAAACCAAAAAGTAAATCTAAATTTCAACCTCCATCTACTGTTTAGTAGAAGAACATGTCTTTAGAACAAAATATTGTTGCATAAAAGGCCACACAAATGTGTCTTTTAAATACAACATTGTTTTGTAATTGACATAATTGGATTGTATGGAAATTCTTTTATATACCTCTGCGTGGCATATAAAAAAATTGGGCTTATAGTCACATTAGCGATATAGTCAACAATTTCTGTGCAATTTTAAATGTGACTATAAGCGAAAACTACTGTATTTAAAAAATAATAAAAAAATGTATTATGAATGTAAAGAAATTTATTTTTTTATTTCTTTAGCCGGAGTATCTTGCATTTACATAAGTAATTTGCAAACGATGGTCGCACACATAGAAATGTAATTACTAACAATACATTTTGAAAAATACGCGGACAGGACAGTATAGGTTCTTAGTTTCTCCAAAAAAGGGTTGATTGTGAAATCTGTGGAAGAAAAATTGTAAGCATCTTATTCCAAAAAAATTATTTTATTTTTATTATTTATTATTTTATTATTTTTATTCATGACAATATTTTTCAGAATACTAAAAATATACAAATAGTCATTCACCTCAGTTTTGTTATAATATTGTCATTGTCACAGAGGTTAGAATACGGGTATAAATAACACTTCACAGTACCAGGTAATTAGACAAAATTAGCAAAGGTGCTTATAAAGTATGCTGTATTGTATAAAAAATTGGAAACGTTTTATTTGTATGTAATGTTTTTTATTATTACTTACCAACAGATAATCTATTTAATATTACGCGATAACTAAGAAATTTTTTTAACACTAAATAAAGTATTTATTTTTAAATTACATGTTTTAGCTATGTTAATTACCATCATTTTACAATTTATTTATTTCAATTATTTTTAAGAAAACAATCGGAAATATCTAAGCTTAAGAGATTATTTATTTGAACTGCTTCACTTTCGTCTTTGTCTATTTCTTTAGTTATCTTTGGTAACCATTTCAATCGTATTGCTTGTAAAACTGGATCTGAGGATAACAATAAGTGAAGCATTAAATCATAATTTTCTGCTAATTTTGAACAATTTCGACTATTAAATAATCTGTACTGCTTTACATCTCTGTTCCTTGCTTCTTGGGCTTCTTCAGCTTCTTCTGTTAGTTCTCCCAGAGGTAGGATGTTGGTTTCAATAATTTTTCCATGAGATAATACCTTATGTACAGTTGGCGTCATCGATCTGCATGGATATAAATTTTTTATCAGTACTTTTGTTTCATTAGCAAAAGCATCAAATTTTTCTGGATTGATTTGCTTTTTACTGTTTATAGTTCCAGTATTATTTCGAAGTTCTTTATTAGTTTTTTATCCAAGCCGGTTATCAAGGATGTAGTCTCATGATCCTCAAAAAAGCGTTTAGCAGTATTTCCATTATTCAAGCTACCATAACCGTTAATTGGCTTATCAATTATAAGCCCATGGTTTCTAAATTCATATTGTATCCTTTTCTTCTCAATTCTTCGTGTCTCTGCTAAGTCTTTGTTTTTTCGTGAGGAGCCAGTTTCATTACCTTTGATATTTCTATATTTTATATTATATGATAGATGCAAGCAATACTCCATAAATCTAATCCAAGCATGGAGTGGGAAAATTCCAAATTTAAGTGCTTCCTCTTTTATAGTTTCATCAGATTTATCTTCAAACTCAGAGCTTTTTTTCCACATATATGGCATTTCCAGTATGAGTTGATAGCCGTTAGGGCATTGGCAACTTTTCCATCTATCATAGTCAAGTGTAAATCAAATGTGTCATTTATAATGCAGTCAAAAATTTTTTACTACAATGCTTGGTAAGTTCCTTATTTCTTCTGATATAGCAACCTTAATATTTTTAGTTTCATCTCTATTTTCTTTCATATATTCAAATTTTATTGGTCGACATAATATCTTTGATGCAGTCGTCCTATTTATCCATACATCTTCAAGTCCAGGTACAGTGGATGAAGATGATGAATTTGTGTATTAATGCATTCTAAGAGGTACCAACGTAGACATAAATATCGATCAAAATCGCTTTTTTGTCTATATTCAGAAAATCCAGTAGTCCCATCACAACCCCATTTACAAATTAATACTACCTCGGACTTGTGGCATTTACTTATGTCTTCTTTGCAAAAGGTTGAAATTATCCTAGAAGCAGTATTTTCGAGGAGACTGCAAAACTCAATAGTGGCGCCCGTGCTATTAACATTCGAAACCGATGGCAAAATTATATCCTTTGTTGATTTCAATGACTTTGTAGATGGCAAATTTTTCCATAAATTTTCAGTCATAGCTTTTCTTAATATTTCATATTTATTCCTTGTTAGACGCACGTTTAGAATAAGGGCTAATGCATCTTCATTAGTAAAATCTGTTTTAGATTTAGGCGTTGGTATGCTTTCCACCATACGTTGTATTCCCTTTGGAGATGCTTTTGGAAGAGCATCTAAAATTTGGCCAACTTCCTTCGGTTAGTTTTTAGTTAAGGCACTTCTAAAGGCATCCTTTATAAGGCCAAAAGAGTGGTTTTCAGTGAGGTCATCTTGCTTTCTCTTCTGGCTTCTTGGTTGAAGTTCCTCGTATAATTTATTAGGCCTTCCCAATTGTTTCATACCAATCTGTGTAACTATCTCGGTTTTTAGCCATTGTTCATTTTGTTTTTGGAACTTAGTTTTGTTATGATTTAATTCTTTCATTTTTCTTTCGTGCGCTACCAAAAAGTTCTCTATTTTTTTTAATAGCATCTTCAATTATTTTTAATCCAAATGAGTTGTCAATTATATCTATGATGTTAGAACATTTTTCTTGGCGCAATAAACTAACAGGAACGTATTTCCATAGAAGCTTAAATACCTCGTTATATTTAACGTATGGTCAATGAAATCCGAACAAAAGCAACACTGTTGTTAAAAAAGCATACATTAAGCTTACAACAAAAATATATACCACAAATTTAACTATACTATCTAATTATGAAAAAAACTAGGAATGCGCTGATCAGTTATAATTAGTTTTAAAAATTTCACTAAACTAGTTGAACCGTCGCCAAATAAATTGTAAATTTTGTGAAGAAAATCCACATAAGAATAAAAGTTAGCTTTTTAAACATTTTAAGAACATGGGTTTAAAAAAAAAACATATATTTATAGTAAAATAAACTTATTTATTTATAATAAATCAATTAAAAGAAAATGTGGATCTGGTCGGAAATGTAGTTTACAAGACGTCAAAGTTAGGTCAAAACTGAGTTCTAAAATAGTAGGTTACATTGCAAAATCTTATCGTCAATTGGGTAAAAAATAAAATACAGTTAATAAATATTTAGAATCTATGGGCGTTCAGGAAAAAAAGAAAAAACATCACCATTCACGACCGAAGCTCAAAAGAAGACCGCAAAGTACAGGTTACGCGAACTCTCCAAAAATTATTTTTCTTGCTCATCAGAGTACAAATGCGTGATGGATGACGAGTCATATTTCACCGTCGAAGGCCAAAATATTACTTTGAGTCTTCCAATTACAAAGCACGTGAAAAAGCAAACTTTATCCGAAAGACAAACTTTCTAGGAGAAGTTTTGTTGTGATTAGCCATAGGCAAAAGTGGTATCAAAAACAAAATTTTTCCAAAATTTTGACATTTTTCAGAAAATTTGCGCGTATGTTCGCATATATGAAAAGGCTGTCAAAAATTTAAGTTAAACATGTTGTAAACTATTTTAACAATTAAATGCTATAGTTTTAACTTTCAAAATCGACCGTCACAACTTTTTATAAGCGCATAAGCACAAAAAATATTTTTAAAATTGGCAATTTTCGGACACTCCTGAATGTAGGGTGCATGCCCAAAATACAAAATAACTGCCTCCTAGCATATTCTGAATAGATTGTTTTTAGCGCTATGTGGTTTAAAAGTGCATGTGTTAAACAAAATTTTTCACAAAATTGAAAATAATGAAGATACTTTTTCTTAAAAAAACATGCCTTTTTCAGGAAATTTTTAAAATTTTGAATTCTTTACCTTTTCGCGATTTCACGACTGCAGATATTAATAAGTTTTTTATTTATTTTTATTTAAAATTGTAATGCTGTCTTTTAATTTAAAATCCAACAATAGACTGAAAAGTTGTAGGTGAAATACTAAAAAAGTCAAGGCAAAAAAAAATTTTTTTTGTTAAAAGTCAAATATCTTCAAAGTTATGAGGGATACGAAAGTACATCTCAGGATATTATTTCTTAAAAATGTTGAGCTTAGATCAAAACGCGTTATCCCATAAAAATCGGATAATTTTTATAAAAGTTAAAAGCCTCAGAATTTTTTTTGAGTCCCATGTTGTCAACTTAGGCCCACTGTAACTGCTGTCCAGCTTAAGCCAGACAGCTGCCAAGACATCTGTTATACTATATAGCCTAAGTCTTCCTCTACGGATGTTCGAAGTTTCATATAAATGCAATCGGTAGCTCAGAAGTTCCTGGTTTATTACCATTTATTTTGCAAAAGTCCCCACTGTGCAATGTTATGAAAATATTAGTAAAATACATAAAGGATGGGTGGCCGGTTAACAAGTCTGAAACAACTGAAACCATTAGAATGTACTGGAATAACCGCGATGAATTAGTATGCAATAACAAACTTGTATTCAAAGGCAGTAGAATAGTAATTCCACAAGTGATGAAAAATGAGATTATTGAACTTCTACACATTCCACATTTTGCTAGGAACACAACGACGAATTTTTCGGTGCGAACTTTCCTCATTCGAACGAAATTCGTCGTGCGTGACGAACTCTGAGATAGATTTATTTCTATTTTGTACGACGACGAACAACGAAAAAACAAATTTCTCTCTCACACTCTCTGTCTTTGTACACACAACAACCAACTTTATAAAATATTAGAGAGTTAATTCGTCGTTGTTGTGTTTCACACGAAGAATTTACGCAGCAAACTCATGTCGACGAATTCGTCGACGTGGACGAAATTCTTCGTTCGTCCCAGTTGTGTTCCAGCATTTGGGTATTGAGGCTACTTTGAAGCTGGCTACGAAGACAGTATATTGGAGAGGAATTTCAGAGATTATAAAACGAAAAATTCAGAATTGTGAAGTATGCAATAAATATGCTAGGAATCAACAAAAAGAGCCGCTAATATTGACAGATACCTAGGTCACCGTTCGAGATTGTGTCAATGGACGTGTGTGAAATTAACTTCAAAGATGAAAAGAAAAATTTCTTAATAACCGTCGATCACTATTCAGATTTTTTCGAAATAGATGAATTGACAAATATGTCTGCAAAAACGAAAATCAACATTTGCCGGAAAAATTTCAGTAGGCATGGTATTCCGTTAAAAGTTATAATACTGAATTTACTAAATTTGCTGTAGATTGGGAATTCTAACATGAGATGTCAAGCCGGAACCATCAGCAAGCAAATGGGAAAGCGGAATCTGCCGTAAAAATAGCAAAACAACTTTTAAAGAAAGCTATAGAATCAAACACAGATTTTTACAAATCTCTTCTGCTATGAAGAAATACGCCAAAGAAAGTTAGATCTAGTCCATCCAAAAGATTATTCTGTAGGTGGTTAAACTGTGACATACCAAACATTAACGTTGATGAACAAGTTGTAAACGAAGTGCCAAAGCGTATTGAGGAACGCCGTATGTTAAACAAAAAACTTCGATAAAGGAACAAGAAAGGAAAAGAACTGAAATACTGGCGATGAGGTACACATAAAACAAGTTCCAAATGATATATGGAGTAAAGGTAAAATAGAACAGAAGGTGTCAAATAGAACGTGTATAGTAAGCTCAAATAACAAATTATACAAACGCAATACTATACATATAAGAAAACAAAATGACATAACAAACATCATTCATGAAGACGAATCGTATTCCATGATTCCGGCGGATGAAGAATCTATAACATTACCACCGACTGAACAAGATCAATTGCCACAGATTTCAATGGAACATGAACCATGCTTAAATAGAGCAACCACCATACAGTGTCAGTCAAGCTCTCAAGACATTGAAGAGAATCATCACCAAAATGATTCATTACAATATCAGACGACCCCCAAATCAACTAGGCCCGTGAGACAAACCAAACCACCTAGGCGTTTCGATGACTACATGCTTTTGGATTAACAGAAAGAGGATGTCATATTATATATTATTTTATACTACTTGTTTGATAAATTTTTATATTTGTTTTAAAATCGGCTTTTGTTTCTCAATCATTTTTTTTTTTTGTATTTAAAAAATATTGTTTTTATATAGCATTCTAAATCAGTTAAATAAAACGATGTTTTTAGAAAGCAAATCATAATATCCAGCCGTTTGGTCTGTACGTGAACTCGTACAGACACACACTACAAACTCATAACACAGTTTTTTTTTTTTTGGTCGGGGGTTAAAAATACGAATCAAATGTCCAAATCAAACACTTTCTATTATGATTTCGACTAGTAAGATTTATCACCAAATAAACCAATAGAGTAAAAAGATTATTTTATCCCTTTATTATTTTATTTATACACCCTCTTCTTCATGAAACCGTTCAAAAATCTCGCAAATTGTGAAAACTGTAAATTTTTTACACTCTCGTAAATAAAGTGTCAAAAATTTAATGGGTATTCTTATACACAAACGTGATAAGTTTTTCCAACAATTTTGACTCGTAAACTTAAGCTGTTCAATTTTTCATTTTATAAAGAACAAATTCTTCGAATAATCTGTAAAATGTAGTTTAATGCCTTTCTTAGGAATTTTTTAACACAATTTACACTTCTTATCCTGCTAATATTATAAAAGAGAAAGTTTTTATATTTGTTACCTTACAACAAAAGAATTGCTAAATGATTTTAACAAAATTCTATACACAGACATATTATATGCTGAATTGAAATAGACATATCATATGCCGAATTTTTATCGCGAAAACAACACGTTTTAACCCACTACCGGCCTGTTTTGTTCTTAAACATTTTAGAAATTCCAATCGCGGAAATATTTTAGTTTTATGACTAGTATTTTTACGTTCCAATTTATAAAAATTCTTTATTTCAGCTTTCAGTTCTCGTTGATCCTTCATAGTGAACATACGTCTTAGCGGAGTTTTTCTTACATACATAATAAACAAACAAATCATACATAAATAATATTCGTAGTACATAACATTCGTATTGGCTTTGATAAATACGCTTTATTTGCTTTGCTAATATTTTTTACATTAACAGAAATAACAAAAACAAAAAAAAACCGCAAAAAAAACATAAGTGATATTGAGGAATACTCAATATGAGTACCTCAAACCAAAAAAATAACAAAAATTGTGAAGTGAGTTCTAACGGCAGAAATTCCTAATTTACTGGGGGTTCTGAAGCTCCTAATGAAAACAATAAAAATAAAAAATCTGATGATAACATTTTTTTAACGGCAAAGCCACTTCTTCGTCAACGATAAGCTTCGCTTTGTCCAATGTCAGCTAGTGATTCGTTAACATTACCGTTGCCTAGTTCTTCTAAACCGCGTTACCGTTGAAAAATTCCAAGAAGGGGTAAAAAGGGGATTTTCAATAAAAAGTGGCACAAAAAGGGGATTTCTAAGAAAAAAGGGGCAACTTTAAAACCAAGGAAAATTAAAGAAACAAAAATTTATTAACCTATTTTTATTAAAAACAAAAAATTTTTTTTGCATATATTTATTTATTGTATCTTCACAAATGAACTAACAACAAGTAATCAAATCTTAAATCTAAATATAATAATGAAGCCCGACCAGTATCGGACATAAACTTAGTTTTATTAGTATTAAGCTCAAAAATTATTTTCAAGAAGTATAATTTCGTTTGCTGAGAGCCCTTGTGTCCCTCTTTTTTAAGCGGATGTGTCCAGTAAAGTTCAAGATATTACGAGCAAGCGGATTATGATGTGACTCGAGTTTTGTTAAATATTTGCCTGCGTATTTTGCAATTTCTTCAGTCACTAGTGGCATATTTAAATCACGATGTATATTTGATTTTTTGATGTACCATGGAGCCGATGTTATCAAACGTAAAATTTGTTTTGCCTTCGTTGGATTTTATCAACATTTGAAGCTGAAGCAGTGCCCATACCTGAATTCCGTAGCACCACATTGGCTTCAAAAGCGACTTTTATATCAAAAGTTTGCACTCTAGGCTGATTGTTGAATTTTTGCCAATTAACTAATATAGTTGAGTTAATTTAAGTTTCATTTGAGTTAGTTTAGAGTCGATGTGATGTTTCCACGTAAGCCTTCGATCAAGGTGTATACCAAGGTATTTCATTTGAGAATGTTGAGGAATATTTTGATTGTTGATTCGAATGGGGGAACAAGTAGCTTTTCTTAGGGTAAACGTTATATGGACACACTTTTGTTCATTGACTTTAATTCTCCATAGCTTCAACCATGCTTCCAGCTGTTTAATATATTCCTGTAGATTGTTTGATGCCTCATCGGGGTTTTCGTGAATACTCACACAGATGTATGAAACAAGAAAAATAGTTACTAACAGAACTAATTAAACTAGTTAACAGAACTAAAAATTAAAAAATTGTGACTTTACCTAGTATTTCAATAATTTCTTCAGAATCACAAAGATCTTTTAAATACTTATGGGAATAAAATTGTATACAAGGTGGTTCAGTAATGCGGCCAATTTTATTGCAATTTTTCATATATTTTAAGGATTCGCACTCGAACAATATTTTTGGAATATTGAATTTTTTAATATCATCAATATTACTATCGCGTGCTTCTAGAATAATTTTTAGTGCCTACGACCGAACTTCTTTTTCCTTGTCTGTTGTTATAAATTTATGGTACACCTCTCATTAATTAATAGATTAATATGTTTTGAATTAAAAAATAATAATATTTGAAAACTTAAATATATCTCACAGCATAAAAACAGGTCTTTTGCTTATCACCAGATTATTATAATTGAAAAATTAAAAAATTCGATACCCATATTGCTTATTGCATTAATTAACAAGCCATCAATACGTTAAAAATATGGTTCTGGAACGCAAACGGCAGTCGCCAACATAAAAATGAACTTGAGCATTTCCTCACGGAAAAAATATTGATGTAATGCTAGTCTCTGAGACTCATTTGACTTCGAGAAGCATTTTTAAAATTTATGGCTACACCTTATATTATTCAAAGGACCCTAGAGGAAGAGCATGCGGTGAATCAGCGATTCTAATAAAGTCAAGACTTAAGCACTATATTCTTGACAACATTTGTGAACAACACCTACAAGCAACAAATATTGGCATTGAAAGTTTTGGTACAAACTTCGTGATATCATCAATTTACTCCCCTCCCAGATTTTCAATCACTGAAGATCAATACGAAAATTTCTACAAATCTCTTGGACCTCGTTTTGTAGCAGCTGGCGACTGCAATGCAAAACATACGTTTTGGGGTTCGCGTCTTATTACACCCAGAGGTCGAGCATTGTTCAACGCAATTTCAAAAATGGTCTTGGATGTCATTTCGAGTGGGGAGCACACTTATTGGCCTACTGACATACAAAAAATTCCGGATGTTATAGATTCTGGCGTCATAAAAAATATCTCTAGGGATTTAATTCAGGTTCAAGCTTCTCTTGATCTCTCGTCCGATAACTCGCCAACGTTCATTACAATTTGTAGCCCATTAAGAAGTAACTTACCTGACCCATATGTGAAGATGGTCAATCGTGTTAATTGGCTGGGGTTCAAAAAATATCTCAGTAGTCATTGCACGGAAAATATTACTCTAAGAACACCCAATGATATTGAATCTAGCATTGCCAATCTTAACAAAAATATTAAACAGGCTGCTGAACATGCCACTACCTCCCATCCGCAGACTGGTTTTAATAGAATTAATTTTTCAGACATTGAACGTCTCGTACGTGAAAAAAGAAGAGCTAGAAGGGAATGGCAACAGCACAGATCACCAGAAAATAAAATCAGATTTAAAGAGTGCACTAAACGACTCCAAGAGTTGCTTGCATCTGAAAAAACTGCATCTCTTAAAAATTATCTGGAAGGTCTTGATGTCACACCAGCGTCTAATTACTCTTTGTGGCGCGCTGCTAGAAAGCTTAAAACACCCATTGAGTATAAGCCACCTCTACGCATATCTACCGGAGGTTGGGCAAGAAGCGATACTGAAAAAGGTAACATACTTGCTGAGCACTTAAAATCCGTTTTTACGCCAAACATATGTACTGGTGTTGCTGATTTGCCGAGTGCAGTCGCTCTACCCCCTCAACACATTAGTTTAAGACGTGTGATTTACAAAAATTAATTGCCGAGCTCAACCCGAAGAAAGCTCCGGGTATTGATGGAATTAGTAACCAGATGCTGATGAAGTTGCCTCGTATTGCAGTGAGAATCCTGTTATTCATTTTTAATGCCATTTTACGACTGGAGTATTATCCACACAGCTGGAAGCTTGCCAAGGTTAAAATGATTCCAAAGCCGGACAAAGCTCTAACCAAGGCTGAGTCATATAGGCCAATAAGTCTACTATCAACAATGTAAAATCTTTTCGAAAAACTGCTCAAAACAAAATTGTCCCCAATTCTAATTAGTAGTGGGTGCATACCAGACCATCAATTTGGTTTTAGAAGTCAGCATAGCACCATTGAACAAACTCACAGATTGGTTCAATTTATAAGAAGAACTTTTGAAGAAAAAAAAATATTGTTCTGCGCTGTTTATTGACATTTCCCAAGCATTTAATAAAGTGTGGCATGAAGGCCTAATTTTAAAATTGAATTTACCAATAAACATTTTAAATCTTTTGTAAAGTTACATTATTTTCCATTGTTGTGGAAGGAGAGTAGTATCCATACTTCCACATTTGCCGACGATACAGCCTGCCTTGGTATGCACGAAAAACCTGATGAGGAATCCCGCAAACTCCAGGAACACATTAGCCAGATGAAGCTTTGGTTAAACTTATGGAGAATTAAAGTCAATGAACAAAAGTGTGTTCAAGTAACATTTGCCTTACAAAAAGCTACTTGTTCCCCCATTCGGATTAACAATAAAGTTGTTCGTCAACATTCACATGTGATATATCTTGGTATACACCTTGATCGACGACTTACATGGAAACTCCACATTGATTCTAAGCTATCACAAATGAAACTTAAATTAACTCAGGTACATTGGCTGATTGGTAGGAATTCAACACTCAGCCTAGACTGCAAACTTTTATTATATAAAAGTCGCTTTTAAAGCCAATATGGTGCTAAGGAATTCAGCTATGGGGCACTATGACACTAGTGACTGAAGAAATTGCAAAATACGCAAGCAAATACCTAACAAAACTCGAGTCACATCCTAATCCGCTTGCTCGTAATATATTGAACTTTACTGGACACATTCGCTTAAAAAAGAGAGATACAAGGGCTCTAATAAACAACACTCCAGATGCAGCTGCTTGAAAATATTTCTTTTTTGTGCTTATCACTACTTATGATTATTAATAACTATCACTTAGTTTATATCCGACATTGGTTGGGCGTAATAATTATACTTTAGATTAAGATTTGAATACTTACTGTTAGTTCATAATTGAAGATACAATAAATAAAAAACGTCTTAAAAAAATATTGCTTATATTAAAACAAGATAAAATATATCGCGATTTTCTCTTTTTATGCGAATAATTACAAATATATAATAAAATAACATTATTTTAAAACAGATTCATTTTGAAAAACAAAACATTGTTTCCAAATACTTAGAATTTGTATGAAAACCCGGAACGAAAATATGTATTTAGTTAAATATCTTAATTAGTAGGTCGCAAATGGTTAAGTTTTATATACCATTGGATGCTGCTTCAAAAACTCTTTTCGATGATACCAAATTTTAATTATGTCGTCTTGGAGCAAAGTACAAAAAAATTCGAAAAACTGAAAAAGATACCTTTTTTTAAAAATGGTCCAGCTCACGAATGGTCAACGCTAGAACCTAAATATTTTGGGAATCATCATAAAACATATCAAACTTTATTTTCAGAGGGGTAACGAAATCACTTTTTTCTCTTCCATACAAGTTGAGTCGCTCTAATGTACATACATATCTATGTATATATGTATGCTCGTGTTTTTGTAAAATGTCAATATAAATTAAAATAAAGCAAAGTTAATTTAATATCGTTTTAAATATTCGTATTCGCGGATATCATTTTAAATATTCGAATTCGAATTCTCATATATCTAAAATTGGCATTCCGCACATGTATGTATGTATACAGACATAATATAAATGTGAAGGTAAGACGTATGATCAATTAAATAAATGATAATCAAATAAATGAGAAAAGCATATTATATGAGAAAACATAAAAATTTCTAAAATTTTTCTGTTACGTAACATTTTCAAAGACTCCCCCCACCCCCACCATAATAAATCATAACAAACCTCGAATCCCACCCCTCCCCCTACAGCGTTACGTAATATATGGACGGCCCTCAGTTCCTCAGTAGTATTGTTGACAAAGGCACTGTTGAATGAATAGTGTTTCTCAATTGATACTTCCTACTGGGTATATAAGAAAGATACATATATACAGTGTTTAAAAAACTGAAGTGATTTTAATTTCAATTCATTTTGCTTCTGCTTTGGCTTTTGAAATATACAACAGTTTCAGTCAAAGAAAATTACAAAACGATTTATTGCCAAATGCGCAGTATTTTCAACAGTCGACGATTTGAAAAGTTTGAATTTCATTTGCTTTTGCTTTTGGTTAGTATCGCAAGTAAAAGCAGAAGCAGTTTATATGCTTTTCGAAGTCACAAACAATTACAGTCGAAGAAGCAAAAAAATTGTGCTTTTATAAGTTTGAAGCAATCGCAGTAAAGTGGTTTTTGTTCTTGCTTCTTGTCTGATGTGCAAAAACAACAACAAAAACATGACAAACACCATAAAATACTTGATTGAACCTGCAGAAAGCTTCTAAAAGCCAAAGCTTTTGCTTCTTAGACTGTGACTGTTTGGTATTTAGAAAAGCACACAAAATCTTATGCTTTTACTAGCGAAACTACAACAACAAATAAAATGCAAACTTTTAAAATCGTCGACTGCTGGAAGTACTGCGACTGTTGGTTATTTTCACAGGCACAAGCAAAAGCATTCGTTCAGTTTAAACAGTTGGAAAAAGCTAAAGCAACGAAAAGTAAAAATTTTACGACTTTTGCTACTTCGACTTAAGTTTTTTAAACACTGCATACATACATACTTACAAAGGTGTTTGTACCCATCAAACAAAATGCTGCGAATTCGTAACGATTGGTCGACAAAATCCGCCTGAAAAGAGGGACACAAGGGTTCTTATACTCAACACTCCAAAGGGGACTGCTTGAAAATACTTCCTTTTTTCCTTTTTGATTATCACTACTTATGTATTATTAACAATTATCAAAAATTTTATGTCCGATACTGGTCTGAACTAATAATTTTATTTTAGATTTAAGATTTTAATACTTATTGTTAGTTATTTTTTGAAGATACAAGAAATAAATACATGTATTAAAAAAAACTAGACTCAGGATCATAAGTCAACATTGTGAGTGAACGGCTTATCAAAAACGTATCCCTTTCAACTACAGAAGCCCCATTATGTATTGATGGATTTGGAAGAATCCAGAAAAGAGCACATCAATGCATTAATGTGCAAATGTTATCCAAAGGTCAAAACGTCGCAACAAACTTGGAAGCCTTCGTGTCGTCCAGAATAATCCCGGCGCTACCGAGTCATATAGATGTTTAAAAGTGGAAAATCCCAAAGGACATTCATCTTGCGGACCCCAAGTTTAACATCCCAGAGAAAATTAATATCCTTCTTGGCGCTGAGTTCCATTTCAGCCTGATACAGCATAAACGATAAAGTTAGCGACAGTCTTCCAATACTTCAAAATACGTCACTTGGGTGGGTTGTAGGTGGATCAATCAAAGAGCACACTCCATCTTGCTCATCCTCGCCATTGACGTGCGCAGTATTTGGTAATGAAAGGTCATTAGAAGAATCAATAGAACAACTATGGAAACTCGATGAAGTAGAAACGAACGCGAAAATATTGTCTCCGGCAGAAAATCTGTGTGAAAATCATTTCAACCAACATATAAGGAATAATTCTGATGGGCGCTTCATCGTCAGCTTACAATTTTAAGAGAATCCAACTGCACTAGGCCACTCACACCAATTGGCTTACAATAGATTCATTAGTTTGGAAAATCGGCTCCATAAGAACGAAAATATGAGACATGAATACATCAATTTTATGAGAGAATATGAGCAACTGGGCCACATGGAAAAAGTTATTATACACAATATACCTTTTTTTTAATACAGGTATTTATTTATTGTATCTTCAAATATGAACTAACAATAAGTATTCAAATCTTAAATCTAAAATATAAATATTAGGACCGACCACTGTCGGACATAAACTTAGTGATAGTTATAAATAATACATAAGTAGTGATAATCAAAAAGAAAAAAAAGTATTTTCAAGTAGTCCCATCTGGAGTGTTGAGTATAAGAGCCCTTGTGTCCCTCTTTTTTAGGCGGATGTGTCCAGTAAAGTTCAAAATATTACGAGCAAGCGGATTAGGATGTGATTCGTGTTTTGTTAAATATTTCCCTGAGTATTTTTCAATTTCTTCAGTCGCTAGTGGCATATTTAAATCACGATGTATATTAGAATTTTGGATGTACCATGGAGCCGATGTTATTAACCGTAAAATTTTGTTTTGCCTTCGTTGAATTCTCTCGACATTTGAAGCTGAAGCAGTGCCCCATAGTTGAATTCCGTAGCACCATATAGGTTTCAAAATTGACGTGTATATCAAAAGTTTGCAATCTAGACAGAGTTGAATTTCTACCAATCAGCCAATGTACTTGAGTTATTTTAAGTTTCATTTTTGTTAGCTTAGAATCAATGTGTTTTTTCCATGTAAGCCGTCGATCAAGGTGTATACCAAGGTACTTTACATGTGAGTGTTGAGGAACAATTGGATTATTGATTCTAATGTGGGAATTGAATTTTCGTAGAGTAAATGTTACCTGCGCACAGGTCGGTTCATTTATTTTAATTCTCCATAACTTTAACCATAGTTCCAGCTGGGTAATATGTTCCTGAAGATATCGGGATGTCTCGTGAGGGTTTTCGTGTATGCCAGAGAAGGCTGTATCATCGGCAAAAGTAGATGTATGGATTTTAGTGCTAACAGGCATATCACAAGTATAAATCAAATACAAAACTGGTCCCAGTATACTCCCCTGTGGCACACCGGCAGATATAGATTCGGGAACAGTCATGAAGTCTACTTCCACAACAATGAATTTCCAGGATAGAATATAACTTTCCAATAGCTTTAGAAAATTTATTGGTAGATATGTCTTCAATTTTAAAATTAGGCTTTCATGCCATACTTTATCAAATTCCTTAGAAACATCAATAAAGAGAGTAGAACAATACTTCTTTTCTTCAAATGTTCTTCTTATAACTTGAACCAATCTATGCGTTTGTTTAATGGTGCTATGCTGACCTCTAAAACCAAATTGATGGTCCGGTATACACCCAGTACTAATTAGAATTGGGGACAATTTTGTCTTAAGCACCTTTTCGAAAATCTTTGATATTTGTTGATAGTAAACTTATTGGCCTGTATGATTTAGCTTTGGTAAGATCTTTGCCCGTCTTTGGAATCATTTTGACCTTGGCAAGCTTCCAGCTGTGTGGATAATACTCTAGTCGTAATATGGCATTAAAAATAAATAATAAGATTCTAGTTGCAGTTCGAGGCAGATTCATCAGCATCTTGTTAATAATACCATCAATATCTGGAGCTTTCTTCGGGTTGAGCTCAGCAATTAGTTTATGTACATCACGCATCTTAAACTTTAAGGCTTGAGGCGGTAGAGCAACTAAACTCGGCAAATCAGCAACACCAGTACATGTATTTGGCGTCAATACGGATTTTAAATGCTCAGCAAATATTTTACCTTTTTCAGTATCGCTTCTTGCCCAATCACCGGTCGAAGTGCGCAGAGGTGGTTTTAATTCAACGGGTCTTTTAAGCTTTTTAGTAGCGCGCCACAAGGAGTAATTAGATGCTGGTGTGACATTGAGACTTTCAAGATAATTTCTAAGAGATGAAGTTTTCTCAGATGCAAGAAACTCTTGGAGCCGTTTCGTGCACTCTTTAAATCTAATTTTATTTTGGGGTGATATCTGCTGTTGCCATTCCCTTCTAGCTCTTCTTTTTTCACATACGAGACGTTCAAGGTCTGTAGAATAAATTCTGTTAAACGCAGTCTGCGGATGGGAAGTAGTGGCATGTTCAGCAGCCTGTTTAATATTTTCGCTTAGATTGGCAATGTTAGATTCAATATCATCTGGTGTTCTTAACTTAATATTCTCCGTACAATAACTTTTAAGATATTTTTTGAATCCCAGCCAATTAACACGATTGATCATCTTCATATATGGATGAGGTAAGTCACTTCTTAGTGGGTTACATATTGTCACCATAGTGGTAGAGTGATCGGACGAGAGATCTAGAGAAGCTTCAACTTGAACTAAATTCCTAGAGATATTTTTCATGACGCCAAAATCTATAACATCCGGAATTTTTTTGTATGTCAGTAGGCCAATAAGTGGGCTCCCCAGTCCATTTTTGCAATTGTGTTGAACAACGCTTGACATCTGGGTGTAATAAGACGCGAACCCCAGAACGTATGTTTTGCATTGTAGTCGCCAGATGCTACAAAACAAGGTCCAAGGGATTTGTAGAAATTCTCGTATTGATTCTCAGTGATGGAAAATCTGGGAGGGGAGTAAATTGATGATATCACGGAAATTGTACAAAAATGGTCATTGCCAATATTTGTTGCTTGTAGATATTCTTTACAAATGTTATCAAGAAAATAGTGCTTGAGTCTTGACTTTTTTAGAATAGCTGATCCACCGCAAGCTCTTCCTCTAGGGTCCTTTGTATCATATATAGTGTAGCCATGTCTCAGAGACCAACATTATATCAATATTTTTTTCCATGAGGAACTGCTCAAGTTCATTTTTATGTTGGATAATGCCGTTTGCGTTCCAGAAACATATTTTTAACATGTTCATGGTTTGTTAACTAATGCTTGAAGCAGTGTATTCTGCATTGGAAGCATTTCCTGCATCATGGTAGTCATATTTGTTGTAAAGTTGTTTATAGTTTGCACCAGATTATCAATAGTGGTTTTAAGGCGACTGAAATTAAAGCTTGAGTTTGCATTTGTTGAGTTATTTGGTGGTGTAACATTTTGTGATGGAATAGAATTGGTCTAAGCAGCATCAGAATACGAAACACGGGAAGTGACTGGTTGGCTCATTTGCGCAAAAGTGGCGGAGTGAGCGTTTGCTGATTGAGGTTAGGTTTTTGCACCATAGTCTGTTTGACGAAAGAGTACACAGGACATTGTCTGTAGTTAGCGGCGTGATTACCTTCACAATTCCTGCATTTTTTTTATCATTTTGAACTTTTGGGTTATTGCAACTAGCAGTGCCGTGTAATTCGCCGCACACAACACAAACAGAGGGTAAATTGCAGTATGTTTTTGTATGGCCATATTCTTGGCAATTATGGCACTGTACAGGACCTGAACTCTTATGTGGCTCTTCAACTGTGTTTTTTCGGTACAAGAGGTATTTCAAATTATAAATTGAATGCGTCTCATTTTTTCTTAATTTCATATCATTTGGCTCAAGTTGAACTCGAAGTATAGGTTGGGGGATCTTCTCCCTATTTATTATGCTAGATACATTTTTTACCTTAAGTCCCTAAAGAACGAGTGCATCTTTTATTTCTTCGGGAACAACGTAAGAATCTATGCCCTTCAATACGATCTGCAGTCCTTTAGCGCTCTTAAGCTGGTTTGTGTAGAAGCTTCTTTTATTCTTTTCAAATTCAGAAACCATTTAGCGGAAATCTTTTTCGTCATAATTTTGAATTTTCGTTTCATTGACGTTGCCACGTTTTATTGGAACAATGTGAAATTTATTCTCACTAATGACCGAAATTAATTTTTTAATAAGAGCATTTTAATTCTTTTCTCTCTCGGATTAATTATTTATATTTTTTTTCATTAAGAGTTTCAGAACTCACAGTAAAATATTTCTGCCGTTAGAACTCACTTGAAAATTTTTTGTATTTGAGGTACCCATTAGAGTATTCCTCAAAGGCACTTTATTTGTGTTTTTTTGTTTCTGTTATTTCCACTATTTAAATTAATATTAGCAAAGCAATAAAGCTTATTTATTAAAGTCAGAATGTACCTATTACGAAAATTATGTACTACGAATATTTTTTTTGTATAATTTTTTGTTTATTTAGTAAGTATGTAAAAAAAAATCCGCTAATCGACTGTTCGCTATGAAGGTACAACGAGAATTAACTGTCAATATACCTAATCCAAGATATTTTATTCCACATCATTGCGTGCTAAAGCCCGATAGTACATCAACAAAAATTAGAGTAGTGTTCGACGCTTCCGCCAAAACGTCAACAGGATACTCGTGCCCTACTGCACAAATTGATTTATTTTCGCCGACTATCAATATCAGTAGATCATTTGAAGAGAGGACCCTTCATCACCAATTAATTATTACAGACTAAACACCGTTACATATGGCACGAGAGCAGTTTCATACTGGGCCACAAAGTGTTTACAACGTATTGCAGAAGAAAACACAGCACGACACTCAGTCGGCTCTCAGATGTTAAGGGACAACTTTAGTGTAGATGATGGTCTCGGTGGCTCAGATAGTCTAAATTTAGCTATTGAAACTCAATGACAAATACAAATGATACTGCAAGAACATGGTTTCAACCTTAAAAAAATGTTGCTCAAGTAATGAAAGGCTGCTGAAAGATATACCTACAGTGACAGATTAGTTGATTTAGATCTTGATGCAACAGTAATAAAACAATAACAATTTCGCATCAAAGCTAAATTTAATGAGCTTCAAGTAATCTGAAAACGTGCAGTTACATGAGATCTTGCTAAATTATTTGGTCATCGTAGTCTTCTTGCTAATGTTGTTAAGGCAAAAAATTTTATTCAACAATTATGGCAGTATTCGTTAGATCGGGATGACCCATTACCTCAGAATTTTCGTATGACTTGGGAGAGTTTCCGAAATGATTTGAAAACGCTAGATGATTTCAAAATTGTGAGACATACATTTAATGGTGGCATTCCAGTAAAAACACAGCTTCATATATTCGCAGATACATCTGAAAATGCCTATGGTGCAGGTGTATACTTTCGCGCAAAACTTAAAGACGGAACAAAAATTTTTCGACTGCTATGTGTAAAATCAAGAGTGAGCCCTGTGAAATAACAAACATCTCGGCCCTAGCTATGTGCAACGATCATAGCAGTTCAACTCGCTCATCGAGTAAAAACTTATTCATTGAGTAAAAACGGAACTTTGACTACAAAATCAGTCCATGTTCCCATGGACTGATTCCGAAATTGTTTTACCTAGGATTAACTCACAATCATCTTATAAAACATTTGTGGCTAATAGAATTTCAACCATTAAGTCATTAACAATAGCAGACCAGTGACGTCATGAAAAATCAAAAGATAATCCTGCTGATATTTTATCGCGAGGAGTGCAGCCAGCCAATCTACCTAACAATGGATCGTGGTTTCAAGGACTAACGTTCCTTCATGCCAAGGAGGTAATATGGCCATCAAAATTCCCACAGCAAATACCCAATACAGACGACATCGAAATGAAAAAGACAATTACAGAATCAACCACTAAAATTCATTTAGAACCTTGCAAAGAATTCTAGCATATGTCCTCAGATTCACTAGAAATTTTACGAGTGAGTGGAGGCTGTCGCTGGTGTCCAGGTGACTGGTTCCACGACGAACCCAGGCACTGCACACAGGGACAAATGGACGAATTCGGACGACAAAAATGGAATTTTTTATGTTGTTAAATGTAATCACTATTGCACTTAATATGTTCTATATACCAGTACGTAATCAACCTATAAATATTTATTATTTTTAACGCATCACATTAGTCTGTACGTGCGTGCAAAGAATTGTTATCTGTTACACGCAATTATAAATGCCAGCAGCATCTATAGCGTTTATTGTTGCTACACTAGACATATTTTTGTAAATTTAAAGTTCTTTAAATATAATTTTAAGCATCAAGTATCTAATTTAATTTGCAGTTATTATTAAAACGTCAATTATATTTATGTAGTGTAGATATAATATACTATTTTTATTGTGAAATATATTGAAAAATTTAGTTTAGCTAGAGCTATAAAAAAAGTTCCACGACTTCCCCCCCCCTCGTTTTCCCTTTATAAATAGAGCATATTTTCCTTAGGTAGCACGCCTTATTCTCGTGTAATAAGTTTTAAGCGAATTCGATAAATTTTTTAAAAATTGCATACCATATTGGATCCGCCATTTTGAATTTTTCAAGGCTAACACAATATTCGTAATCACCGACCCCAAAAAACTCGTGTAATGCATTTAAAACGAATTCGATAAATTTTTCAAAATTTTGTCCGCCATATTGGATCCGCCATTTTAAATTTTTTAAAACTGACATCATATACTTAATCAACGACCCTAAAAACTTTGAGGTACCTAGTTTTATTAAAATTTATTGAGTCCATATAAAGTATATAATTTTGTCGTACTAAATTGTTAATTTGTCCCTGTGTGCACTGGTGTATTAGGGGCCTTCTGCCATTGTTCCAGTTGTTTTAATTTAATTTTGAGTTAAAGTAAAATCCAAAAAAATTCTGTAAACGCAATAGAAAGTGTTTTTTGTTTAAAGTAAATTTCATTTAGCGATATCATTTTAGTTTGTTCTGTAAATGAAGTAGATTTCTGAAACGTAAAAGAAATCAGATCAGTTTTTCATTTATTCCACACACGATCCTGGACTACGCTGAGCCTACCCCAGCTAAGAGCGGAATCGTGTCGTTACAAGTTCTCTGGTAAGAAACCGTTGATTAAGTTAAAAATCTTATGAAGATATTATGAAGAAAAATTTGTCATGCATATCGTTGGGGTTTTTTTGATAAAAGGCATACTGTATTCGAGTTTTAGTAAAATATACTGATGTACTTAGTGCAATTATTAGACGTGCCCAATAACAATTTTTGGATGTAATAAAAAAAAGTAAAAAACTTACTAGTATTTTTAAGCGCAATTTAAGTTCTTTAAAAATTTTAAATTTGTAATACATACTATGTTATTAATCTAATTTTATATTACTTTATTGTTATTAGAATGCCCTGACTTCAGACGAAAAGATAACTGCATTAGGAAAATCTCTTTCGAATTTACCAGTGGAAATCTCTATTGGCAAAATGCTTTTAATGGGCTGTGTTTTTCCAGATATGGATAAAATATTGACTCTAGCTGCGGTTATTAGCGTGCAAAATCCATTTACCAATCGTGCCTATAATGATACCAAATGTGAGGTATGTACTCGTGTAAACATTTTTATATTATGTGTTGATTGTTATTTAAATAGGAAGCTCGATATCCGTTAGAGTCAGATCAAGGAGATGTATTTACCTTAATGCGCGCATATCATGATTGGTTAAAAATTAAGAGTAAATGCGAAAATTCTCGCAAATGGTGTCATAAGTTAGGCATTGAAGAGCAAAGGTAATTTATGTACCCAAATCGACAATTTTAAACCCATGAATAGTTTGCTTAACTGTATATTAGACCAGCAGTTTCCGATAAACTGGCAATAAAAATCACTTGTGTGTGAGTATTACACCGTGCAAGCAGGCCATGCACATTGCACTTTTTACCCAAAAACAACCTATCTTCACTTCAAATACGACTTTTTTCAACAACAAAAAATTCTAAAATTTTTTTTCAGAATAAATAAGTCACATGTTTCCTGTACATAATTTTATCCTACCTATGGCCTCTCATAGTTTTTTAAATGAGATCATACTAAGTTCTTTGCAAAAACTTCTTTCGACGGCTCTCGGATAGCGATACTCATAATCTGTTTTCACTATTTTATAAGGTAAGATCTTTATCAGACATAATTTCTTAATCGGGATTTAGTTCAGCAGTTTCAATTCTTATTGAATGAAACATTTTTATTAATTAATGTGATTTTCTAAAGGAGGGAAAAATTAAACTATACCTTATTAGCTGGAGGAAATATCGATATTTTTCTGTGCAGCAACGCACTTCATAAGCACCCATGTCTATTTACTGGGTTAGATATTGTTTTTAACATCAGTTACTTAAAATTTATTTGCTGGCGGTTCAGCGTTGTCTATATATTTCATTGTTGCTGTAACAAATCATCAGTATACTTCAACCACACATTTTGAATAGTCACAAACCTCTTATCTTATGCACAGACTTTCAAGAACTATTTGAGAATTCTCAAATAATAATATTTTTGAAAATCACAAAAGAAAAATAAGCGTAGTAGGCTTAGAAACTAATACAAAAAACCCAGCAAATTTTTTTATTTGTATACGTTTTTACAATTTGCAACTATTTGAAACTATTTTTTATGATTTTCAAATAATCAAAAAAGTTTTTGTTGAATAATATAAATTTGACTTATTAAAAACTCAAATGAAATAAAATAAAATTTCATTCAAACTATAGAAATATAATTTAAAAACATTTCAGTCGCTGAATTCAAATAAAGCATTAATTTGTTATATTTTTATTTGAATTTCTGAAGGCGTGATTTGTTTTAAATTTTCTGACAAAAAAATAAATTTACATTTGAAAAATTTTATTTCAGATCAATAACAACAAATTTTAATTCATTTCATGAGAAATGTCAATGATTTCAATGAAATTCTATTTCTTAAACAGAAATAAAATTTAAGTTTAATTTAATTTTATGAAAAAATTCAAATAAAAAAAATCATATGAACAGCTATGATATTTAGGAATATTTGAAATGTATGGTAACAATATGTCTTACAGTGGCAAACAAAAGTTATTGTTTTAATTTATAAATTAAAATTATATATTATAGAATAATATGTTAAATTAAGTGTCAACAGCTATTATTGTGAATTATCATTTTATAATTTTTTGACTTGATATACCAAACGGACAACACAATCGTCCGTATTATAGAATCAAAATCTAAATAATTTTATTAAGATTCAAAGAAAATGTATCTAAACGTCATAAAAATTCATTAAAACACAGTCACACACATACATACATATGCAACTATAATTAAATAACACATGAAATTAACTCTCTAATTCCCATACCTTCATTTATGAAAATAAAACTGATTTATTCTTGTGTATAGCATAAGTATGTTTGATTTACACAAAAAAAATTGGATATAAAAAAAATATTGCTAGCTTTGTTTTTAGAGAGGTGTTTCACAGTTAATCATTGTCAGTATATGAAAAACTAACAATAAATTATTCTATTATTTACTTAAACTTTGGCAGAACAAAATTTTAGTTTATTTTTAAATTTTTTGAGGGATTTGTACCGTTATTTGAAATATTTAATAATCCACTTAAAGCACATTTTTCTTGTCCGTTCATGAAAAAATCACAGTGACGTTGTGGAAAATCCTTCTTGAAGTGGTGTGTTTTGAAATTCGGACTACTTGCTGCTTGGCACAGTTCACAGTTTATAATATATCATTGTGCTGTTTGTAAATGTACCAGTAAAGTATCAGTTCAGAAGGTACCAATAAGCAACCCAAAGCATTTTCTGGTCTTAGCAGTTTTACACAAGTGGAGATATGGTTGTTTTTCAGAAAACGGTTTCGTTTTATACTCCCAGATACCTAATTGTATGTGTCAGCACATTCTAAAAATTTTTTGTGTCATGTACCCAGATAGTAATAGTATAGCAGTATAAACTCTGACTTAGTTGACTGTCTTATTCAATGTATAATTGTTCTTTAGGGCATGCAAGTTGCTCATATTCGCGATTAGATTTGCTATATTCTCACTATATTATAACTAGAGGCAGTCAGAAATACTGAAATCTGAGTAAGACTTGCAGCATTATTTCTTTACAGTACAATCAATCCTTCTTCACTGTATTATGATGCTTGTAATATACTACAATCGACTTCACCACTTCTGTCGATAGATCTTGTATGAACCTCCACTTCTAAACGTAACATTTGGCTGGGAAGGTGAACAAAATCGATTTAATTTTTCGTCTCCACTATATTCATCATTAACCTTTCCATCCACAAGGAGTGTAAACAGTGGGGTCTTCACTCTCTAGTATTTCCAGTATATCGTTCAAACTCTATCTACAGCATTACAAGTAGCAATTGTGAAATTTAGTAATTCACAAATTTTGTTACATACATCTGTTTATACTGTATAATAATACCCAGTGTCACCTACAGGTGACACTTCATAAACTTTCTCCAATTTTCGCTAACACATATTTTATTTTTTAACGATATAATTGCAATATATAATTATATATAATTTCGATATAATTCAATATCTCACAGTACTAATTTGCAAAAATCTTTTCGTTACTTAACCTTTGACATTTATACAACAATTTATTTATCACAAGGCACTCCAGTACAAAGAAATCAAAAAACTGGGTGAAAGAATAAGTAAAATTTGTCAGATAAAAAAACGCCAGAATTTTCAAAATAAAATTACAAACACTATAGGGTGTTATAATTGTACAAATAAAAAATAAATGTTCGAAAGGTATCAATATGAATGCTTAAAAATGTCTCCAATCTATGTCACCTGCAGGTGACACTGGGAATTGAAGAGTTAAAAAAACATATAAAAAATCCCTTTAACCAAGCTAATTCAATTTATTCAACTATTTTCCTTTAAGTTTTATGGCTTTCATACAACAACAAATAAGAGAAAAAAAATTTTGATCAAGAGAAATAACTCTAGTCAGCCTAGAACCATATGTCTCTATGTCAATACTTTCTCTCCAGCCACAATTAATTTAGTTAAAATGTCGACAACTTTCCTTTTTTGCGCGAGTAGAGATACGTTAGAGACAACAGTTCTAATATATTTCTGGTGATATTGTCAATGAACGTGTCAATAGTTTGTTTTTCTTTTTTATTATGCTATGCAATAATAGGTGTGTTTTTTACTTTTGCAGTAAAATGCAGTAAATGAGTAGTTACTACAAAAATTTTCAAATTTACTCTCAAAAAGAGTTGTTGCCGAAAAAAGTACGCGAACGGAAAAATAGTAAAAATTAGTAAGATTATATAAACAGCTGACTTTAACTCCACATAGTGTTGAAAAATATATAAACTTTTGACTATTCAACTCTTTTAATTATTGGCACTCGATGCAATCTAAGAATAAATTTTGTAATTTGCTTCATGTAGTATTTGTAATTAATTTCTTTTTGATTTCCTTGTCTTGTTGTTTGTTAAATTAATAAAAATGACATGACTAATTGTTAACGTTACTAAATACCTTAAAAGCAAGTGCGATACTAAGTACCCAGATACTTTACGGTTTTACAACTCTGAGTAATTAGAATAATTTGCAAAACAAAAGTATTAATAAAAAAAGTTATTATTATGCTTTATAAATTAATTATTTTTTAATGACTCACAATTTTTATTTATCCTTTTCTAAAATTTTTACACTTTTCGTATGCTTATTTTTCATTTGTATAAATTTTTAATCATGATTTTATCTTACTAAACTTTACTACGACAAATTTCTGCAGTAAAAATTTGCAAAACACTCAGTCAAGAACTGTCACTTTATTCTCTCAATTTGTATTCTCATTTACTGTATTTTGGGTAAACGAACGCAATTTAGTAAAATGCAGTAAAGTTCAGTAAAAATTTGTAAAAACGTTTGAGTACGCGAACGCAATTAATATTAAATAAATATATGTAGACGAGCGTCACTAAAATCTACTAGTGAATCTTTGGTTCAAATATCTCCATATCGTCATAAAAGAACTACCTCCTCAATAGTGCTAAAGTCTACTCGTAGATTTTCAATGAAAATCCTATATTATATGTCAATAGGCGATTACATTGGCTGGGCTACACCTAATCAGTAGCACTATTGACTATGTCACTAGAAAATCACTATAATTTTACTATTGACAACTAGCGAGGAAATATCAATACTGTAGACTAGAGCCCCTAAAATTTAATAGTGAATCTTTGGTACCAATGTCTCCACGTGGTCTCAAAAGAACTACTTAGTCAGTAGTAATACAGTCTAGTGGTGGATTTTCAATGACAACCTAATGTTAAATGTCAGTAGATAATAAAGGGCTGCGTAAATCGTTCTAAAAGTTTTGTATTCTAGTTCACACTACTGCCCAGCAGCCTGTTTTAGTGCAAACATAAATAACAAAACAAAACTAACAAAACATGACTCTCACTAAAATCAATCAAGTATCATTCGAATTTCTCTGCAGTTTTGTTAGTGCTTGTGTTCTCAAAACAAGTAGAACATCAAAACGAATAGCGAGAATGAAACAAAACAACAGTAAATCATAGCAGAAACATCGAGTGCACTAGAACACGAGCACAAACATGCAAGCTATGTACGTATGTATAGGTACATATATATATGTATGTATACATATATTGAAAATAAAAATTAACAAATTATTATATATAAATGTACATAAGTATGCATGATATTATTTCATAGTAAATAAAAACTCTTTTCAGCTTTCATATTCCTACCGAAGCGCAATGTTTCTTTTACATGGAAAATTATCTTTGCTATCAAAACATTCAAACATGTTTTGAATGTTCTGTGTGAATGTTGATGTTCTATTTCATTTTTGTTTTGAAAGGCTTGGTTTTACTTCAACATTGCAGTTTTGTTCTGTACTGCAGTATGCTTATCGTAAAGCAAAACACATCTCTTTTGAAAGTTTTTTTTTTAAATAACGGAGCAATATACACACACATTTTGAAATTAATGAGAGTGTTTGTAAGCCTTATTTTTAGGGCTTGTGCCACGCTCTAGTAGATAATACCATTGGCTGGGGTACACCTGGTCTGTATTACTACTGACAACGTCACTAGTAAATCACCACAATTTCACTATGCGCACTTTCTGCAGGGATACTACAAACACACACACACACACATACACGCACTCATGTTTTTGTTTCTGTTTTACTTGTTAGCTAGTAAATGCGTGTGTAATATGTGTGCATGTGTAGTAGCAACCTGAAACGCTTATAACTCCCAAAATGCTAAACCGATTTTAATAAAATATAGATTCTGCATATCTGTACGAAAAATCCTTTAAAACCATATAAATATCGGTGCAGTGGTACCAGCGGAAAAGTGATTACAAAAAACATGTTCGCCTATTAATTACATAGATATTGTTTTATTTTTAACTTCTAGAAACATTATTTTTGCAGTTTTGATATTGCGAATACATATAAGTATTTAATCAAAATACTTTATTTACTCCACACTGTTATTAACAGCTTTTAAGTACAATGTTAAACTAATCAATGCTACAATACTAAGATATTAACTTTAATGTGTTTAGCACTAGACTTACGGCCGATGCATATAGGATTCGTCATAGATCATAAACTTAACGAGGTTTAACTTATATAAATTTTAGCATGTTGTGTTTTTAGTTGAAAGATAAGAGTTCCCAATTATCCCCCTCCAATGAAAGGTCATGTGTTGTTTGCTTAGGAAGGTATATCGTTTTATGTGACTAAGCGTTGGAAATTATCATAGTTAGCGCTCCAATGTTTCGTTGTCCGCCGCGCACGCTCTACATTTATGTTAAAGAGAAGTAAAACTCAGGAAATTAATGTTCCTATCATTATACATGTTTTTTACCTTCTTAGAATGTGTTGGTGAAGAGATGACGGATTTTGTGTATGTATTAACATTAATTCCTTTTGAAAATATGCTACTGTGCGTTTTTGTTAATTTTGTTAGCATCGTTGTAGCGCATCTAGCGTTAAATGCGCGCATTATATTAAGCCATGTAACCCTTTGATTACTTATTTTACTTCGCCTACGATTCAGTTCTACAAATATCGACAAAGTAGTACGCTGTGAGTAGCATTAGTTTAGACACTAACACATATCAGAAAAATCCAAGATGATGATATGACTTAGCCAGGGATTGTGATCGGTCTCTCGAAGACCATCATTTACTTTGTAGTTAACGCACTAACTACTTTTGCCAACATGCGATTTCTGGGTGCAAATTATCGAATGAAATTACAAAATACAGTTGAGCCTCAATTATCCGGGAGTCTATCAGTCGGCTACATCTGTTAACCGGCATGCTGCCACTTTATTTCTCGACCTCCATTATCCGTTATTTTACTCTATTATACATGTTTCTTTATTTTATACATTTATTAACCGTGGTATATCTCTATTATCTGTGCAAAAAAAAACAATATTTACAGCCAAACCCACGATATCGAACGTTGTCGTTCGCAATCATTTTTAACGACAAACAGCTGATTTGGGACCCACTAAACTTGTTCAGCACGACAAGTCGATCGACAATGCATGCGAATGATGACGTAACCATTTCCATACAAATTTGGTACATCAGTCACTTGGTTTGTGCTTGTCGACAAAACAAAAAAGTACACATAAATACCAAATTTAGAAACAAATTTACATTTATGAAAATCAAAAATAAAAATGTTAATTTTTTTTGCGTTTATTTTATTTATTTAACTCACAAACATGCATTTTTGTCACATAATTCTTTTTGAATTACATACATACATACATACATATGTATATATGTATGTATGAATGTGTATACGTGCAATTTATCTAACCAATTCTTAACACTCAATTAGGCAAATTACTCTTTCCAGTTCAATAGATTGCTGTCCCATTGGTGCTACTCCCCTCCATTCTTCATTACAATCCGCTTGCATTATTTTAGGAGTATCTACACATTTCAACTGATATATTTATTTATCAGGTATGTTCTCACACTCGCAATGTTTTCAAATCGCATGTGAGTTGCAAATCGCTAAACTTGTTTCTACATGTTCTGTAACTCATGCGTTTTGCTTGCGACTTGTCGTATTGATTTATGCTCAAATCGCCAGAGTATAAGGAAACAATGGAGAGGAAAAATGAGAAAAAAAAAGCTTTTTTTAAATTTAATATATTTTATTAAAATTGTCAGCAAAATCGTCTAGTTTTGATACAAATAAAAAGAAAACATATTTATCATTTTATTGTTTGTTTAAAGTTCAGTTTATTGTAATTTCATCAGTTCACTTCAGTATGCCCTTGCGAGTTCAACTCGCCAAAATTCTGGCGTTTGCGATTTACAGAACACTAATCTTGCGAGTTCAAGTCATAATCGCAAATATTATACGAGTTGCGAGTGTGAGAACATGCCTGTATATTTCACACACAAAATTTTGAAAATAACTTTTTAATTTTTTTTTTGTATTGTCTTATGTTTATTATTGTTGTTTGTAATTTTTATTATTTATTTGTAAAAACTTTAAGTAGCATAGAGTTGCATTTTTTATGGAATACTTTGTACATTTCAGCGCTTTTTATTTGTAAAGTAGCGTTTTATTTGACAATGAGTAAATGCATTATGTTAACAACGTAAAGCCAGACGACCGACAAGTCGATAGTTAGTGGGTCGCTCAAACGTACTATAATGAGTGACATGTCGTCAGTCGATCGACATCGTGGGTTAGGCTGTTAATGTTTTATTACAAACTATAATACATACAAACAACAACCAACTTTAACTATAATATGCACTCGACGTACACCCATCTTAACAAAAAATATCCTCTATCTGAATACAACATTTTACAAAAATTTTATAATATTGTATTAATATGATAATGTAATCGAATTAAGTCTATATTTTTGATGTAAGTTTATCTTGTGCGATTTATTTATATTTACATGTAGCATTTAACGAATAACAAAACACATTTCTTGATGGATTTTACATACGTTTTCGGGCATTGCCTCACAAAAAATTCCAAAACAAGATAATTTGCTCTAAAAACATTGTTAATGCCGCCTTTTGCGGTATGCGATTGAAGATTAAATGTGTTAAACAAATTTTTTTTACAAAATTTAAAATAATGATACATTTTTATATATAGTTTTTAAATTTTGTAAGGAGATTATTTCTTAAAAACTGTTAGGACGTCAACTTTGGCCTACTGTAACTCCTCTCGTGCTTAAGCCAGAAAACGGCAAAGACATGTCTTACTAAGCCTAAGCTCTTCTCTAAAGATGTTAGAAGTTTCAGATAAATCTATTAATCAGTTTAGAAGTTCCAGATTTATTCCCATTTATTGTGAAAACGCCCCCACTGTGAGCTCTACATTTGTGTCTAGTTATGTTGAAATATATTCTATGGGTCACGAGCTGTAAGATCATTTCGGAGTACAAAGCAAAGTTTATAAGGATTTTATTGGTATGAGATGTTTAGATACTTACATATATTATTAAATGACACATATCTCGTAAAAATATTATGAATTTTTATAATCTAAAGGTCTTACCTTCTAAAATAGTGTAAACGGATTATACGATTATCGCTATCCGATTTTTATCGAGATCCGTTGAGAAAAGCCTTCGCAAAGAACTTAGTATCATCCCATTTAAAGAACCATAAGAGGCTATAGGCATGGCAAAATTATATGCAGGAAATATGTTGTCCTATTTATTCTGAAAAAAATGTTAATTTTCTTTTTCGAAAATGTCGTGTTTGAAAGTAATGGTGCTTAAAGAGTTTATAGTTAAATATGTAGGTTATTTTTGGATGAAAAGGGCAACTCGCATGGCCGGTGAAGTTTTTTCACATACATAAGAAGTTGTATATTGTTCCTCCTGGGACGGTTAAAATTGTGAAATTTGGGTAGCTAATTAAAATTTGAAAATTTAAAAATTTGTGTAAAATTTAAGAAATTGTGTTTTCGGCGGCGCACAGTGTTCGATTTCAGAAAATAGGACTACAAATCTACAAATTTATGGTTTTTGTCGTCCTAAATTCTTAAATCGAACACTGTGCGGCGCTTTGATGTTTTTTGTTTACATTAGGAGCTTTTTGCTTACATTAACTTTGTCTGAACGGGTGATTTTTTTACCATTAATTGTGTCGTAACGGGTGATTTTTTTGAGGTTTCTTATGAGTGTATATGCCGACAGGAAAATCATGAAAATGATTTTTCCTTATGCAGACGGGAAAATCATGAAAATAGTTTTTCCTTATGCAGACGGGAAAACATGATTATTATATTTTCCTAATGCCGAATGAATGAATCATGAATACGTATGATTTCCTCGCGATAATAAATTGTTTATAAATAAAATAATTAAATTAATTAATTATTAATCTGCATTAGCAACAGTGAAATGCGCATAGGATCCAGCTAAACCCATCAAAAATAAATTTCAATGTATTTTTAATAAAAAAATATTTTACTTGATAAGTAAAATATTAATTTGGGATGATCAGTGCGTTTAAAAAATTTTAAAATTAAATTTTAACAATTCTCATAAAAAATCACTAATTAATAAATTGACTGCACCAGGTAAAAAAAAAAATACTTGTATAGCAACACTCCATTATTAAAATAGCTGTTGTTGTTATTTAAATTTATTTTCTTTTTACATACTTTTTACAACTACAATTTGAAGCTGTAAAAAGTCAGCCAATGTAGTAATGGTAAAGAAAATAAAAAAAAAATAAAAAACATGTTGATTATTGAGTTCTTGTTTCTACTTTGTTATTTGTCTTAAGCTTCTCATTTGTTTAAATGAAAGTTTATAAAATAATAACTCTAGTTGTTTTAAGAAACTTTGGGTAAAGGTTCCCCGATGATCTGCATTAGCAGCAGTGAAATGCGCATAGCATCCAGCTAAACCCCTAAATAATCAATTTCAATGTATTTTTAATTAAACAAAAATATTAATTTGGGATTATTAGTGCGTAAAAAAAATATTAAACTTAAATTTTAACAATTTCCATAAAAAATCACTTATTATTAAATTGACTGCACCAGGTCAAAAAATACTTGTGTGGCAACACTCTATTCTTAAGTAGCTCTTGCTGTTATTTACATTTATTTTATTTTTACATACTTTTACAACTACAATTTGAAGCTGAAAAAAATTCAGCCAATGTAGTAATGGTAAGGAAGAAAAAAACATGTTGATTATTGAGTTCTTGTTTCAACTTTGTTGTTTGTTTTAAGCTTCTCATTTGTTTAAATGAAAGTTTATAAAATAATAACTCTAGTTGTTTTAAGAAACTTTGGGTAGAGGTTCCCTGATGATCTGCATTAGCAACAGTGAAATACGCATAGGATCCAGCTAAACCCCTCAATAATCAATTTCAATGTATTTTTAATTAAAAAAATATTTTACTTAATAAGTAAAATATTAATTTGGGATTATTAGTGCGTTTAAAAAATTTTAAATTTAAAAATGAGTTCTTTCAGATATATATGTAATATGTGTCATAAGGTATACAAATACCAAAAGTCCTTTTTGGAAAATCATAGTGTGCAGGATCAAGTGGTCGTAAGTCGGTTCACAAATCAAGAGCAACTACAGAGAGCTTTTCAAAATTACCAACAGCAGGTAAATACGTTTCATCATCAGCAAAAAAGTTCTCTACAGTACTCCAAATATCAATTACCAATATGTTACCTAACTGTTACACCTAACTGTTACCCTACACCAATGTCATGTAATAATCAGTTTTTGGGGTCAGGAGTACCAATGCAGTGTCAGCAGTATGAGTATCCAAGCTACACTTATAATCCCGTTACCCCAGATAATCAGTTGTAGCAGTATTCCAATTTAATGCAATGGCAACCTCTTACTTATCATCAACAAAAGCAGCAGACACAACAACAACAAGCTCAACAACAAAGAGTGGATATCCTTGGAGGGTCTTTATTGAATGATGCTATGGACATAAGTTTACCGGATAATGATGAAGAAGTAGAAGTTAAAGAATTCGAAGAGAATGTGAGATATTACAAAATATCAAAAGCACTCAAAAATAATATCGCCACACATGGAATTCTTTGGAAGAATTTGTTAAGGAAAATAAAAATGTTTTTATTGAGATGCTTCAATTCAATTTGTCAAAGCACACCATAATTAAATTTAATGTAAGTATTGTGGCGGAGTACATTAAAATTGTTAAATAAGAATTTGATTCTTGCATAATAAAACATGTTGCCAAAATGAGTTTGCTGACGAAGGCAGATAATATCGAAGAAATATTCTGTAATCAGGTTGAGGAGATTTTAACTAAAATGTCAGAATTTTAAGAGGGAGACTCTGGTTGGACTTTTTCACGCATAGTCCGAGCAGAAATAAACATCAACAAATCCTCGCTCGCCAAAAGATCGAGTTGGATATCCACTTCTGAAAAGCTATTAAGAAGATTTGCTTGCATCAATATTCAAAATAATGATGAACATTGCTTCAAGTGGCGTATAATCGCTGCTATGGATACTACAAAATACGATAGGCCAAAACGTTGCAGTTCTTATAATATCCAAAATATTGCTGCAGAGATGATTTTACGCCAAATCGTGTAGTGATAAATTTTAAAAGTTTAACCTACCCATTGGCACTAAACAAAATCAAAGAGTTTGAGGTAAATAATCCATCTATAAGTGTTAATGTGTTTGAGTATGATGAGGGGGCAAATCAGATCAATTGTCCTTATTATGTGACCAAGGACGAGAAAGTGAACCATGTCAACTTACTGGTTTTAGAATATGTAGAAGGTCATCACTACATGTTGATAAAGAACATATCAAAGAAAGTTAAAAAATTATACAACTCTTTAATATAAGAAGACATAAACTTGTTTTATATATTTTATAAAATATCTACATTTAATTCATAAACTTTTATCTATTATTCTATTTTTTTTTTTATTATTCACAGACTTTTGGTGAATCAGACTACCAAGAATGAACCCAAACTTTATTTCTGCAACTCCTGCTTGCAGTTTACCTACTGCGAGAATGATATAAGTAGCCATAAGGCGGAGTGCGGCAAAATTGTGACAACAATGCCTTTAGGTCCGGATACTATACTACAGTTTAAGTGACATCAGAGAAAAATGGATGTCCCCTTCCTGATATATGCGGAATTCGAATGCATTTTAGAAGAAGATAACGATAGCGCAAGTAGTAAAACTAGTTTAGTTGAAAAGCACACTCCTTATGGATTTAGTTATTACATTAAGTGTCTCCATAACAAAAATTTAGATAAGTTAAAAATATATACAGGGACTAGGGATGCCAAACGGGAAATCCCAATCCCGGGATTTTCGGGATTTGGCAAGTCCCGAATCCCGGGATTTGTAAAATTCAATCCCGGGATTTCATTTTCGGCATTTCTTAGCAATTTTTATATAAAAACTTTATAAATTCAAATTTTCGTTGATTCTAAGGTATTTTTTTTTTGTAATATTTAAAAGTCCCATACAATTTTATACGTACAGTTTTAACAATTTAATGACTATTCGTGACATATTTCTTATAAATTAACAACAAGAGCAAAATAAATAAACTACTTTCTTACTGTTATTTTCATCAAAGGTGCTACAATATATGAACATTTTAGAATTATTTTGAAAACAAAAGAAACATATTACCTTTGGAAGGGAAATAAAATTTGAAAAATTCATAAGTTTGACAAATTTATTCTGTCTTATTCTATATTATGAGGGCAATTATAATTCAAATTCTATGAGAAATTTTTCCCGGGGAATAATTTCAAACAGTAGCAAATAATACGGAAAACAAAAAAATCTAATTGGAAAAGGGAGAAATTTCTTGTGGAAATTTATTCATAATTGTAGTGTATAACTATCTGTATGTCCACTCCTCAACTCTAAAAAAAATAGCACAGTAGTAGTAGAATGTATGAGCCCCAGCAATTAAAATTGTCAAATTTGGGTAATTAAAATCGAAATTTTGTAATTTATGGGCTAAAATTTACATATTAAGGTAATTACTGTCAATGGTGTGAATTGACGAGTGTTATGGACGGTTTGTACGTAGAAAAGGGTAGTTTGATGTCGGCCCGTCGATGTGTGTTTGTTTTAATTTTATGGTTTGATATCCGTTCACCGATGCGCATAGTTAATTATGTAGGCACGTGGGGCTTGTTTGTACGTAGTATGTTTTTTCGTTTGTTAAGCGGTTGCAGCAGGTTTATGATTTTATATTGTGTGTGCGTGTGTGCATAGTTTAGTTTTTTGTAATATTCTTTTGTTTGTACGTAGTATGTTTTTTCATTTGTTAAGCGGTTGCGGAAGGGTACTTGAGAAAGAAATTGTGTGGGAATCTATGAATGTTTTTTTTTGTTGGTTTTATTTAGTTTGATTTTTATTTATTTTTTTTCCTATGTTTAAAGAGTTCGAAGACATGAATAAAATATATGGTTTGTGAGATAAGCATGGTTTGATATCCGTTCGTCGATGTACATAGTTAATTATGTAGGTACGAAGGATTTTATGTAGGTTTTTGTTTTAATTTTAATTTTGAATGGAATTTTTTGTTTTTTTTTTGTTTGTTAAGCGGTTGAAGCAGGTTTATGATTTTAGAGTGTAAGTGCGTGTGTGCATAGAGAAAAAATGTTGCTTTTGTCTCTTTGCAATATTCTTTTTTTAGCTGGTGGTCATGGAAGATTATTTTAGAAAGAAATTATGTATGCTGGTGGGAAATCTATGAATGTTTTTTGTTGTTGGTTTTATTTAGTTTGATTTTCAATTTCCTATATTTAAAGAGTTTGGAGAGGTAAACGAGATATGTAATTTATGAACTTATTTGAAGGTTGGAAAAATTGAAGTGTAAGATATTTATGATTGTCAAAGGGAATTAGAGATGCGTGATCATGGGAGCCAACGTCATGCTCATACGTGTGTATTTGTGTATGTTTTTACAATAACTTGAGCGTTGGCAGATGGGTAAGTAGTCGTATATGTATATATGCAATGCCGAGTACAAATCTGGTACTTTCTTGTGTTCTAATCATTTTTTAAAATGTGTGCAACGCCTTTCACATTATGTTTTTTTATATGGAATGCAAATCGGAAATGATAAACGTTACCACTAGGGCACACTGTTGCGATGTCACAAAATATCATAGTGTGCACTAGGCATTACTTTTTTTGTTTGTAATATTCGTTTTTTAGTTGGGGACATGGAAGGGTATTTTAGAAAGTAATTATGTATGCTGGTGAGATATCAATGTTTTGTTTTTGTTGTTGTTGTTGTTTGATTTTATTTTTTTTATGTGTAAAGAGTTTGAAGAAATGAATAAAATATACAATTTATGCGTGTTGTATTTATTCATTCTTTTCACTTCTTTTGTAAAGAAATTGAAGTTTGTGATATTGAGGATTGTCAAAGATTGGTTGTTATTTTCACTGCTTGCTGACATTTCTCTCTGTGTTTTTGTATATACCATATACATATAAATAAATGATTGAACAAAATTTTTTTATAATTTTAATCTACATATTTATTTGAAAAAATATCGTAAATATATGTTGTGACATAAGAAGAGAAAAATAAAATATATTTTTTTAGTTATTTTCTTAATAAAGTAAATATGCATTTCTTAAGGCACACACTCCATAATTGTGATAGCTGCAGTAAAAATATTCCGGATATTTAAGTTGTATTTGCTTAAAGCTGATGCAGCCAATATCCTCGATGTTGAAAACTCTAATTTGAAGTAGTTTTTCAAACCATTTCTTTTTTTCCACACCCTTAACATATTGAATAATGTTTTAAACTGGATTTTAAAAATTTTACAACACTCTTAAATGATATTGATCCGTCATTCCAATTCAGATGATGAAAGTTTCTGATAATCTTTTGAAGTTAAACGGTAGTTTAATGATAAAATTCATGTGCTCCTTATTGTTAAAAACAATTGCTATTTCTTTTGCAATGAAGATGTTTGAATTAGATTTTAATCCTTGCATATCGATGAAAACTTTATCCCCAATCATCTTATTTTATTATTTTTTATTTCCATTATCTTACGAACTTGACCTTTTAAGGGTATGTATTCTATTATGCGGTCGTGGATGAGTATGCCAAAAGCTGATGTATCGGTAGGTATATTGGAGTCTGTTTCAATTTAAATTTTTATATCAACAGGACCGTTAGAGAGGGCTTCGTTTTGGTGACTGACATCTACTACTACTATCGGCACACTTGAGCAGCTTCTTGAACAGTTAGAATCGGCTGTGATTCTTTCTTGTAGTAGCTTTGTTGAAACCGTAGATACATATCATATAGAATGGCATACCGATCATTTTTAAATTTTATATTTAGATCATCATATGGGTACGATTCGGAATTTAAATGTACTTTTAAATTGTTTAAATTACAATGAGCAAACTTATTTTCTTGTTGAAAAGCAATCAACACAAAACGGGGTCGTTCTCTATTTGCAGCCAATTTAACATTCCATATATAGCTAGTTCCTGCGTTTAGTTGAGGATTAATGTGACAATCCCAACTGCGAAATGCCATTGGTATAGAAGCACCACTGTTAATAATTTTAATCATATTCAATTTGCTCAGATCGGATAATTGTACATGCGGAATTCTCCATGAGATGTTTGAGATACTAATTTTTGGTTTGTCAGTAGCAACAGTTGAGTATACGAGTTTTTCATCGTTCTTACTACGTAAGAGAACCAATTCATGTTTACCGCTGAGTATAATTTTATTATAGTCTTCAGCGAAACCTAAAAATAGTTTCAGTATTACATAGAAATTAAAGTGTCCATTTGAAATATCCAAATCATCGAGTTTGTTCCATCCTGCATTTATTGGTTTAAATGTGTCTTTGAATTGCTCATGTGTATCTGCTTCATCAACTTTTATACTACGAAATTTTTTCTTTAAAACATTTCTTGTCTTTATTAGCTCTTTTAAAACTTTTTCATCCATTTTCAACTATTAGACACCAGATCAGGTATCAGCTATCAGATCAGGTATCACTTATCAGATCAGCTATCAGATCATGTATCAGGTATCAGATCAGCTATCCGATCAGGTATCACTTATCAGATCAGGTATCAGATCAGGTATAAGATCAGCTATCAGATCAGCTATCAGATCAGCTATCAGATCAGCTATCAGATCAGGTATCAGATCAATTATCCGATCAGGTATCACTTATCAGATCAGGTATCAGATCAGGTATAAGATCAGCTATCAGATCAGGTATTGGGGTATCAGATCAGCTATCCGATCAGGTATCACTTATCAGATCAGGTATCAGATCAGGTATAAGATCAGCTATCAGATCAGCTATTAGATCAGGTAACAGATCAGCTTTCAGATCAGGTATGGTAAATACTTTAGGATATAAGTAGATGTACTATGCGCAAGGCCAAATTAAGTACTAATGTTTTACCTTTATGTAAAGTAATTTATATCGTTATAAAATAGTCGAATTGCTTTCTATAGCGACCATTGTTTAAGTCATTATCTTTGCTTATCATCAAAAATCCATATTTATCCTTCCAACACTCTCGACAAATCTCATGAAACTTTTCATAACTCATATCGCTGGCAACATGATCACTATAAACGTGCTTCATGTTTGTCTCATCTTGTTTAAACATTATAATCACATTTTCATTGTCTCTTATTAAGTGCTTGGGGATTCTCGTATAAGTTTGGCACAAGTAGAATGAATCAACATCCTTATGTCGTCCCATGCAAAAATATGCTGGTATATTATTTTGCTTCTCGCATGCAACATCATCAAAGATCATAATAGAATTAGTTTTCGCCTCGTCAGGAGGAATAACTTTTTCATTATCTGTAAATGTGTAGTATCCTATCCCTTTAATTGGTGAAATTAGTCGCTTTAAGTATTCATATTTTGGTTGATAAAGGGATTTTGAGTATAAATAGATATTTTCAAACTTGAGTCCATTAGGACTTTCTAGCAAGCTAATCATAACATTAGTCTTTCCACAATTTGATGGTCCAACTATTAGAGCACGAATAGAATTTGGTAAGAGAGAGCTATGTTTTATTTTAGATCTGATTTTCGTTGAAGCATCAATATTGCGAATCACAATATTTTTATGTTGTTTTAGTAATTTCATTTTTATAACTAATTGCATTTCATAAATGTTACTTTTATTATAGAAGAAAAAATAAAATAAGATGCTTATAGATTATAACAAAACGTTTAGTTATAAAAAACCAGCCGTTGGAAAAGGTTTAGTGAATAAAGTAATTAACTCTCTGCCTGTTGAATTACACCTTCCTGGATATCAGTTTTTTGGACCCGGAACAAAATTACAAAAACGTTTAGATCGCGGTGACAACGGAATTAATTTATTAGATGCTGCATGTAAAAATCACGATATTGCTTATTCCAAAACAAATGATTTAAATAGTAGACATCAAGCTGATAAAATTCTTGAAAATAAAGCTTGGGAACGAGTTATTTCAAAAGATAGCAGTCTTGCAGAAAAATCGTTTGCATACATGGTTACTAACGCAATAAAAGTCAAAAGAAAATTTGGTATGGGATTGAAGAAGAAGGTTGCAAAAAAAATTAACAAAATGGAAAAAAGCTGTTCAGTACATCAATTAAAACTGCAACAAAAATACTGAAGAAGGAAAAACCTCAAGACAATAACTCTGCAATTAGGATTGCACGTAAGATTATCAAGTCGTTAAGGGGGAAGAAATCGCAAGTTGTAATACCACGCGTAATTAATGTTCCAAAGATTGGTGGCTTCTTACCTTTGGTACCTATTCTTACTGCTCTGAGTGAAATTGGTAGTCTTTCTACTGGCGGAGCAGCTATAGCAAAAGCAATAAATGCTGCAAAGAATGCCAAACAACAACTTGATGAAGCAACTAGACATAATAAAACAATGGAAGCAGTAGCAATGGGGAAAGGTTTTTACCTTAAACCATATAAGAAAGGATATGGATTCGTTTGTCAAGAAAAACAAAAAACCAAATTTTTTCGTAATGCTATCCAATAAACCCCTATCTGATGTTGATTTGAGAAACTTTTCAACAAACATTCAATACTTTAGAGGAGTTTTCATGTTGGATACACTACCAAAACGATCGAGAAAAAGAGAATGCGGAATCATTAATTTGGATTTATCAAGAGGACCTGGAACCCATTGGGTAGCATATTAAAAAAACAATGAACATAAGGAATATTTCGACAGTTTTGGAAATTTACAACCTCCATTAGAATTAGTTAAATATTTAGGTAAAAATATAAAATATAATTACAATCAATATCAAGATTACGATTCATTTAAATGTGGACATTTATGTCTTCAATTTCTTTACAAAATAAGTGAAAAGAATAAATAAATAACACACACACAAACAATTTTAAAATTTTTTTGTTTTAATAATAAAAAAAAAGTTTATAAAATATACTTTCTACATATTATTCCCACTGTGGGTATTGAGCATTTGATAAAAAGATATTTATTTCAGCAGCAGTATCCAACTTTAAGCCACTGTCCCCTTGCTTACATATGCAATATATCCCAGATGCTAGTTCTATTTATTATATCATCATCCGATAGCGTGTTGTACTGATTTGGTAAGATCATTATGTTATTTTCCAGTTCAATTTGAATTGTGGTGCCGTATTTACTTGTCACCCGTTTAGCATTTTTAACTGTATATTTAGTTGAGTCCTTTAGCTCTTTTATATGGATTAATGTTTTTTTATTTAAATTGTTGAACTTTGTTATCAAATCGGGAGGATTCATTATCAGAATATTAATTAAATTAAATTTTTTTCTATGTATTTTTTATGTTTTTTTTCTTCTCTTTTTGACAGATTGCTCAATCTGCTTTTGTAAACTGATGTATTAAAAATTTCTACCAATCTTTAAATAGGCAAAAACAGAAAAAAAAAACAAACAAAAAAATTTAAAAAACAAAGATCAGTAACGTAGCTATCTCTTTTTCTTATATTGTAATTATTTTTTATGTAAATGTTTGTTTGTTTTGTCACTGATAGAATTGTAGTGAAATAGATAGTTATATTGACGTTCTAAAACGTAACTGAAACATAAAATTTCAAAACAAAGATCAGAGAGATAGTTATATAAATGTTCTAAAGTGTAAGTGAAACAAAATATTTCTAAAAGCACTCCAAAGTATTTGTAAAATTTTAATTTTACAAGAATATTTTACTATAAATAAGAATGTAAATCTTTCAAGAGTACTAGTATAAAAATAGTATTCAAGAAAAAAGTATTCTTTAAAAAAAGAAAATTAAAATAACAATTAAAAAAATGAGCCAAGTACGTGAGCGGTTATTTGAGTATAGCGAAGGATGCGAGGAAGGGCCAGAAACATGTCGATGCACCATGTTCCATATAAGGAAAAAAATTATTTTTAAGATTATTGAAACTTATAAAAATTTGTCAAAAATAAATAATGAACAAATATAGAATATATATGCATGTGTGTATGGGTTTTATTTAGTTTTTTATTTTTATTTATTTTATTTTATTTTATTTTATTTTATTTTTTTTAATATACATACATATGTATATATATATATATATATATATATATATATATATATATATATATATATATATATATATATATATATATATATATATATATAGGGTGGGCCAAAAGAAACCAAGGGGTGTAAAAGTTTAATAACTTTTTTGTTTATTAATTTTTTTTTTATTTTTCTTTCAGATTATATAGACAACACTTGGAGAATTTATAATGGAGAGGTTCACAACTAAACAGAGAACCAGAACAATAGAATTTTATTATTTAAACCAGAGATCAATTATTTTAACGCAAAGAGCATATCGTCGACATTTTAACGTCAGAATTTCGCCCTCTGAAGCGATGATTCGTTGCTTAGTTAATCGTCATCACCAACATGGCAGCGTAAGAGATTTGCCTCGAACCGGTAGACCACGTTTAAGTCGCACTGCGGAAAATATTGAACGAGTACAGCAAAGTGTTAACGAAGCACCAGAAACATCTGGCAGAAGGCGTTCTGCTCAGCTAGAAATGTCTCGTACGTCACTACGGCGCATTTTGAAAAAAGATTTACAGTTATACCCATATAAAGTGCAATTGGTCCAAGAATTAAAACCCGCAGATCATCGGCAACGTCTAAATTTTGCAGTTAAATTTCAAGAGTTGGCCAGAAATGAAATCAACTTTATTGAAAATTTTATTATGAGTGATGAAGCTCATTTTCATTTGAATGGCTTTGTTAATAAGCAGAACTGTAGGTTCTGGGGTTCTCAAAATCCAAGAGCCATTCATCAACGCCAATTGCACCCCATCAGGTGTACAGTATGGTGTGGGATCACATCTGAAAATGTCATTGGGCCCTACTTCTTCGAGAATGAAGATGGAAGTGCTGTAACCGTAAATGGAGAGCGGTATCGGTTTATGATAGAAAAGTTTTTACGTCCTGCTCTTGAAAACAGACCTGGTATGTGGTTTCAGCAGGACGAAGCCACTGCCCATACTGCCCGAGACACAATGGCACTTTTAAGTCAAATTTTTGGAGAGCGAATAATTTCTCGAAATTCGGAAATTATTTGTCCAGCGCGATCGCCAGATTTGACAGCACCCGACTATTTTCTTTGGGGTTTTTTGAAGGAGCGAGTGTATGTGAACAAGCCAGAGACAATCCTTGAACTCAAGGCAAACATTGTTGCAGAAATTCGAACGCTACAGCCACAAGTTTTGAAAGATGTTATGGAAAATGCTCTAAAAAGAGCCCATCAGTGCGAAGCTGAAAACGGTGGTCATTTAAGAGACATCATTTTTCATACTTAGTGTAAAAAATTTCCATTTTGTATATTATATAATCTGAAAGAAAAAATAAAAAAAAGTTAATAAACAAAAAAGTTATTAAACTTTTACACCCCTTGGTTTCTTTTGGCCCACCCTGTATAAGGCGCAAGCAAACACACACTGAGAGCATTATATTATTTGCTCTTATTACCAGCGTTGCCGTTGTGCGACTTAAGTCGCATTTTTCTACTTTTTCAACAGCGAAACATGCGGCCAATTGCAAAAAAAAACTATGTAAAAATATCCGAGTTTTACCACAAAAAATACCGATTTTCGGATGAAAGTTGCTGCTGCTGAAATAAAGCTTGTTTTAAGGATGATAAGTTTCCAAATTCTGCAGTTGTAAAGTCAGTGAATTACACCTTATTTCTTCATCTTTATAAAATATAATTTACAAAAAAAAACATGAAGTAGGTATAAACATAAATTAGCGTTACTAAACAATTATCAAATAGACTTAAACTAGACATTTGTCAAAGATTACATTCCAAGTGAAGAATTTATTAAGAAATACAGGATGTTTAGTTAAGAACTATGCATTATGCCTTGAAAGAATAATATAACTTTATTATCCTCTTCAGAATCGAATTTTAAAATTTTCTACAAAGCTTTAAATGGTTTTTCCTCAAAGTAAATTTTTTGATTTATGCTGGTTTTTAAGTAAATAAGTGAGATGAACCATGTATAATGTATTTACGTTTTTACAGTCCCTATTTTTTTTATAAATCTTAACTAATTGGGTAAATTACGGCACTCGATATCGAACGAAATATGCATTTAATTTCGATTGGAATTTCATTCGATATGAAATGCTGCAACTTGACCCAAACTTTGGCTTTAAAATTTACTTCATTTGAACCTATTTTAACTTATAAACATTTCATAAAAACTTACTTAATAACTTATAAAAAGTTTTATTAAGATTAAAGATGAAAGTAAGTTGAATACACATTTTTTTAAATGTGATACTCCGAGAAATAATTTGCATTTGGATGTCAGATTTTTTGCAATATTTTCACCATTTATTGGCCAACTGGACGAACAGCTCTTTTTCTAATACCTGATATGCTAAACTGTGTATATGATTGCCCTACGGCATACATTCTCTTAAAATGATACAAAGGGATAAATTGATAAAAGGGTAATAAAAAGTGTCATTGGCACGAAAACGAGTCAAAAGTGATACTTTAGTGTCACAACGGCAACGCTGCTCTCAGCAATGCGAGAGTAGCATACACTGCAGAAAGAAATGAGAGTGCATACGCTGGACGCTTAGTACTGGAAATACCCGTCATAGAAAATTTTAGCTTGTATGAGATGCGCATTCTATATGATTTATATTCTTTGCTTTAAGCCAGCAGGCGTAATGTTAAAACCAAAAAAATCAATTCCTTTTAAGCCAAACATACACTTCCAGGATTAATTAATATGCCATCTTTAAAACGCTGAAATAGAATTTTCAAATGCTGTTCGTGGTCTTCTTTATTTTTAGAAGCTTTTGAGACATCATCGATGTAGACGAAAACAAACTCTAGTCCCTTATAAACCTCGTCCATGTACCTTTGAAAGGTCTGAGATGCGTTTCTGAGACCAAACGGCATTTTGAGAAACTCAAATAGCCCGAAAGGTGTAATTACTGCGGTATTGGGTACATCAGCATGATTTACTCTTAATTGGTGATATGCCCGTACAAGGTCTAGTTTCGTAAATATTTGAGTCTTTTAAATTATAAGTAAAATCTGTTATAAAAGGAATGGAGTATTTATCAGGAACTGTTATGTTGTTAAGAAAAGGGTAGTCCCCACATGGATGCCAGTCTTCATTGGATTTTGGCACCATATGAAGAGGATTAGCTTATTCACTTTTAGATGGTTGCATAATGCCTTGATCAAGTATGAATTGAGATTCTCTCTTGGCATTTGGCTATTAATGCTTTGAATCAAGTCTAGGAAATTTTGCTGTAACTGGTCTTCCAGATGTCTTAATGTAGTGAAATGATTTTGTTTCATTATTGCACTTTAGAGATGAGTTCATACTTACAATCTCAGGAAACTCTTGCAGAATTTTTTGAAAAACAGAATCATCCTTCCGAATATGAGAAATAGATGAAATATTTGCAGCAGAGAGTTTTGCAGGAGTTGAAATTAAAGTTTTGCCATCAATTAATACACGATTCTTGAGGTCAGGTAATAAATGATGATGCTTTAAAAAATCAGATCCTAAAATTGGATGAAAGACATCGGCAACGAAGAAAATCCAGGAAAAGTTTCTACGTAAGCGAAAATTCAGCTGGATCAATTGAGTTCCGTACGTACTTATTTCAGTTCCATTTGCAGCAAAAAGTTTTATTGGAAAGGACTCACCATTTAATTTTGAAGAGCGTTGAAATTTTTTTATTGGTGGAATGACAGACATGTCAGCTCCAGTATCGATAAGGAAATTGTAATTATTTGTAGGATCCTTAAGAAGTAAGCGGCATGTTGTTGTAACCAAAATTTCGGGTACCGCTTTTTCAGAAATTGTAATTAGTTTTTCGCTTGTAGGTGTTTACAAAGTATATACAAACGTACTTATAAGACGGCTTTTTATTGCTTCGTACTTATTTGTGGCCGGTGGAGACAGTAAAATATCACCAATAAACTTTAAATAGGAAGATTCCAAAGACGATATTAAGAATACTTTATTTCATCTCGCGAAATTTTTGATATATGAAATAATGATTCAATTTGGATGAACCATAATTGGGGTTGTTCACTCCAAAACGGTGGAAGTTTTTGAATAGTTGCTGATGCTACTGCCACTTCCGCTGGGTTGTTCAATAAATCATTTTGCTGAAGACTGCGTGTTGCTTGTCCAGTTGGAGGCACATGATCCATAGAAGGAGTAGGACATTAAGACATTAAGGACATGAGGTCACCAAAATTTGTGGGTGTTTCCATAAATAAAAATAATAAAAACACGTTCGAATTAAAAAAATTCAAAATCCAGAATTACAGTTTTATTAAAAAAAATATATATATATAAACTATATATATATATATATATATAAACTATGTATAAAATCAAATCTTAGTATTTATAAATAAAAATTAAAAAAAGTAAGTATATATTTTGATGGGTGCCACATTCAACTAGCAAACATTGTTAGCGATTATCTAGTCGCAAAACAATACAGTAGGACCTCGATGAATAGAAATTAAGACATTGTTAGCGATTACCTAGTCGCAAAGCAATACAGGAGAACATGGATCACTCGCTTCGTAGACATCAGTGGATCACGATTAGGGTTTGCACAGCGATTATAATCGTAATCGTAATCGCTATTAATCGCACCTTTTAATCGTAATCGTAATCGAACCCATTAGTTACTCCATTGCGATTAAAACTTTTTTCCTTTTTTCAGCAAATTTAACTCATAAAAAATTAAAATTTAAATTTTTAATGTAAAATATGTACAATGTACATAATTATCCTAGAAATTGTCATAAGTTTATTTTAATTGAAATTTATGACAATTTATTTTTATTTAATTTAATTTTATTTTTCATTTTTATTCTTATCCAATGGATTTTTAATTGTATAAAGGTGTAGAAAAATAAAAAAAAATTGATATCGAATATAAATTATTTGCTGGGTTTTGTTAAAGTTTATAGGCCTAGTACGCTTATTTTGTGATTTTCAAAAATATTATTATTTGTGAATTCTCAAATAGTTTTTGAAAGTCTGTTCATAAGATACGAGGTTTGTGACTGTGCAAAATATGTGGCTGAAGTCTACTGATGATTTGGCAAAGCTTGTGAAGGGTATATATAGATTAAAATGTTGATTAGGTTTTATACACTTTGTACAACATAAATGTTTTTGATTTAAGTTGTTTTGGAAAATTTGTTTTATAAGAAATTTTCATAAGTTTTTTCATTTGTGTGAAAAGTTTATTCAGTCAACTTCCTCGATAGAAAAAATAGTTTAAAATTAATAATAAATATTGAAATAATTGTTCAAAGAATTTTAATAAGATTTTTGCTAATTTGGACAGCAGTTATCTTGCGCAATAGTTCGCTATCTTTAACAGATTTTTTTTTAATAAACTTTTAATAAATTAAGGTAAGGTTTGATATATACTCGTTCAATATTTTCCGCAGTGCGACTTAAACGTGGTCTACCGGTTCGAGGCAAATCTCTTACGCTGCCATGTTGGTGATGACGATTAACTAAGCAACGAATCATCGCTTCGGAGGGCGAAATTCTGACGTTAAAATGTCGACGATATGCTCTTTGCGTTAAAATAATTGATCTCTGGTTTAAATAATAAAATTCTATTGTTCTGGTTCTCTGTTTAGTTATGAACCTCTCCATTATAAATTCTCCAAGTGTTGTCTATATAATCTGAAAGAAAAATAAAAAAAAAATTAATAAACAAAAAAGTTATTAAACTTTTACACCCCTTGGTTTCTTTTAGCCCACCCTATATATATATATATATATATATATATATATATATATATATATATATATATATATATATATATATATATATATATATATATACATATGTATGTATATTAAAAAAAAATAAAATAAAATAAAATAAAATAAAATAAAATAAAATAAAATAAAATAAAAAACTAAATAAAACCCATACACACATGCATATATATTCTATATTTGTTCATTATTTATTTTTGACAAATTTTTATAAGTTTCAATAATCTTAAAAATAATTTTTTTCCTTATATGGAACATGGTGCATCGACATGTTTCTGGCCCTTCCTCGCATCCTTCGCTATACTCAAATAACCGCTCACGTACTTGGCTCATTTTTTTAATTGTTATTTTAATTTTCTTTTTTTAAAGAATACTTTTTTCTTGAATACTATTTTTATACTAGTACTCTTGAAAGATTTACAATCTTATTTATAGTAAAATATTCTTGTAAAATTAAAATTTTACAAATACTTTGGAGTGCTTTTAGAAATATTTTGTTTCACTTACACTTTAGAACATTTATATAACTATCTCTCTGATCTTTGTTTTGAAATTTTATGTTTCAGTTACGTTTTAGAACGTCAATATAACTATCTATTTCACTACAATTCTATCAGTGACAAAACAAACAAACATTTACATAAAAAATAATTACAATATAAGAAAAAGAGATAGCTACGTTACTGATCTTTGTTTTTTAAATTTTTTTGTTTGTTTTTTTTTTCCTGTTTTTGCCTATTTAAAGATTGGTAGAAATTTTTAATACATCAGTTTACAAAAGCAGATTGAGCAATCTGTCAAAAAGAGAAGAAGAAAAAAAACATAAAAAATACATAGAAAAAAATTAAATTTAATTAATATTCTGATAATGAATCCTCCCGATTTGATAACAAAGTTCAACAATTTAAATAAAAAAACATTAATCCATATAAAAGAGCTAAAGGACTCAATTAAATATACAGTTAAAAATGCTAAACGGGTGACAAGTAAATACGGCACCACAATTCAAATTGAACTGGAAAATAACATAATGATCTTACCAAATCAGTACAACACGCTATCGGATGATGATATAATAGAACTAGCATCTGGGATATATTGCATATGTAAGCAAGGGGACAGTGGCTTAAAGTTGGATACTGCTGCTGAAATAAATATCTTTTTATCAAATGCTCAATACCCACAGTGGGAATAATATGTAGAAAGTATATTTTATAAACTTTTTTTTTTATTAATAAAACAAAAAAATTTTAAAATTGTTTGTGTGTGTGTTATTTATTTATTCTTTTCACTTATTTTGTAAAGAAATTGAAGACATAAATGTCCACATTTAAATGAATCGTAATCTTGATATTGATTATAATTATATTTTATATTTTTACCTAAATATTTAACTAATTCTAATGGAGGTTGTAAATTTCCAAAACTGTCGAAATATTCCTTATGTTCATTGTTTTTTTAATATGCTACCCAATGGGTTCCAGGTCCTCTTGATAAATCCAAATTAATGATTCCGCATTCTCTTTTTCTCGATCGTTTTGGTAGTGTATCCAACATGAAAACTCCTCTAAAGTATTGAATGTTTGTTGAAAAGTTTCTCAAATCAACATCAGATAGGGGTTTATTGGATAGCATTACGAAAAAATTTGGTTTTTTGTTTTTCTTGACAAACGAATCCATATCCTTTCTTATATGGTTTAAGGTAAAAACCTTTCCCCATTGCTACTGCTTCCATTGTTTTATTATGTCTAGTTGCTTCATCAAGTTGTTGTTTGGCATTCTTTGCAGCATTTATTGCTTTTGCTATAGCTGCTCCGCCAGTAGAAAGACTACCAATTTCACTCAGAGCAGTAAGAATAGGTACCAAAGGTAAGAAGCCACCAATCTTTGGAACATTAATTACGCGTGGTATTACAACTTGCGATTTCTTCCCCCTTAACGACTTGATAATCTTACGTGCAATCCTAATTGCAGAGTTATTGTCTTGAGGTTTTTCCTTCTTCAGTATTTTTGTTGCAGTTTTAATTGATGTACTGAACAGCTTTTTTCCATTTTATTAATTTTTTTTGCAACCTTCTTCTTCAATCCCATACCAAATTTTCTTTTGACTTTTATTGCGTTAGTAACCATGTATGCAAACGATTTTTCTGCAAGACTGCTATCTTTTGAAATAACTCGTTCCCAAGCTTTATTTTCAAGAATTTTATCAGCTTGATGTCTACTATTTAAATAATTTGTTTTGTAATAAGCAATATCGTGATTTTTACATGCAGCATCTAATAAATTAATTCCGTTGTCACCGCGATCTAAACGTTTTTGTAATTTTGTTCCGGGTCCAAAAAACTGATATCCAGGAAGGTGTAATTCAACAGGCAGAGAGTTAATTACTTTATTCACTAAACCTTTTCCAACGGCTGGTTTTTTATAACTAAACGTTTTGTTATAATCTATAAGCATCTTATTTTATTTTTTCTTCTATAATAAAAGTAACATTTATGAAATGCAATTAGTTATAAAAATGAAATTACTAAAACAACATAAAAATATTGTGATTCGCAATATTGATGCTTCAACGAAAATCAGATCTAAAATAAAACATAGCTCTCTCTTACCAAATTCTATTCGTGCTCTAATAGTTGGACCATCAAATTGTGGAAAGACTAATGTTATGATTAGCTTGCTAGAAAGTCCTAATGGACTCAAGTTTGAAAATATCTATTTATACTCAAAATCCCTTTATCAACCAAAATATGAATACTTAAAGCGACTAATTTCACCAATTTCACAGATAATGAAAAAGTTATTCCTCCTGACGAGGCGAAAACTAATTCTATTATGATCTTTGATGATGTTGCATGCGAGAAGCAAAATAATATACCAGCATATTTTTGCATGGGACGACATAAGGATGTTGATTCATTCTACTTGTGCCAAACTTATACGAGAATCCCCAAGCACTTAATAAGAGACAATGAAAATGTGATTATAATGTTTAAACAAGATGAGACAAACATGAAGCACGTTTATAGTGATCATGTTGCCAGCGATATGAGTTATGAAAAGTTTCATGAGATTTGTCGAGAGTGTTGGAAGGATAAATATGGATTTTTGATGATAAGCAAAGATAATGACTTAAACAATGGTCGCTATAGAAAGCAATTCGACTATTTTATAACGATATAAATTACTTTACATAAAGGTAAAACATTAGTACTTAATTTGGCCTTGCGCATAGTACATCTACTTATATCCTAAAGTATTTACCATACCTGATCTGAAAGCTGATCTGTTACCTGATCTAATAGCTGATCTGATAGCTGATCTTATACCTGATCTGATACCTGATCTGATAAGTGATACCTGATCGGATAGCTGATCTGATACCCCAATACCTGATCTGATAGCTGATCTTATACCTGATCTGATACCTGATCTGATAAGTGATACCTGATCGGATAATTGATCTGATACCTGATCTGATAGCTGATCTGATAGCTGATCTGATAGCTGATCTGATAGCTGATCTTATACCTGATCTGATACCTGATCTGATAAGTGATACCTGATCGGATAGCTGATCTGATACCTGATACATGATCTGATAGCTGATCTGATAAGTGATACCTGATCTGATAGCTGATACCTGATCTGGTGTCTAATAGTTGAAAATGGATGAAAAAGTTTTAAAAGAGCTAATAAAGACAAGAAATGTTTTAAAGAAAAAATTTCGTAGTATAAAAGTTGATGAAGCAGATACACATGAGCAATTCAAAGACACATTTAAACCAATAAATGCAGGATGGAACAAACTCGATGATTTGGATATTTCAAATGAACACTTTAATTTCTATGTAATACTGAAACTATTTTTAGGTTTCGCTGAAGACTATAATAAAATTATACTCAGCGGTAAACATGAATTGGTTCTCTTACGTAGTAAGAACGATGAAAAACTCGTATACTCAACTGTTGCTACTGACAAACCAAAAATTAGTATCTCAAACATCTCATGGAGAATTCCGCATGTACAATTATCCGATCTGAGCAAATTGAATATGATTAAAATTATTAACAGTGGTGCTTCTATACCAATGGCATTTCGCAGTTGGGATTGTCACATTAATCCTCAACTAAACGCAGGAACTAGCTATATATGGAATGTTAAATTGGCTGCAAATAGAGAACGACCCCGTTTTGTGTTGATTGCTTTTCAACAAGAAAATAAGTTTGCTCATTGTAATTTAAACAATTTAAAAGTACATTTAAATTCCGAATCGTACCCATATGATGATCTAAATATAAAATTTAAAAATGATCGGTATGCCATTCTATATGATATGTATCTACGGTTTCAACAAAGCTACTACATGAAAGAATCACAGCCGATTCTAACTGCTCAAGAAGCTGCTCAAGTGTGCCGATAGTAGTAGTAGATGTCAGTCACCAAAACGAAGCATTCTCTAACGGTCCTGTTGATATAAAAATTGAAATTGAAACAGACTCCAATATACCTACCGATACATCAGCTTTTGGCATACTCATCCACGACCGCATAATAGAATACATACCCTTAAAAGGTCAAGTTCGTAAGATAATGGAAATAAAAAATAATAAAATAAGATGATTGGGGATAAAGTTTTCATCGATATGCAAGGATTAAAATCTAATTCAAACATCTTCATTGCAAAAGAAATAGCAATTGTTTTTAACAATAAGGAGCACATGAATTTTATCATTAAACTACCGTTTAACTTCAAAAGATTATCAGAAACTTTCATCATCTGAATTGGAATGACGGATCAATATCATTTAAGAGTGTTGTAAAATTTTTAAAATCCAATTTAAAACATTATTCAATATGTTAAGGGTGTGGAAAAAAAGAAATGGTTTGAAAAACTACTTCAAATTAGAGTTTTCAACATCGAGGATATTGGCTGCATCAGCTTTAAGCAAATACAACTTAAATATCCGGAATATTTTTACTGCAGCTATCACAATTATGGAGTGTGTGCCTTAAGAAATGCATATTTACTTTATTAAGAAAATAACTAAAAAAATATATTTTATTTTTCTCTTCTTATGTCACAACATATATTTACGATATTTTTTCAAATAAATATGTAGATTAAAATTATAAAAAAATTTTGTTCAATCATTTATTTATATGTATATGGTATATACAAAAACACAGAGAGAAATGTCAGCAAGCAGTGAAAATAACAACCAATCTTTGACAATCCTCAATATCACAAACTTCAATTTCTTTACAAAAGAAGTGAAAAGAATGAATAAATACAACACGCATAAATTGTATATTTTATTCATTTCTTCAAACTCTTTACACATAAAAAAAATAAAATCAAACAACAACAACAACAAAAACAAAACATTGATATCTCACCAGCATACATAATTACTTTCTAAAATACCCTTCCATGTCCCCAACTAAAAAACGAATATTACAAACAAAAAAAGTAATGCCTAGTGCACACTATGATATTTTGTGACATCGCAACAGTGTGCCCTAGTGGTAACGTTTATCATTTCCGATTTGCATTCCATATAAAAAAACATAATGTGAAAGGCGTTGCACACATTTTAAAAAATGATTAGAACACAAGAAAGTACCAGATTTGTACTCGGCATTGCATATATACATATACGACTACTTACCCATCTGCCAACGCTCAAGTTATTGTAAAAACATACACAAATACACACGTATGAGCATGACGTTGGCTCCCATGATCACGCATCTCTAATTCCCTTTGACAATCAAAAATATCTTACACTTCAATTTTTCCAACCTTCAAATAAGTTCATAAATTACATATTTCGTTTACCTCTCCAAACTCTTTAAATATAGGAAATTGAAAAATCAAACTAAATAAAACCAACAACAAAAAACATTCATAGATTTCCCACCAGCATACATAATTTCTTTCTAAAATAATCTTCCATGACCACCAGCTAAAAAAAGAATATTGCAAAGAGACAAAAGCAACATTTTTTCTCTATGCACACACGCACTTACACTCTAAAATCATAAACCTGCTTCAACCGCTTAACAAACAAAAAAAAAAACAAAAAATTCCATTCAAAATTAAAATTAAAACAAAAACCTACATAAAATCCTTCGTACCTACATAATTAACTATGTACATCGACGAACGGATATCAAACCATGCTTATCTCACAAACCATATATTTTATTCATGTCTTCGAACTCTTTAAACATAGGAAAAAAAATAAATAAAAATCAAACTAAATAAAACCAACAAAAAAAAACATTCATAGATTCCCACACAATTTCTTTCTCAAGTACCCTTCCGCAACCGCTTAACAAACGAAAAAACATACTACGTACAAACAAAAGAATATTACAAAAAACTAAACTATGCACACACGCACACACAATATAAAATCATAAACCTGCTGCAACCGCTTAACAAACGAAAAAACATACTACGTACAAACAAGCCCCACGTGCCTACATAATTAACTATGCGCATCGGTGAACGGATATCAAACCATAAAATTAAAACAAACACACATCGACGGGCCGACATCAAACTACCCTTTTCTACGTACAAACCGTCCATAACCCTCGTCAATTCACACCATTGACAGTAATTACCTTAATATGTAAATTTTAGCCCATAAATTACAAAATTTCGATTTTAATTACCCAAATTTGACAATTTTAATTGCTGGGGCTCATACATTCTAGTACTACTTAGCACTTATCTTCTTGTCGGTAACCATTGAGTACTATTGACACCTCCTTAAAATTGGAGTAGAACACAATACAAGGCAAGTGAAAACTTCTTGTTGTGTGTTGATGTAAAATCGAGAAATATTTACAGAATAATGAGGAGTATTTTGTCTAAAAAACTGCTCAAGTGTGTATGTATGTTTTTTACATTACAGTTCAAAATTATTTTGTTTTTTATTAAGACCTTTTAGGTCGTTTTTGATACAAACCTAAGATTTTTTTTTTAATTTGTTAACGCACTAATAATCCCAAATTATTATTTTTTTATTAATTTTTTTTTTTGTTTTTTTAAGAAACACAAACAACTCGCAAAGCGATTAGCTTGTCTGCGAAAAACACCCAGAATCTATGGTGGAAATCGAACCCACGACCTCTGGACTGAGAGGCTAGCATCGCTACCACTCAGCCACAGGGACCCATTTAATTTACATGGATTTGATAAATAGTTTTAGTCAAAAGCGACCGACTGAATGAGTTCGACTCAATTTTAGTTGTATTCGAGTTTCAGAATAGAAGGCCAGGACACTAATAAACCATACTCCTCTTAGCGAACGTACGAATACATACATATGTATGAAAAGTTAAAAAAGTTATAAAAGTTAAAAAAATGGTATTATTTTTTTGACTAATCGTGCAACAGTGTATTTGAAATACATTCTTACTGCGGCAAACCAATAACCACCCGACGTAATGTTTTTAAAAAACGTTATTATTCAATCGATCTCATGAATTATACTTTGTTTTTTGTTGAAATATATTAAATTTAGAAATATTTTGTATTGTTTTGCATTGGGTGGGAATTCCCGGGAAAGCGGGAACGAGTTTTCGTTTCGAAAAAGTCCGGGAAAAGAAAAACTCTAATATATGCCTATAAACATACATACAAACAAATATATATTTCTTAAACAAATAAACAAAATATAAACTTCTCAGCAAAAAACTTGAAAAAAACTAATTTCTACTGTCTGGCAACACTCAGAACTTCCTCTTTGGCTTAAGAAAAATCATTTTCATGATTTTCTAGTCGGCATTACGAAAAATCATTTTCCCGTCGGCATTTGAAAAGATAATTTTGCCGTCGGCATTTAAAAAAAATAATTTTCGATTTTTCCCATCATCATTAGGAAAAATTAATTTTCACGTTTTTTTCGTCAGCAATACACACATAAAAACCTCCAAACTATGAGGCCCCTTAATACACCCCCCTCCCCCCACAAAAAATCATCTGTTATCACACAATTAATGTAAACAAAAAAATTACCCGTCCACACAAAGTTAATGTAAACAAAAAACTGCTAATGAAAACAAAAAACATCAAAGCGTCGCCGAAAATACAATTTCTCAAATCTCACACAAATTTTAGAATTTTCAAATTTTAATTATGCAAATTTCTCAATTTTCAAATTTTAAATACTCAAATTTCACAATTTTAATTGTTGTCCCAGGAGGAACAATATACAACTATGTACTTACATAAGTTATTTTGTATGTCCAGTCTGTTGGACAGTCTTTTGGCTGTACTGTATATGTAGATTCGATGGAATTACTGAAAATCGTTCGGTGGTTTACATTTTTTTTATATTTAGGTTTTATGAAATTACAAAATTACGCAATCAATTTCAAAGCATTTTGGAGTCTTGTAATATGACCGCTTGTAAACCAATTAACGAGCTTTCTAGTTCTGAAAGAGCTCGGCGACATGGAGAAGTTCAAATGTTAAAAGCTATTAAACGGAAACAAACATTTCAAGAACATCGTAAACGAAAATTACTTAAACATCACACCAGTACAACTAATGACGATGATAACGATTTGCAACATGCAGGTGATGACATACGAGATGTAGATTTTCGTCTACATACAGATACTGGAAAACTTGAGGTAAGTATTTATACCAATATTTATGCAGATATACATACATATGCCGTCATATACAATGCAAAATAGTGAAACATAAAAATGTACATACTAGGGTTTGGGAAACGGAAATTCCCGAGAAATGTTTGCCTGATATTCCCATGAAATGTTTTAGATTTTCTCGGAAAACGGGAAATTAAAAATACACGTTATTTCATAAATATTTAGACTTTTGTGACACATATATTTATAAAATGAGCTAAGTAACCGTCAAATTTATTTTCATTCATATAAAAAATTTGTTTTATAATCCTGTTTTAATTTAATATCGAAATTTTCATTGTTTTTGTTATCACAAAAGTTCGTTTGAATGATTGCATTATTAAATTTACATGATGACATTGTTTAAGTTATCTTTTAAAGTTGATACTGATATTTAAACACTAACAGCCTGTATATCGATGTCGAAGGAAATATTTCATTTTAAAAATTTCATTTAAAACAAAAACAAATTCTAAAATTTTGTTTTTGTTTCCATTGTAACTATAAGAAAGAAATAATTTTTTCGACACCTATAAACAAGTAGTAAAATGTCCATTAATTTTTTTTGAATATAAAATAAGAATGTGAACTGTTCAATTTTAGGCAAAAATTTCATAAAAATTCCATAAAATTGAAGTCATACCATTTCTCCTCATTCGTATAAATACGAGGGAAATTATTGTTCTATTCGAAAACTACGAGTACATGCACGATGCATTTAGTAAAGGCCCTTTCAGACTATAATACAAGTATTAATACTTTTGAGGAAGACGAAACTCTGACATGTTAATTTGTTTTTTTAGATTTTTGAAAGAGAAATTAAATCAGGGATGTACTTTCATCAAAAGTATTGTTAATTGTATTAGAGTCTGAAACAGCTTTAATAACAATCTTTTAATCACTTTAACATAAAAAGTTTTTTTTTAATGCATGTATTTATTTATTGTATCTTCAAATATGAACTAAAAATAAGTATTCAAATCTTAGATCTGGAATATAATTATTATCCAGTAAAGTTCAAAATATTACGAGCAAGCGGATTAGGATGTGATTCGAGTTTTGTTAAATATTTGCCTGCGTACTTTGCAATTTCTTCAATCACTAGTAGCATATTCAAATCACGATGTATATTTGAATTTTTGATGTACCATGGAGCCGAAGTTATCATACGTAAAATTTTGTTTTTCCTTCGTTGGATTCTCTCGACATTGGAAGCTGAAGCAGTGCCCCATAGTTGAATTCCGTAGCACCATATAGGTTTCAAAAGTGACTTGTATATCAAAAGTTTGCAATCTAGACTGAGAGTTGAATTTCTACCAATCAGCCAATGTAACTGAGCTAATTTTAGTTTCATTTGTGTTAGCTTAGAATCAATGTGTTGTTTCCATGTAAGCCGTCCATCAAGGTGTATACCAAGGTATTTTACATGTGAATGTTGAGGAACAATTGGATTATTGATTCTAATGGGGGAACAAGTATTTTTTCGTAGAGTAAATGTTACCTGCGCATACTTTTGCTCATTTACTTTAATTCTTCATAACTTTAACCATAGTTCTAATTGAGTAATATGTTCCTGAAAAAATCGGGATGCCTCGTGAGGGTTTTCGTGCATGCTAAAGAAGGCTGTATCATCGGCAAAAGTAAATGTATGGATTTTAGTGCTAACATGCATATCAGAAGTATAAATTAAATACAAAACTGGCCCCAGTATACTCCCCTGTGGCACACCGGCAGAGATAGATTCGAAAACACTCATGAAGTTTCCTTCCACAACAATGAATTTCAGGGATAGGATATAACTTTTCAATAGCTTTAGAAAATTTATTGGTAGATATGTCTTCAATTTTAAAACTAGGCTTCATGCCATACTTTATCAAATGCTTGAGAAACATCAATAAAGAGAGCAGAACAATACTTCTTTTCTTCAAATGTTCTTCTTATAACTTGAACCAATCTATGCGTTTGTTCTATGGTACTATGCTGACTTCTATAACCGAATTGATGGTCCGGTATGCATCTACTATCAGTTAGAATTGGGGACAATTTTGTCATCAGCAGCTTTTCAAAAAGCTTTGATATTGTTGATAGTAAATTTATTGGCCTGTAAGACTCAGCTTTGGTAAGATCTTTGCCCGGCTTTGGAATTATTTTGACCTTGGCAAGCTTCCAGCTGTGTGGATAATACTCTAGCCGTAATATGGCATTAAAAATAAGTAGTAAGATTCTAGTTGCAGTGCGAGGCAGATTCATCAGCATCTTGTTACTAATACCATGAATACTTGGAGCTTTCTTCGGGTTGAGCTCAGCAAATAGTTTATGTACATCACGCATCTTAAACTTTAGGGGTCGAGGGGGTAGAGCAACTACACTCGGCAAATCAGCAACATCAGTACATATATTTGGGGTAATTACGGATTTTAAATGCTCGGCAAATATTTTACCTTTTTCAGTATCGCTTCTTGCCCAATCACCGGTCGAAGTGCGCAGAGGTGGTTTTAATTCAACGGGTCTTTTAAGCTTTTTAGCAGCGCGCCACAAAGAGAAATTAGATGCAGTTTTCTCAGATGCAAGCAACTCTTGGAGTCGTTTCGTGCACCCTTTAAATCTAATTTTATTTTGGGGTGATCTGTGCTGCTGCCATTCCCTTCTAGCTCTTCTTTTTTAACGTACGAGGCGTTCAATGCCTGAAGAATAAATTTTATTAAACCCAGTCTGCGGATGAGAGGTAGTGGCATGTTCAGCAGCCTGTTTAATATTCTCGTTGAGATTGGCAATGTTAGATTCAATATCATTTGGTGTTCTTAGCCTAATATTTTCCGTACAATGACTACTAGGTATTTTTTGAACCCCAGCCAATTAACACGATTTATCATCTTCATATATGGATGAAGTAAGTCACTTCGTAGTAGGCTACAGATTGTAACGATCGTGGGAGAGTGATCGGGCGAGAGATCTAGGGAAGCTTCAACGTGAATTAATTCCCTAGAAATACTTTTTATGACGTCAAAATCTATAACATCCGGAATTTTTCGTACGTCAGCAGGCCAGTAAGTGGGCTCCCCACTCGAAATAATATCCAAGCCCATTTTTGAAATTGTGTTGAACAACGCCCTACGTCTAGGCGTAGTAAGACGCGAACCCCAGAACGTTTGCTTAGCATTGTAGTCGCCAGCTGCTACGAAACAAGGTCCAAGAGATTTGTAGAATTTCTCGTATTGATCCTCAGTGATTGAAAATCTAGGAGGGGAGTAAATTGAAGATATCACGAAATTTGAACAAAAATTTTCAATGCAGATGTTTGTTGCTTGTAGATGTTCTTCACAAATGTCAAGAATATAGTGCTTGAGTCTTGACTTTATTAGAATTGCTGATCCACCGCATGCTCTCCCGCTAGGGTCCTTTGTATCATATAATATGTAGCCATTAATTTTAAAGAGGCTTCTAGAAGTCAAATGAGTCTCAGAGACCAACATTACATCAATATTTTTTTCCGTAAAGAAGTGCTCAAGCTCATTTTTATGTTGGCGAATGCCGTTTGCGTTCCAGAAACATATTTTTAACGTGTTAATGGCTTGTTAATTAATGCTTGAAGCAGTGTATTCTGCATTCGTAGCATTTCTTGCATCATGCTAGTCATATTTGTTGTAAAGTTGTTGATAGTTTGAACAAGATTTTCAATAGTGGGCGATTAAAATTAAAGTTTGAGTTTGTAATTGTTGAATTATTTAATGTGGAAACATTTTGTGTGGGAATTGAATTTGTCTTATCAGCATCTGCATGCAACACATGGGAAGTATCTGGTTGGCTCATTTGCGCAAAACTGGCTGAAGAAGCGTTTGTTGTTTGAACTGGAGCTAATTTAGGTTTTTGCACCATAGCCTGCTTGACGAAAGAGTACACAGGACAACCTCTGTAGTTAGCGGTGTGATTACCTCCACAATTACTGCATTTTTTTCGGCTTGATCTTTTGGTTTAGTACAACTAGCAGTGCCGTGTAATTCTCCGCACACAACACAAACAATAGGTAAATTGCAGTAAGTTTTTGTATGGCCATATTCTTAGCAATTATGGCACTGCACGGGACCTGAACGCTTATGTGGCTCTTCAACTGTGATTTTTCTGTATAAATGGTATTTTAGGCTATAAATAGGAATAGGCTAATAGAAAAAGTTTCGTGAAATAGATTTCATGAAAAAAATGCATAATATAAATTAGACATTTGTTAAATTCATACACAACGATTTTTTATTTACTAACATATTTGGTAACATTGTTCATACAGTCATACTCGTCATTACATGCTTGTGCGCACATGTATTGATACGAATATCTATAGCACATTTGTTTGATCGAACTCGCACCTATCCGTATGCGCACTTATTTGTGTTGATAGCTATAGATATGTATGCCTGTATGTAAGCATGCTTGTTGATGCGAATGTGCTATCATACTCATTGTCGTTGGAGTATCGATATGTATTGAGCAGCCAAAAAGTAACTTTTTGGCTTTCCCTGATACGTACACATGCATGTATACACTTTGGGAGTATTTTAAATTAATTCTTATTATTAATAAGCTGTCATGTCCTACTAAAATTAGTATCGCAACAGGGCGAGTCAATCGAACTACCTTGAAAGTTGGTTGGCTCGAAAAGCGTAGTATTAGAAAATTGTTATCTCTTACAAAAATTGAACTTAAGGTCCGCGGTAAACGTGGGGCATGGGCCCATGAATGACTCATGCTCTACGTTACTAACACATCTTCTACAAATACCTGTATTTATATTAATTACCGAATAATACTGACCTCTGCTTATTTAAATTCAGATATTTTCTGCATCATATATATCCCGACTGGCCTGCCACTACAATACATCAATTCATATAAAGAGTTTCCTACTACCCGTAGCACAACAGATTTAAGATATTTCGGTGCCAACTTAGCATTGTACGGTTTTTTAGCATCACTCCACCTATAGTTTCTCCTATATACACATTCGTGTCTGTCCTGACTTCCACATCAGTGTGAAAGTGAATCTTTTACGCATATTTTGGTGTCCTGACATTCACTTCCGAATAATTTTTTCGTTTTACTTTCGACTGCACCAAGCAATGTGAAAGTAAATACAATCGCCTTTTTCCACATTAAAATTAATTTAATTTAAACGAAATCTTTTTCAAAATTAGGCTTGATATCTCATCTACCTAATTCGGAAATTTAAACCAATATATATATTTGGTTTAGAAAATACATAGAAAAGGGGACATGAAAAACATGCCCACATTAGCAACCAATTTTGCAAAAATATTCGGAAGTATGCAAACACCAAATCTTTTTTTTTTGCGATTAGGAAATTTTCATTCTAATTGAAAACGTTCGTAAGTCGTGACAGACACAATTGTCCCACTTTGAATCTCACATTTCTAGTTCTTAAATCATAAATTCTTTTCACTTTTTCATACGCCTGTCTCAAATTTTGTGACATCTTTTGTCTCAGAAGTTGTAGTTTGGCGTGTTTTGGTGAAACCTCAGTCTGTGGTTCGTCAACGCTGGCAAGCTTTCTAAGCAATTTGTACATATCTGCATACTGAACCATAGATTGGCCGAATACCGCCCAGCCCATGGCTTCATGTAAGGAACTTCTGAGCGCGAAAGCTGTTTTCGTGACATGGGTACCCCACGTTTTCTGGTCCTGTTCATTTATATACGCGCGGATAATTGCGAGTATAGATCGGTTAACACGTTCGGAAGAATTAGATTGAGGCGCATATACAGCTGTCTTCATGTGCTTGACTCCATATTTATTTAGCAGACCATTGAAAATGTCTGAGACAAATTGGCGTCCATTATCCGAAACAACTACTTCTGGAATGCGAAAAACATGGAAAATTTCGTTTTCCAGGTAACTAACTACTTCCTTTGCGGTGGCATTCCGCATGGGCTTCAAGAAAACAAATTTTGAATAATGATCTAGAACAACAAATACATAACTATTTCCCTGTCGGGTACGGGGATATAGTCCACAAAAATCAATATAGAGCCTTTGGAAAATGCGTTCTAAAATTATTTGCTCCCCAAGGGCGGTCGAGAAATCGCATTGGTGGCTTTTGTACATTTACATACTTCGCAGGAGGAGATAAATGACCTTATGTCAGCGACGATACCAGGCCAATAATACTTCTCTCTCAACCGGTAAAGCGTCTTGCCCACCACCCCATTTACGCTCTTCAGATCTGGGAGCATGGCTTTATTAGCTTCCACGTGATTGATCAAATCCAAATACTCCTTTCCCTGAAATTCTGGGGAATGCAAATCCAGTTCAGTTCCCTTACTAATTCTATCAATCTCTTCCACATACTTACGACTAAGCGCATCACGGACAATACTCGCAGTACCTTTCCTATGAACAATGTCAAAAGTAAACGACTGTAACTTGAGAGTCCACCGGGCGAGTCGACCTGCCAGGTCCTTCTGCCCCATGAGCCATTTGAGGCTCATGTGGTCAGTTATGATCGTGAAAGAGATGCCATCAATATATGGACGAAACTTTTGCACACTGGTCACGGCCGCAAGACATTCCAGCTCGGTGACGGTATATTTTTTTGAGCGGAATTAAGCTTCTGCGACATGTACGCGATCGGTCGCTCATCGCCCTGGTCATCAAGCTGGAATAACCCGCTACCAATTCCGGTCCTAAATGCGTCGCACTGCAGAAAGAAATGTTTTTTAAAATTTGGGTTTGAGAGCACCTTAGGTGACGTCAACCCCTGTTTCAATTTGTCAAAAGCCTGGAGAGCCTCCTGCGACATGGCAAAGCCTTTTCCTTTTTTCAAACAGTCGGTCATAGGAGCGGTAATGGTAGCGAAATTTGGGAGAAACCTCCTGTACCATCCGCAAATTCCCAAAAATCATCGCAGCTGCTTGATGCTCCTTGGAGCCGAAAAGTCCAGCATGGACTGTACCTTCCCTGGGTCAGTACGCAGCTCACTTCTGACTTCTGACAAAATTTTTACTTTTCTAAATTAATCGTCAAGCCTGCACTTGATAAACATTCGGCTACTTCTGAAAGATGGATAGGATGCGAGTCGAAATCTGGTGAGCAAATCAACAGATCGTCAATATAAACGAAAACAAATTCTCTTAATCTGGATGGTATCACTCGGTCCATCAGGGCACACAGTCTCTGCCTGGCGTTACACAAGCCGAATGGCATTACCTTAAAGTGATATAACGGACGGACAGGGACTGTGAATGCCGTTTTCTCGCGAGATGTCTTCTGGAGAGGAATCTGCCAGAAGGCACCTTTCAAGTCAAGGCTGGTAATATAAAATGTATTTTGGAGGCGATTTAAGATTCCTTTCACATGAGGAGCCGGATAAGCATCCTTCTTCGTTTTTTCATTCAACTTCCTCAGTTCAATACATAAACGCACTTTTCCTGGCTTTTCTACAATGACAATAGGCGAGCTCCATGCGATATTGTTCTCCTCAATTACGTCCAGTGAAATCATCCTATCTACCTCCTTATATGCCTTTTCCAACTTTACGGGTGACATTGGATAATATTTCTGTTTTACCAGCAAAGTTTCGTCGAAAACTTCAATAACATGTTCCATAATACGGATTCTGCCTAAACCTAACGAGTGTGAAGGAAACAAATTCTTCACCATTTCTAACTGTTTCTGTTGCATAGTGCTAAGATGAAATTCCTTTTCCCCTACAAAACTCATCTCTTTGATTCTAGGCTAGATACCAAATTTGTCCCAAAAATATATGCCAATGTAAAGTTGTTGCTGTAGACTAGGTACCAAGTAAAATGTAATAGGCATAGATTTGCATCTCCAATTGACCATTGTAACTACTTTTCCTACTATAGCTTGTACAGTGCCATCTGCTGTTTTAATTTCCTCATCTAGCGGTTGAATACTAAGAGTCAGGTTTTCCGCCAGCTTGCCCCGCTATCGAGCATACCCGTCAACTCAAAACCTTCTATGGAATTTTTTATGTACTGTCGTTGATCATTTGAGTTTCATATAATAGTGGCTGTTATTGACCTTATTTCAGCTTTCTTAAATTTGCTTTTTTCCTTAATTTTTTTAATTTTCCTAAATTTTCTGGTGTATACATTTTTCTTTTCAAAATCTCCAAATACTCGTTCTCTTACCTCGTCATACTGTTTTTGCTTATCTTGAAATGTAGGCGTCGACTTTAACTTTGGCTTTTTTTGTATCGACCTATCTCTACAACGTTTAAGTATAACTATTGGGGTATGTTTTCCGGGATTGTATTCACAGGACGATTCAGCCCGGTCTGAACATCGTTCTGTCCGTTTTCCGCCTCACATTTATCGCATAGCAAACATTTTAAGTTGGTTTGATTACATTTGAAGCATGTCAGTCCGTGGAAAGGGGAATCGCATTGACATGAAGATACATTTCTTTCCTTGCCATCCCTTCGTGGCTGATTTTTCTCTAACTTACTCCTTTCTGTCGGAGGTCTGAATCTGCTAGGACGCTTTTCAAAAGCCTCTAGGTCTGGACTCGTATTGTCCTCCCTATCTTCAGTAGTTTGCAAATTCAATTCGTTAACCCCTTTCTTGCTATTGGTTTTGCTAGTAAACATGCAGAGATGTTTCTCAGCACGTCTACATTCATATCGTAACTGTGCTAAGTTTTCAATCGTGCAACCAAAAATTAGATCCCTAATTCAATATCTCAAGTTCTTCCTAATTATATTAACGAGAGCTTTTTCTTCTAATCTCAACCTCATAGTGAACTCCATGCCACGTATCGCTGCGTAATAGTCATCAAATGATTCCTTAAAGCCCTGCACGCGCTAGTTTATTGCGGCCCGTATATCCTCATCACAATCGGCCTGCCGAAACTGATTTAAAAATGCTGAGCGGAATTTTCCAAAACTACAGGAATTTTCGTCCGCGTGTACCTCCATGTATATACAACCAGTACCATTCCTGAGCCTGCTTTTCTAATAGCAAATGGAAATTAGCATATAGCTCCTCATGCGAAATACCATGCCTTTTCTGAAGGCTTTCCACTCTAAACAAAAACATTTCAACCGGGATTGACTTCGGGCTGCCATCGTATTTAAGACCCCAGTCCCGGACGCGTTTATCTTTCCGATTCTCCACACTCTCTCGAAAATACCTTGGCCCTTGCCCTGATGTATAATTTGGCGTAATGTTCATACTTTCACAAAAAAAAACACTGACCTATATTTTAAACTACATTTCTCCTGTAGTTCATTAAGCCGCGTTCAGACTATTATACTTTGTATTTCTACTTGTCAAAAATTCAAATAATACGTGCAAGTGTGATAGTCTGAACGCAAAATTTCATCAAAGTGGCAAATAATACGATAAAAACTTTGACATCCCTTAAGACTTTTTCGTTTTTAGAAAATTTTCTAAACGATAATACTTTTCATTAGATCAGGGTTGCATTTTCACACAAACCAAACTTCCAAGTCGGCTGTTTCGCCGCCAATAGCATGTCGTCATTGATGTAATGTTTTGTCATATGTATATTGGCTCAAAATTTTGAATAAGTGAATCGTATGGAAGTATATTTCGTTGACGTAATTTTTTAACGTTTTTGTAATATATTTTCTTAAATTTTTTTCTGTTATTTACATAGAATATTTTTAACTGCTGAATTTTTTCAAGTGTCGGCACGTGCCCGCCTGCATGAAACCGTTTTGCCGCCGCTAGTAAATGAATAACACAGACATTTTCATTGAACAGATGTTTTGTTTTCTACTTGTATTACACATTTGATTTGAAGTGTGATAGTCTGAACACAATATGTGATTTTACGTTAGATTTTTTGACAGTCGCAACGAATGTATTTAGATTTCTGTATCGTAAAATGTGATGAAAGTATTAATACTTGTATAATAGTCTGAACGGGGCTTAACACCTCACAATTAAACAAAAAGAAATAAGACACTGTTTATAATTACTCTGCATAAGAATATCAAAATTGGGTCATAAATAATTGCAAACTTGCAACCATGCATAAATGGTTGGTTTTTGTAGAATGAACTTGTACTTAAGCAATACACTTAATAAAGCAAAATTTTATGACCTCAATTTTATTAAGCAATACAATTAATAGTAGAAAATTTTAATGACATATCAATAAGTTAGTATATAAGAAAGAAAGTTAAATAAAACTGTTGTTCAATTACATTTTGAAAAGAAAACAAAGTTGTTTTTAACTCCAACCAAACAGGTTAAACAAACTAGTTTATTCTTATTCATTTACTGAATTAAACATTCGTCTTTAAAGTTTCCTACACTGAAAGCACTCTTCTCAGGCAGCTAGGGTTAACATTCAGCATAAGACTTCCTACACTGGAGCTTTCTCTTCAGGCAGCTAGGATCAATATTTATCATCGAATCCCTACACTGGAGCTTTCCCTTCAGGCAGCTAGAAGACTCAACAATTCAAGTCGTGACTCCGGAAAAACCAAACATGGACACTTTCAACAAGCTGATAGAAACACAGCTGGCAACAGGTGACTTGATCGAAACTATAATCCGCAATTTTAAAAAGGACTCAGCTACCAGGAAAACTGTTGTTTATTATGAAGAACGACCCAAAAGGCTAGATAGCGCTTGGTCGGAATTTGAGACCACGGAGAGCAAAATCCATTGCCTCGATCAAATTCCCTTAGACCACGATTACTTTGCTAAAGATTACTAAAAACAACATCTCAGAGCTTGTCGACAAATACAAGGATATTTTTGAAACAGCTGTGATGAAATCATCTAAAGGGGAGGCAGTTCAACTACCAATCGCCGACAAACCCACACCAATAATCAAACCCGCTGGTGAGGTAGGATGTACGACATCTGCAACTATCGCTTTAATAAGAAGGCAAAATGAAATGATGGGGTCTCTACAGCGATTGCTCACAATGGATCTGACAGCCGAAAATATGAAGCTGAAAGAAAAGTTGTGGGACCAAATCCAGAACCTACATTTTACCATATGGGAAACCAGTCAGGATCCGGTTCAAGAACGATACAACATGACTGCATACACTACCTTAGAAGCGAAGATATTTGAAAATTTTAAGAAGGCTTCCCAAGTGGCTCCCGAGCCACCAACTCCATATGATCAGCCTATTGGAGTACCGCTGCCTAAGATAACTATTCATAGGCTTGACGGCGACTACCTCAAATGGAGGACCTTCTATGATTTATTTCTGCAACTTGTATGCAATCAGCGGATTCCTGCAGTCAAAAAATGTGGTACCTGAAAGCTAATGTAGCAGGTGAAGCTGAAAGGCTCATAAGCCACCTTTCAGCAACTGCAGAAAAGTATGAGACAGCCTGGGAAATGCTAAAAGAGCGATACGGCAATAGGCGAATCTTGGTCGCATCATTAATACAGCAGCTGATCGAACAACCTGCAGTCGGACCAACAATTGCATCAAAAAGCAACTGCATGATACAACTCAGGAATGTCTACATGCGCTGGAAAATCTTGGAATTGACATTACATCCTGGGACCCGATACTTTGCACCTCCTCGTAAAGAAACTGGATCGAAACACTCACAACCAATATGAAAGATCAATCACAAATCCAAAACAGCTACAGCGAATCAAACATTTCCTAGCTTTAATGGAGATTCGATTTCAATCAATGGAGGCAATGGGCCAAAAAGAAAGGCCATCTTCAAAGGTATGTGCAACAGCTGCACCATCTAAATCAATTGAGCCTTCGTGCTTGTTTTGTAAAATAGGCCCTCACCAGCTATATCGTTGCCAACGATTTCAACAAGTCAAACCATACTAGCGCCTAAATTTCATCCAAAAACAAAAATTATGTGTAAATTGCCTGAAATCTGGTCACTCTTCAAAACAATGTACCTCAAGGGGTTGCACGAAATGCAACAAGAAACATAACTCGCTATTGCATCTAGAAAACAAGAACTACCCGTTAAAACCATTAAATGAAGAAAAACCACAGGCAGCATCATACTCTGCAACGACCATTGCAGAAGCTACGACTTCTCCTGCAACACCAGGGTGCTCAACCGAATCAAAAGCTACTTCTTTAACCACAGCAAGTCAACAGTCGTCATCAGCTGTGATTCTTGGCACTGCAGTAGTTAAAATCAAAACTGATTCATCAGAAATTTAATGCCGAGCATTACTTGACTCAGGATTCCAGGTAAACTCTATCACTGAGCGTCTAGTGAAACGACTTGGTATCCCAATGCAGCCGTCATCGGCAAACATTAGTGGAATTAGAAGCACCACCACTAAAACACATCACCGAGTTAACATAGCATTACATTCTCGAATTAATGGATTCACAACACAACTCGAAGCATTTGTACTTCCGCGTATTATTTCTCCCTAGCCGGCACAATTCATCAACATAAATGACTGACCATTACCCAAAAACTTGGTACTAGCTGATCCACATTTCAACCGACCGGACAAAATCGACATTCTGTTGGGGGCAGAACACTTTCTTCAACTACTTTCAGTTGGACAAATCGAATTATCTCCACAATTACCAAGCCTCCAGAATACTGTGCTTGGATGGATAATTTCTGGAAAAATAGAAGTAAAAAATCCCACACAGCTTATATGCGGAGTATCCACAACTAATGACAACCTTGAAGCTTGCATTGCAAGACTGTGGGAATTGGATGAACTTAAGTCAACTGAAAGAGCGCTGTCACTAGCAGAAAGGAAATGTGAAGAGTTTTTTGTACATCATACAACGCGGAACAATAAAAATCGGTTTGTTGTAAAGATCCCGTTACACCAAGATCCTGAAATCCTCGGTGACTCTTACAAAATCGGTCTAAATCGTTTCTTGCGTTAGAACACCGACTGCAGAAAAACCCCGAATTGAGGAGTCAATATCAGAAATTAATTAATGAATACGAAAATATGAAACACATGACGAAGATATCACCAACTTCTATTCCTTCACCAAACTATTTCATCCCACATCATTGCGTTCTAAAACCGGACAGCTCCACATCCAAATTGAGGGTAGTATTCGATGCTTCAGTCAAAACAACATCAGGGCACTCTTTAAATGATTTGATGTATACTGGACCAATAATACAAAGCGAACTGTTTTCAATTTTATTAAGGTTTCGACTTCCCAAAATCGTATTCTCCACAGATGTAGAAAATATGTATCGGCAAGTTTTGGTTTCTCCTGAGGACCGCCGTTTTCAAATGATAATTTGGCGGACAGATGCTTCAGAACCACTCTCATACTATCAACTGAATACTGTAACATATGGAATAAGAGCACCTCCCTGTTTAGCAACCAAATGCCTGCAAGAGTTGGCAAAGGAAAATGCCAGACAGTATCCTCTGGCATCACAATTTCTCAAAGAAAACTTCTACGTAGATGATGGACTAAGCGGAAGCGATAACTTATACACCGCAATTCAGGTGCAAGAACAACTTTAGTAGATCATGAAGCAAAACGGCTTCAATTTGCGAAAATGGTGTGCCAATCACCCCCAGTTGCTCAAACATGTTCCAAAAGATTATCTGGAACTGAATTTGGACTTTGAGAGCAGCATATCAGATTCCATAAGTACACTAGGACTCACGTGGCTGCCTAAAAATATCAACTAAGCATAAAGGTGAATATTACTGATAATAAAAGAGTAACTAAACGGACTGTGACATCGGATCTCGTAAAATTTTTTGATCCATTGGGTCTTCTGTCTCCTATCACTATCACTGCAAAAATATTTATACAAGAGTTGTGGAAGCTAAAACTTGATTGGGACCAAGCTCTGCCCGAGTCCATGCAAACCAAGTGGATTACTTTCCGTGCAGACCTGAGTGAACTGAAAACGCTAAAAATATCAAGACACATTTTCAAAGGTGGAATCACAGAATCTGTACAAGTACACATATTTACAGATGCATCAGAAAAGGCTTACGGTGCAGTGGCTTATCTTCGATCTACCATGAAACATGGAATAGTCATGTCACAAATCCTTTGTGCGAAGCCCCGAGTAGCCCCAATCAAAGCACAATCCATTCCACGATTGGAGCTATGCGCAGCTGTACTTGGAGCACAACTAGCTACAAGAATAATACCTGATCTTCAGTTTACAAGCCAAGTTTGTTTCTAGACTGATTCGGAAACTGTGCTGTCTTGGATAAACTCATCAGCATCTCTCAACACCTTTGTTGCCAATAAAATTTCAACCATCATCGAAAATACTAGAGCAGAACAATGGCGGCACGTCAGCACAAAATGTAATCCCGCAGACATATTATCTCGAAGAATTGAACCCAGGCACCTGAAAGATTGCTCTTTATGGTTCTATGGTCCCATATTTTTACACGGCCAAGAAACAGCTTGGCCACCTAAATTCAGGCCGAACCTTGCCCACCCAATCAATTTAGAGAGAAAAGAAAAGCAAGCATTAGTGATGACTTCAACAGAACCCGATTTCATCTATAAAATAAATCATAAGATTTCATTCTGGCATCTTTAACACATCATTGGATACATTTCACGATTTGTAAACAATACCAAACGGAATGGCTCTAGACAACATCAAAAATCCCTATCGACAAAGGAACTATAAAATGCTTTAATGTTAATCATCAAGCAAATACAGGCATCAGATTTCAAAGAAGAAATTCAACAGCTTGTTAAATATAAAATATTGCGAGGAGCCAGCAATTTGTCGAACCTTTCACCATTTTTCGACGCTGAGGGTTTGATACGTGTGGGAGGTCGACTGGCAGCCTCATTATTGGAATAGGATTCCAAACATCAGCTGCTTCTTCCTTACAATTATCCAATCGCTAAGCTGATATTTGAAATGATACATAAAGACAACAAGCATTGTGGTGCACAAACTCTCTTAGGAATAGTAAGACAACGATTTTGGCCAATAAAAGATAAGATCATGGCAAGAGCGGCGATTCATCGCTGCACAATATGCAGTAAAGCCAAGCCTGCCCTATTTCACCAAATTATGTTCAACCTGTCCTCCACACGGGTAACACCAGCTAGGCCGTTCATTAATTCTGGAGTAGACTTCTGTTGTCCAATAACAGTTCACTACAATGTGAGAGGAAAACGGCAACACAAGGCGTATATTGCTATATTTTGTTGCTTCTCTACGAAAGCAGTACATTTAGAGCTGGTAAGCGATCTAACCACTGACGTATTTAAAGGAGCCATCGAACGGTTTGTTGGCCGACGAGGACATTGCCAAAACCTATATAGCGATAATGCAACGAACTTTGTAGGGGCAAAAAATAAATTGTCTGAACTAATACCCGCAATTTATAAAAGCGAAGCAATTGAAAATGCATGCAGCAAAAAGAGTATACAATTCAGGTTCATACCACCTCGAGCACCTCATTTTGGAGGCCTTTGGGAGGCGGCAGTAAAATCTGCAAAACACCTTTTAACCAGGAGCTGAGCTAGCTAGTGCTTCCTTAACTTACGAAGAACTAGAAACACTGGTTATCGAAATAGCAGCGATTCGCAACTCCAGACTTATTTCACCCATGTCAAACGACCCAAATGACTTCGGTGATTTAACTCCAGAACATCTCCTGATTGGTGAACCGCTAACGGCACAAGTAGATGCACAGGCCACATCAACGAAAACAAACTACTCGATGGAAACTAGTGTCCTTTCTCAGACACAACTTCTGGGAAAGGTGGTCACGGGACTATCTGAACGAATTGCAATATCGCAATAAATGGAAGGAGCAATCAAAATCTCTAAAACCCGGAACCAACGTAATTCTTAAGGAAGATAATTTCCCCGTAAGGAAATGACATTTAGTACGTGTGACTAAAATCTGTAAGGGGGAGGACGACATAGTTAGAGTGGCAGACGTCAAAACCGCTTCAGGAGTCCTTAAAAGAGCGGTCCATTACCTGGCACCACTCCCTAAGGGCAGTCTAGAAGAAACAGAAAACGACAACAAACCGAATCATGAAATCAATGAAATCGACCACAAGGATAAATCACTGAGCCGAAGAGCAAACGTCTAAAATTACTCGAAAATAATTTAGGCATCGCACTGTTGACACTAATGCTCATACTCCCAATTATTTTGGGAGCACCAATTGATAATGAGCGCTTCGGTTCCAAGTTGGGTATTCATTTCGAAGAAGTAGACTCAACATATATGTATATCTGCGAGTCAGTGGAATCTGGTCGTTTACTATGACCTATCTGCTTACTGGACTGACACAGCGTTTTTAAGAAACGGAACGAGCTCCTTGAGTCGACTGTGTACGAAGATGGAATACAATGCATATTGTTATAGTACAATAGAACATCTTCGACATGTTGAAGCGGATTTGAGACTTGATAACAAATTACCATACAAACCACGTCAAAAAACGAGGTGCTGTCGACTTCGTCGGAAATGTTGCTCATTCATGTTCAGTATGGGTGTAACAAAAATCTCATTCATTGCAAAGTATCTGCAACAAATGCTAACTTGTATTCTGGACGCATTGGCCGATACTCATCATGAGAAAATTAATCCATTGCTGTTGACTCCAATTCAACTGGAAATTGAAATACAAAAAATTCGGGCACATATGCCACAGTCATTGGAGTTACCGGTTCCTGAAGATGACTTGCTCGAATTTTACAAACTTATGAAAATAAAACGCTGTCTCACTCAGGAACATGTAGTGTTCAGCATAACTCTACCATTAATAGACCATGAAAAGTTTAAGTTTTACAACCTAATTCCCGTTCCGACCACCATAAACAACACTATGCTGGTCATAGACACATGCAGTACGACAATAGCAATAAACTCATTTCAACGGCACTACTTTCCAGTATCATCAACACAACTGAAAGGCTGCGACGTAATTGGCAAAGAGGTATTTATATGCTACGATGTGCAACTCCAATATAACTTTGGTGCAGAAATGTGCTTTTGTGAAATCAACTTTTTGAACAATATCGCAGTACCACATTGCATGTTGAGGAAGCTTCCAACTAATGTAACCTGGACACCCCTAACTCGTAAAAACAAATAAATATATTCATCACGAGCCTCTACACATGCCACAGCGGTTTGTGGAAAAGAAATTATACCAATAAGTCTACTAAGGGTCCGGCTTGTTAACTATCAATCTAGAGTGCATCCTTAAACATGATTTCATCCAAATATCCGGCCAGCAATCAATCGTAACTAAAGCTGTCTCATCTTACACAAGCCTTGGCAACATAACAGAACTAGAATAGCAACCCCTGCTGCATATCAACCATATCAGCAAAACCAACCAGTCATTTGTGCCAGACGAAATAGCAGTACAGCTCATCAAATTAACATCCTTACAACAGAAATTAGAGGCTATGAACAGTTCACAATTCCAAATTCCTCATCCATCAAACCATGAGAGAACTATTTCATATGTAGCACTAATCATCAGCGCGGTGGCGATCATATGGATCATAGTCAGAGCTATAAAACGCAAGAAATCTAACATCGCTCATATCATAGAAACATCAGAATCATCTGGGTGTAACCCACAACCAGCAACAACACCTTCTCCAGCTCCATGACAGAAGTTTAGCGTACATGTTTGAAAACATAATAATAAGCATTTTATTAATGACATAATTGTAGTTAGTTGTTGAGCATAGCCTCAACGGGGGGTGCATGTTCATACTTTCACAAAAAAAAAAAACACTGACCTATATTTTAAACTACACTTCTCCTGTAGTTCATTGCACCTCACAATTAAACAAAAAGAAATAAGACACTGTTTATAATTACTCTGCATAAGAATATCAAAATTTGATCATAAATAATTGCAAACTTGCAATTATGCATAAATGGTTGTGTTTTGTACAATGAACTTGTACTTAAGCAATGCACTTAATAAAGCAAAATTTTATGACCTCAATTTTATTAAGCAAAGTAGTAGAAGTAAGTAGAAAATTTTGATGACATATCAATAAGTTAGTATATAAGAAAGAAAGTTAAATAAAACTGTTGTTCAATTACATTTTGAAAAGAAAACAAAGTTGTTTTTACCAAAAGTGATTTAAATATCTCCACGCAACCAAGTTTCAAGTGCTTGAGGTGCATCAATAAATCTTCCTGGTGAATCGCCTTGAAGATAATCCAAACAGGTTAAACAAACTAGGTTGTCCTTATTCATTTACTGAATTAAACACGTAATATCAAACAATCTACGCCGACTGTTACTTGCATTGAATTCTTCAGCTTCGTGTTCATTTTCCTCACCCCTAATATTTTCGCCTCTTTCTAAGAATGAAAGCCTATCTTCAATGCCTCTAACGTCCTTCCTTAACTCATTTACTACACTTCTAACTGCATCCGTGGTGGCTCGATTAACATCCATTTGATGTTGTACGAACATATATACAACGTTTTACTAGTGTACCTATATTTCCTATAGCCGGCAACGCAGTTGCTTCCTCTACGTCACCAGTATCATCCTCTAAAACAGCCTTCCCTACGGCCTCAGACGTTCCCTTAGGAAAAGTCTTGCCGCTCCTTAGCCTTGCCAGGTAATTTTCCTCGTCAGACATTTTAACCAATATGGACACTCGCACAAAATATTCCGTTATTTCCGCCCTTTTGTATTGTCACTATTATTATTTTGTTTATTTATTCACCCTTTTTTTCTGATATGTCTTTATTTTACTTATATATTTATTTTCCTTTCCTTTATTTTTCGCTTCGATCCAATTCAATTCTATTTACTTAAATATTGTGATATACATACAACTATATCACCCTCTCAACGCAAATTATTGCAACTTCCACTTCCTGGCACTACTTTTGCCAAACAACTCTCAAACTTGTGACAAATTTATCAACAGACTAAATATATTTGTGTACATATGTATATAATTCAATATTTAATTCCAATATATTGATGTTTGCTAATTAATTATACAAAATTGTTTTCTGTCCATATTGTGTGTGTATGCCGATTCTCAAACCATCTTTTCGTTCCGGTTCACTCGTCTCGTCCGTCCGTCTTTATCTGTGTTTTCTTTCACACGAACTACCACAACCAAATAAATCTTAAATTCGATCAAATTGAGCTGCAACAAAACGTGTCCGTCTTTCTGTCTTCAAGCCTCTTTTACACGAACTGCCACAACCAAGGGTATGAAAGGATAACCCAAGCGCGATGGTCAACTACGTAAGAAAGGCATGACCTTACTGCCTACACCAAACCACACTGCCTAAAGTAATACTCCAACCAGGAAGCAAGGTGCTGCCGTCAAATACCTACCACCCTACCTTTACCGCCTATAATGAGATACCGAAGATACACCGACATAATTAAACACCTGTCCGAACAAAATATTAAAATTCTCGTCGTAAAGTTTGTCCACATAAGTAATGAAAATAATTAATAAAATATTAAATAATAACCCTCTCGATGCAAGTTGTTCTAAAATAAATTTAAGACCAGCTTGCCTAGGCTTGCAACATATGGAAATACTCCCTTTGCCAAAATGTTGGGCGCCAGTGTTACGCGCGGACTTAGCTCTTGTTTACATACATCTTAGCACACGGGTACGCTTACATAAAAGCACGACCTTGCTCGTCGGAAGTGTGTGGATTCTTGTGGCTAGATGATATGCATCCGCCGCAGTATACAATTAATTCGTACCCCTTATACAAATTTTATTTCTCGAGAACTTCAACATTTTGTGAGCCGCGTAGATGGCAGATGCAGCCCTGACTATCCCTCCCAACCGTGCTGTAAGTGTCGACCTTCATTAATATAAAGTTACAGCCCCTATTCCGTCGTCCGTCTGGTTTCTAAGTCCCTCCTCGCTCAACAATCCATTGTCCGTCTGTTCAGTTTGATCGATCGACATACACACATATCGTTCACTTTTAGTTATCCATAACGATTTTTATTTAACAATGATTTTTTTCTGTTTTATTTTTTTAGTCAGTTTGCTTGATAAATTGCTAATAATAATAATACTCTACTAATACCCGTAGCAAGCTTGCTTTATTTAACGTAAATGTTTTCTTCCATTAATTAATATGTCGTTTGATAATTTGCAAATATTAACTCATCTAATATTAAACTCACTTCTTTTTCAATTCATTTCTTTCATTGATTTATATTTCTTTCGAAAATTGAACAATGTTAAGTTATCTGATATTCAATTTAATTTTCTTTTATTAATTCATATTTTCTTTTTCATAATTTGCCTAAATCTCTTTATATTATATTTATCTTTCTTCAATCATTTCGATAACATGTTTTTATCATCACAATTCAGTCATTGTGGGGTTAAAACTTTTGGCATTTATGTTACAACTAACTCACTGCGTAATTTTTTCCCTCTTCGCTCTCTTACACTGTTGAATTATAAATCTGGTCACTCATTATCTTCTTAAACGATTTTGCCCAAACAGATGCGTCGCCGTTCACAGAGTTGGCAGAAAAAATGCAGCACTGATGCAATAGAAGCCGACGTTATCAAAACTTTGATTCTACTTTATCATCCAGGCTTGAATAATTCAATGAGTTGATCAACAGCCTAGAAGCCATATGTCTGCCTGATGCTTTACGAGACTATTTCTCTTTTCTTAACACCACTTTGAGACTCACTCGGGACACTCCAGCTCGCCGGCTAATCGTTTGTCACGAGGCACGCTATCTAGTGGTGTTATCGTAGGCCTATAGTTTGCCTCAACGAAGCAGCGCCTTGTTCGATTTTTTCCAATAAAATACCCCGTCTCCGAATTCTTAGCCAAGTCGCAACAGAACTACCACTAACTAAATGCGATAATTCTTATTTGATGTTTAGTTTGGTTTTCATGCCCTTTTACTTAAAATATTTGTTACAGGCGCTTTTTTATCAATTCTTATTTCTCTACTCTTTTTTCCAACTCTTGGTTTCTATTTCTTGCCAAACCGTTGACCCCAAGTAACGAGCATTCAACTCGCTATTTTGAGCCAAAGTTAAAATGTCAAAAATGTCGTGCAAGTGTTCTGCAACCAGTTTCTTTAACCCCACAAGGTGACCCAATCTTATACTCATCATTAAAATAAAGGATTTTAACGAATTTTAAAATTTAAACAAACATTACTAACTCAACGCGATGTTCAAATTTGAGAGTTAGAGTTATTTTTCATGACGCCAAAATCTGTAACACTTGGAATTGTTTGTATGTCAGCAGGCCAATAAATGAGCTCCTCACTCGAAATGACGTCCAATCCCACTTTTGAAATTGTGTTGAACAACGCTCGACCTCTGGGTGTAATAACCTGCTAACCCCAGAACGTATTTTTTTGCATTGCAGTCGCCAGATGCTACGAAACAAGGTCCAAGAGATTTGTAGAAATCCTCATATTGATGATATTACAAAAATTTTACAAAAACTTTCAATGCCAATATTTGTTGCTTGTAGGTGTTCTTCGCAAAGAATATAGTGTTTGAGTCTTGAGTTTTTTAGAATTGCTGATCCACCGCATGCTCTTCCTCTTGGGTCCTTTGAATCATATAAGGTGTAGCCATAAATTTTAAAACGACTTCTCGAAGTCGAATGAGTCTTAGATACTAACATTATATCGATATTTTTTCCGTGAGGAATTGCCAAATTCATTTTTATGTTGGCGAATGCCGTTTGCGTTCCAAAAACATATTGTTAACGTGTTCATGGCTTCTTAATTAATGCTTGAAGCAAAGTATTCTGCATTCGCAGCATTTCTTGCATCATGCTAGTCATGTTTGTTGTAAAATTGTTTATAGTTTGCACCAGATTATCAATAGTAGCTTCAAGGCGATTAAAATTAAAGCTTGTGTCAGTATTTTTTGAATTGGCGGGGAAACATTTTGTGTGGGAATTGAATTTGTCTTAGCAGCATCTGCATAGGATACACGGGAAGTAACTGGTTGGCTCATTTGCGCAAAAGTGGCAGAGTAAGCGTTTGTTGATTGAGCTGGAGCTGCACCATAGTCTGCTTTACGAAATAGTACACAGGACAACCGCGGTAGTTAGCGGTGTGATTACCTCCACAATTACTGCATTTTTCATCAGTTTTATCTTTTGGCTTATTGCAACTAATTCGCCGCACACAACACAAACAGTAGGTAAATTGCAGTAAGTTTTCGTATGGCCATATTCTTGACAATTATGGTATTGTACGGGCCCATAACGCTTGTGTGGTTCTTCAACTGTTATTTTTCGGTATAAACGGTATTTTAAGCTATAAATTGGGTGCGTCTCATTTTTTTCAATTTTATATCATTAGGCTCAAGTTCAACATGAAATAGGGGTTGGGGAATCTTCTCTCTATTAATTATATTTGACAAATTTTTTACCTTAAACCCCTGGAGGACGAGTGCATCTTTTATTTCCCCGGGAACAAAATAAGAATCTATGCCCTTCAGTACGATCTGCATGCCTTTAGCACTCTTAAGCTGGTATGTGTAGAAGCTTGTTTTATTTTTTTTTCAAATTCAGCAACCATTTTGCGGAAAGCTTTGCGTCATAAATTTGGATTTTAGTTTCATCGATGTTGCCACGTTTTATTGGAACAATGTGAAATTTATTCTCACCAATGACCGAAATTAATTTTTTAATAAGGGCATTTGAATTTTTCTCTCTTAAGTAGATTGGTGGCGGCTTGGATGTTTTATTCGAGGATACATCGGGTTTGTCGTTCTCATCTTGCAAAAGCGGTTTTGGCGATTAGTTGAGGCTGCGCTGTTATCCCTAGACATTTTTAGAGCAGATGAAATTTTTGAAGAATTCGGGCTTCGCCCACGCTTTACCACGGTTATATATGTGTGCATTCATACTTGTACCTTGAGTTTCGAGCCGCTGTTATCTGTAGTGATAACTTTGTTAAGTGATGAACACGAGCCTGAAGGGGATGATATTACTGGCTTATATGAAGAAGTACTAGGCAACTGTAATGTTAATGAATTACTACTATTTGACATTGGACAAAGCGAAATTGATTGCTGACGAAAAATTGGCTCTGCCATTAAAAAAAGACTTTCATCAGGTTTATTATTTATATTGTTTAAATTGAGAGTTTCAGAACTCATAGTAAAATAAGCATTTCTGCCGTTAGAACTCACTTCAAATTTTTTTGCATTTGAGGCACTCATACAGGGAATTCGAAGGGTACTTCGGTTGTGTTTTTTTTTTTGCTTGCGGTCCTTTTTGTTTTTGTTATTTATGATTGTTTGTTTTTGAGGTACTCATATGGAGTATTCCTCAATTTCACTTTTTTATGTTTTTTTTTTGTTTGCGGTGTTTTTTTTTTGTTTCTGTTATTTCTCCTATGTAAAAAATATTAGCAAAGCATAAAGCCTATTTATTAAAGACAGTATGTACCTATTACGAATAATATGTACTACGAATATTTTTTTGTATAATTTTTTGTTTGTTTGGTAAGAATGTAAGCAAAATTCCGCTAATCGACTGTTCGCTATGAAGGTACCACGAGAACATAAAAAAATGAAATTCTTTGTATAAGTATCAATCAAATCGTTTCCTTAAGTAAATACTTCGATGTTAAACACACTTGACGTGATTTTTCGGGGATTAGTGAACAAATGTTGGAAAGTGTAGTGAAAATTCTAAGCTCATAGAAGCTGTAAAAACTCTGAGTTGACAATACTTAAATTTATTATAAGTGGACACTGTTATTAAAACCCAGACGGAAATATCTTAGGAGAAATAAAAGAATAAATAGAATAAATAGAATAAATAGAAGCCACGTGAAAATTCTCGTCTGCCTATTTATATTGAAAATAAAAACAAAGCGCTCAAAATTTGTTTTTGTTGTCATTATAAATATATAGCCGAGAATTTTTACATGGCTTCTATAAACTGGCAGTTAGACAGACTGTGGCTCAGGGTATTTAAAATTCAGTGCAGCTGAGTATAGTACTGTATGTTGGTTGTATAGTACTTAACGGTAAGAATCCTGATGGAAATTTTTCAAGAATAATGAGAAGCAAACAAAGAAATTTTTTAATAAAATGATTCCAAATCATATATATATATATATTACAAATAGTGGTAGAAGCGCGTCAATTAATCTTTACATGATCTCTTACTGTGTGATACCTATATTCTATTTGCTTGAATTTATTTAAAAATTCTTAAAAATTTATCTTAGAAGTGCTTTTGTATTAACTTTCATTTGAAAAGTGTTGAAAATTTAACTTTTTCTACTAAAATATTTAATTTTTAATGTAATCAACAGTACACTCAAATTTCTATGTCATAATTGTTTTAAACATTTTACATAGTTTTAGTTTATTCTGTAAATTCAAATAATAAAGATTAACTCTGTTTTTATAAATTACGTACATTAATTCCAATAAAAAGCATGCTAACATTAATAAAACAATCGAAATTTCGCCAACTTATATGTAATAAATGTACCTAATTTAGAAAATAAGCTTTTTTCGGGTATCCCGGGTATCCGTTTCCCGGAAGTTCAAAAGTCCGGGAAATCCCAAACCCTAGTACATACACATAAACATACATATGTATGTGCATAATAGCAAATCAAATTTCACATGCAGACGCTAATTCAAAACGTGTAAAAATTATGCTTAATTTTAGCTCCACCTCTCGCTTCGAAATGCGGTCAATATTGGTATAACTTTAAAACGAGAGCATTAAGTGTGTGTGTTTTATACAATCCAACAGTAGGTCAAATGATCACTTTTTCTGTGCAAAAGTAGTAAAAACAAAAGTGACATTTTAATTTTTTTTTCGTTGTTTTTAATTGTCAACACCTTAAAATAAAGAAACGTTATTTTAATTTTCGGAAAATATTAAGCAATGTCGCATATTTTTGCAACTAAGTCAATAGATTTAAGTTTTTCTGAAAATAAACTTGTGAGTTCAGTAGAAATCGGTCAACTTTAAATGCGATTTTCTCGAATTGCGTTGGCATTAACTCATTACTGTGAAATGGAAAATAAAGCGACAAGTAATTATTCATGTTTTTTATAAAAAGTGTTTCATATATATAACGCTATTCTTTAAAATAACTCACTATAATGATCTATAGCTTAATCGGTATAATTTATCATAAGCATTGATCTTATGTAGGCCTTCAAAAATTTTGACTTCATTTGATCCCTTTCAAATTTAAACTATAAATTAAGTAATAATCAATGAGTTATTTGCAATTTATTTCAAAGTGCGATTTTTGCGTTTTGTGAGTAATGCCTCTTTTTAGTAGGTAACATTTGTATGAAAACAACTGAACTCTTGATGAAATTAATGAAAAAGAAGAGAATTTTTTTAATTTAAATCTACCAAATAAACTAGATTTAAGCAACTAGCTAATGTTTTGTTAAAATTAAAATATTTTAATGCATATATCGACTGTTGTTATTAAAGGGTTAATTTCTGGTCTTTAATGGGTTAAATTTAAGTTTGAAGACATTATCTCCGAATTTGCATTGAACACCATGATTTGGCAGGCGGATTTAGTTTCGCACAGAAAAGTGGTGATTTGACCTATAGTGAATCGGTAAGCTTGCCACGATGTGTTTTTACATCTGACATGTCATCATTCAGAGCATATCTAATTTTGCATGGCTGTCAAATTTATCTTATCAAAATTATCTATTATCAAAATTAAGTCTCACTCGTCGTATATATTTCGCACAGCCTTTGCAAAAATCTAGACAGTTTTAGGTTTAGTTGTTTTTGCGCTGTAAGAATCCATCTATTTTTAAGATTTTTTGTTTAAATTCAAAGTCACCAAGTTAACAACAATGTAATAATATGGTTCGATATCGAATGCCATAATCTCAAACTGGAAAAACGTGATCAAATCAGCTCGTTATCGAAAGCGACGATTAGACATTGTACTTATTATACATTGTGTAGGACCTCCGTAAGGACTTCCCAGCCTATAAAAAGGCATTATTAATTTAAAAGAAAATTAATAAGCCTATAAAATAAGAAAATATTTAAAGTATTTCTTATTAAAAAAAAAATAATAATAATATGTAAAAAAGTATATTTTGGTGGTTTTTCAAAATTTTGACCTTTGTCCTCATTATGGCACGGGTTGGCTTCATCCAATCAGCCTGAAAATTTCTTGGTGTGTAAGTATATTACAAGGTCAACCACATTTAATTTTATTTTGCATTTTAGATGACGACATATATATTATTATATTGATATTATTATTTATTTTCTGCTTTCCTTTTTTCTCTAGATTTTAATAAATTCGTCCAGAACTGAGAAATTACGTGACATTATTTTGTTAAAACTTATTATTGTAAGCGGATTTTATCCCAAAATAGCTATAGCAGACGAATTCAATTATTGCAAGAGCGGATCACAGCAATTTTTTCATACGTTCTTAAAACCTTTTACAACCGTTCATCCAAATTCCTATTTTTTCAAATCATTTGATATTTTAAAATTAAATGATAGTGATATCTTAGATAAACCTTTGTATTACACTCCTAAGCAAGTGTTGAGTAAAGCGCATCAAGTTCTGTGCTACCAGTAAGTTGTATACATTCTACATTTAATTACTGCAAAAACGTCATAACTCAAAAAAAACTGTTTTGCAGAAAACGGGTTTTAAGTTTTCAATTTACATATATTCAACTTAATGGAAAAAGAAAATTTTATTTTTCTCTCAGGAGTTTAGAATACAAAATATTTGTATGAAATTTGCACAAAATATGAATAATGATATGATTTTATTAAGTCAAAACTAGGCAATTTTTATTTACGACGTTTTTAATGAGTAAATGAGCGATATGTATGTGCATCAGTGATGGCAAATTGGTTTGGGTATCAGAAAAATATATCGTACTTTTTAAATACCTGGAGTAACGAGTTTTGGTTAATGTGCGCTTACATTCACAAAAAAACAAGTGATTTTTCGTTTAACTTGACATAAAGGCTTGCTGCTCATATTCTTCAAAAAGTAAAGAATACAATTATGCTAGGTTTTAAGACTATAGAAAGAAACCTTGTTATTTTGTTATTTAAGGTGGCCAGATTTCAGAGAATAAAAAATATTACATCAACAAATGTAATCAACATTGTTCTTGAATTCAATTTTAAAGACCCCCGACGGAGTTGGCGCAGTAAAAAAACAGAAAAACAGAAAAAACTCCAAAAAAAATATTTGCAATATCACAGCCCTATCAATCTCCATATAACACCCAAAAAATAAATATTTTAAATATGGAGCTTGGTTCATAGTTAGAGAATGCAAATGAAGGTGAGGCTACCTTGTTTAATCTGCCTTAAGGTTAACGATACTTTCTAATCGTGAAAAAGTGCTAACAGATATTTCAAAAGCAAAAGTTCAATAAAAACGAATATTACAAATGGCTGATATACAAAAAAAAAATTACAAAAAGAGGACACCAAATAACATCAAGTTAAAATAGAAGATTGCCCTCTAAAATATAAGACGTATGGTCACCTAACTTAATTCACAGTTTATGATATCAAACGAAATTTCAAACAAATTCCATTTAAACTCTATTAAAATGTTTTTGGTTAAGTTAGGTTGACGTGAGGAGTTAATCAAAGACGAAGCCCCGCCTGCATAAGAACTTAGTATCATTGACGTAGTCCCGACTTTATTCCACTCAATACCTCTAAGTGAGATTTCGGCTGGGTGAAAGATGGACAATCATAAAGAAAGTGCTCCATTGTCTCAATGGCATCCATGCTTGCCTTCCATTCATTCTTACCTCTGGCTCCAATCCGGTTCAAGTGCTTTCGTAAGTTAGAGTGCACCGTTAAGATACCGATTAGAGCATTCATATAATCGGGGTTTTGCTTTAATTGGTTAATCGCTCGATTATTTTTTTTTTAATACATGTATTTATTTATTGTATCTTCAAATATGAACTAACAATAAGTATTCAATCTTAAATTTATAAAAAAAATTATTAGGCCCTACCAGTGTTGAACATAAACTTAGTGATAGTTATAAATAATACATTAGTAGTGATAATCAAAACAGGGAAATTAAGTATTTTCAAGTAGTCCCATCTGGAGTGTTAAGTATAAGAGCCCGCGTGCCCCTCTTTTTTAGGCGGATGTGTCCAGTAAAGTTCAAAATATTACGAGGAAGCGGATTAGGATGTAACTTGACTTTTGTTAAATATTTGCCTGCGTATTTTGCAATTTCTTCAGTCACTAGTGGCATATTTAAATCACGATGTATAATAGAATTTTTGATGTACCATGGAGCCGATGTTATCAAACGTAAAATTTTGTTTTGCCTTCGTTGGATTCTCTTGACATTGGGAGCTGAAGCAGTGCCCCATAACTGAATTCCGTAGCACCATATTGGCTTCAAAAGCGACTTGTATAGTAAAAGTTTGCAGTCTAGGCTGCGTGTTGAATTTCTGCCAATCAACCAATATATTTGAGTTAACTTAAATTTCATCTGAGTTAGCTTAGAGTCAATATGATGTTTCCATGTAAATCTTCAATCAAGTTGTATACCAAGGTATTTCACTTGGGAATGTTCAGGAATATTTTGATTGTTGATTCGAATGGGGGATCAAGTATCTCGTCGTAGGGTAAACGTTATATGGCCACACTTTTGTTCATTGACTTTAATTCTCCATAAGTTCAACCATATTTCCAGCTGGGTAATATGTTCCTGAAGATTGCTGGATACCTCATAAGGGTTTTCGTGCACACTCGTACAGGCTGTATTATCGGTAAATGTAGAGGTGTGGATATTATTGCTCACAGGCATATCACAAGTATATATTAAATACAATACAGGACTCAGAATACTACCCTGTGGCACACCAGAAGTAATAGATTCGGGCACACTCGTGAACTCTCCTTCCACAACAGTGAACTTCCTATCAATAATATTACTTTTCAAAAGCGTTTGAATGTTTATTGGCAGATATGTCTTCAATTTTAAAACTAAAAACTAAAAAACATCAATAAAGAGAGCATAACAATACTTCTTTTCTTCAAATGTTCTTCTTACAACTTGGACCACTATATGCGTTTGTTCAATGGTGCTATGCTGACTTTTTAAGCCAAATGTCCGGGATGCACCCATTATCAGTACGTATGTTTTGCATTGTAGTCACCAGCTGCCACGAAACAAGATCCAAGCGATTTGTAGAACTTCTCATACTGATCTTCGGTACTGAAAATCTGGGAGGTGAGTAAATTGATTATATTACGAAATTCGCAGAAAAATTTTCTACGAAAATATTCGTTGCTTGCAAATATTCTTCACTAAGGTTGTCAAGGACATAGTGCTTGAGTCTTGACTTAATAAAAATTACTGATCCACCGCATGCTCTCCCTCTCGGGTCCCTTGTATCATATAAAGTGTAACCATTAATTTTGAATAAGCTTCTTGAGGTCAAATGAGTCTCAGAAACCAAGATTATAAAAATATTTTGTTCCATGAGGAAGTGCTCAAATTCATTTTTATGTTTTTAACGTGTTCATGGTTTATTAACTAATGCTTGAAGCAGTGTATTCTGCATTCGCAGCATTTCTTGCATCATACTTGTCATATTTGTAGTAAAGTTTCTTATAGTTAGCACCAGATTCTTAATAGTAGCTTCAAGGCGACTATAGTTAAAGCTTGAGTTTGAATTCGTTGAATTATTTGGCGGTGGAACATTTTGTGTGCGAATAGAACTAGTCTTAGCAGCATCAGCATACGATACACGTGAAGTAACTGGTTGGTTCAGTTTACTTTATTTATTTATTTTGGGTATGGATTGGTGATCCTTACATACCATTTTTTTAATGCATGTATTTATTTATTGTATCTTCAAATATGAACTAACAATAAGTATTCAAATCTTAAATCTAGAATATAATTATTAGGCCCGACCACTGTCGGACATAAATTTAGTGATAGTTATAAATAATAAATAAGTAGTGATAATCACAAAGGAAAAAAAAGTATTTTCAAGTAGTCCCATCTGGAGTGTTGAGTATAAGAGCCTTTATGTCCCTCTTTTTTAGGCGGATGTGTCCAGTAAAGTTCAAAATATTACGTGCAAGCGGATTAGGATGTGATTCGAGTTTTGTTAAATATTTGTCTGCGTATTTTGCAATTTCTTCAATCACTAGTGGCATATTCAAATCACGATGTATATTTGAATTTTTGATGTACCATGGAGCCGTAAAATACGTAAAATTTTGTTTTGCCTTCGTTGGATTCTCTCGACATTGGAAGCTGAAGCAGTGGCCCATAGTTGAATTCCGTAGCACCATATAGGTTTCAAAAGTGACTTGTATATCAAAAGTTTGCAATCTAGACTGAGAGTTGAATTTCTACCAATCAGCCAATGTACCTGAGCTAATTTTAGTTTCATTTGTGTTAGCTTAGAATCAATACTTACAGACCATAACAAAATATACTAAGAAACAACATTAATTATTAAGAAACAAAATAATACTGCATTTACATTTACAGAGGCATAGCTAAATTGAGCGGCATACCTAAGCTATTTGACAAAATAGTAACTGATATACTATCCCATCAAATATCATCATTACTTTCACCTCACCAACACGGGTTTAGAAATTGCCGATCAACAGTTACAAATTTATTAGAATTTACAACAAATGTAGTATCTTCATTTTACAAAGGCATGCAGACATATACAATCTATACGGTTTTCGGCAAGGCATTCCGTAAAGTTAATCACGATATCCTCATTTTTAAATTAGACAAAATTGGACTATCACCCGTTCTCTTGAATTGGATGTTATCATATCTTAAGAACAGATTTCAGTATGTTCTCTTCAAATACCAAAAGTCAGAGATTATTTCAGTCTCGCCTGGTGTGCCTCAAGGTATCCACCTAGGCCCGTTATTGATTTTAATATTTATTAATAATTTACCTTCTTGCATCGCACTTTCTAAATTAGCATGAATAACCCTAACCTATCAACCTTATTACAAATAGATTTAAATAATTTCAACCGATGGTGTATAGTAAACTTAATGGATCTCAATTTGGAAAAATGCAAGCACATGTTATTTTACAGAGCAAATCCATTAGTATCTAATTATACGATAAATAAACATACTCTTGAAAAAGTTGATACATTCTTAGATCTTGGAGTACTTTTGGATAATAAACTAAGTTTTAACGCACACATCTCACAAACTGTAAATAAAGCCAGAGGAATATTAGGTTATATTAAGCGCTGGGGATATGAATACCTCCCTAGTAAGACCAACTTTGGAATATGCCTCTGTGGTCTGGTACCCACAATATGAAGTTTATATAAAAAAAATTGAGTCCGTACAAAACCAATTCCTTTTATTTTGCTTCCGAAGTCTTCTTTGGAATAGAGATACTAACCTTCCATCATATGAAAGCCGCTTAGCACTCATTAAACTTCCTACACTAAAAAGTAGAAGAGTATATTTGAATATATTGTTTATTATGAATCTAATTAATGGCAATACCACTTCTAAAACTCTTCTGCGCAAAATTGAATTCGTAATTCCAAATCGTCCACCTCGAAATTATGTTCCTCTTAAACTCCAATATTTCCGATATATTAGTATATTGATTTTTCATCAAATCCTGATGTCCTAAAAAGGAATATTATTAATTTATTAAATCGTTAAATGTATTAACAATATCATGAGTTGTTATTAATTCGCTTTAAAAAAAACATTGTTATTTAGCCTGTAAGAAAATTATTATCATATGCTTTTATGTACATAAATAATAATAAATAATAACAGAACTAAAGCTTTGAGCATAATCAATAAATTTATAATACTTGTTAAAATCAGAACAAATTCTTAATAATGGAACCCAGTTGGCATTGTTAGATCTGTAAACTTGTAGGGACAGCGGTATATAATTACGTGTAGGACGTGATGGAACATTAAAACAAATATTACTTATCAAAAATTAACTGGAAATATTTCCTTTTATAAGATTAAGAAGAAAAGTTACATTTAACATTATTCTGCGACTTTTAAGCAATGGTAGTTTGATTAAAGCAAGTCTACTATTATAAGATGGTAAATTTTGCATATCCCATTGCAAACCACAGAGACAAAAAAGCAAGAACTGCTTCTGAACAGATTTAACAGTGTTAACATGAACATTATAGATTGGATCCCAAATTATTGAACCATATTCAAGAATTGGCCTGACTAGAGATGTATACAATTGCTTTGTTATATACGGGCCAATAACTCCTTTGCCTAGCGTTTTATAAATCTCAAGACAGAACGCGCTTTGCTTACTGACAATGAAATGTGGCGAATGAAATTTAGTTTTGCATCCAGTAAGATTCCAAGATCTGAAACCATATCAACTTTCTTTAATATATGGTCATTCAGAACATAATTTACATTTAAATGAGATCTCCGAAAGAAACTCATAATATTGTACTTTTTGTGATTAAGTTCCATAAGATTAATTTTACACCAGGAACTAAACGCATCTAAACCATGTTGTAAGAAAGTATGATCAGCATAGCAATTATAGGTTTAAAAAATTTTGACGCCATCTGCGTACATAAGGATATTTGAATATTTTATTACTCTTGGCAAATCATTAATGAACACAGAAAAAACAATGGCCCAAGATGGCTTCCTTGTGGAACACAATATTTAACATATATTGGCTTAGATGTCTGTTCTTTGAAATAATTTTTTTAAAAAGCTTTGGCAGTGTACTAAGCTTAGCAATGCCTCTATAATTTGCGATATTACTTTTACAGCCAGATTTAAATAAAGGAATTGCAAATGAATCCTTCGAAAATGTGGGGAAATAGCCATTTTTTATTGATATACTAAAAAAATATGTTAACGGAGAAGTAAAAGCAGCAGCACAATTAATGAGAAGAGAACTCGGAATTCCATCAGGTCCACATTTATTTATATGAAAATTTTAATTTTCTCAGACAGTTAAAAACAGTTGTTTCGTCTACGAGTGCCATAGATATACCCAAACTCGAATATTCAAGAAAAGGATATTAAGAATTTTCATCATATTGTTTATTAGAATATGTTGTTGAAACTAAAAATTTTCAAAAACGGTAAAACTAAAAAAACCGAAAACTATAAAATCGCCAAACCAAAAAAAAAAACTCGCCAAAAATTAAAAAAAATCGCCAAAATTAAAAAAAATTTCTAACACTAAAATAAATCGCCAAATTCGAAAAAATCGCCACAATGGAAAAAAACGCCAAAATAAAAAAAACGCCAAAAATCTAAAAAAAACGCGAAAATGTCGCCAAAACTAACAAAAAAATTAAATAAAAAAAATCGCAAAAATGCAAAAAATCGCCAAAAATGAAAAAATCGCCAAAATGAAAAAACGCCAAAAACCGAAAAAAAATCGCCAAAACAAGAAAATAAAGTTTCAAAACTAAAAAAGGAGCCAAAACTTAAAAAAAGTCCCCAAAAACTTGAAATTTTCAAAAACGGCAAAACTAAAAAAACCGAAAATTAAAAAATTGCCAAACGAAAAAAAATCGCCAAAAACTAAAAAAATAGCCAAAACGAAAAAAATCGCCAAAACTTAAAAATAAATTTCTAACACTAAAATAAATCGCCAAATTCGAAAAAATCGCCAAAATGAAAAAAACCCCAAAAGGAAAAAAAAACGCCAAAAATCTAAAAAAATTGCCAAAACGCGAAAATGTCGCCAAAACTAAAAAAAATTTAAATAAAAAAATATCGCAAAAATGAAAAAAATCTCCACAAATAAAAAAATCGCCAAAATGAAAAAACGCCAAAAACCGAAAAAATTGCCAAAACAAGAAAATAAAGTGTTAAATCTAAAAAAGAGCCTAAACTTAAAAAAATCGCCAAAACCGAAAAAACGCGAAAACCGCCAAAACAAAAAAAAAAAAACCGAAAAAAACCCAAAAACTAAAAAAATGCCAAAACTATATATTATATAGGATTAAGTTTGTATTATATTACATATCTAGTGTTCGTACGGAACCCTTCGTGCGCGAGTCAGAGTCGCACTTTACTGAATTTATTTTAAATTTTAACACTAAAATTGTTGTAGTCGGTATAAAAATACACTAATTTTACTAATTTCAAGTTTCAATATACAATTGTATGTATATTACATGGGATTTTAACATTTTTCGTTGCTCGTTTTGTAACACCCTTTAATTTTTAATTCTCATGTATTTGTTGTTGTAGCGGCTAAGGTTCTACATGCTGTGTCCAAATTTCAGGTCCGTAGCTACGGTTCCTGAGAAAATACCGTCTGACGGACAGACGGACAGACAAACAGCGTAGCGAAAACAATAGGGTTCCTTTTCACCTTTGGTGTACGGAACCCTAAAAAATTCAGCAAAAACATTACTTATTGTTAAATCATCATCAGATTCAAAACAAGCAAGCTTCATAACTGGAGGAAATTATATTGAACGTCGCTTGGAGTTAACAAAATTGTAAAAGGATTTTGGATCAGACCTTATATTACTGGGAATTCGATTTAAATACGAGTAGTAGCAAGATTGGTTGTTTAAAGTCTATTTTACACGTGCGGAAGAGTATTTAGCAAAATCAATATAGGATCCAGACTTTTTATATATTTTATACAACTTGTTCTTTTTATTTTTTAGAGATGATAAGTGCTTTTATCCCCATGGTGGACATAGCGATTTGATTCAACAATTTTAGGAATACATTGCTCCATATACGCATAAATTGTTTTGTAAAATAAATCAATTAAGTTATCAATATCTTCAGGGCAACTAATATTGTTACGTGGCAAAAGTATTTAAACCCAGTTAGTGTTATTTAACAGTTCATTAAGCAAATTATAGTCGGTTTTATTGAAACAATAACTTTTAGTTTTTGATATAGTATTTGCTACAGTTGGATTGAAATTAGAGATGTTGATTTCAATTGTAGGATGATGACTATCTTCAGGAAAAGACACTGCATCACGAAGATGGACAGTAATGTCAGAACTATTGTTTACGAAAACTAAATCAAGTAATTTTAGATTATCATTTAATATTCCATTCAATTGATAAAGATCAAGGTTAAGAAGCGAATATATGAATTCCATGTGATGTAAAAAATTCCAGGAAACGGAAGGCATATTAAAATCTCCAACAAAAATTACAATATCATTCAGGCTAGAATTGTTTGTTATATATTTAATCGCTTCAGCATGTTTACGGTACACAATATCAGAAGAATTCCGAGGAATATACGAGGAACTAATCAATATATTTCTAAACTTCAATTTAATTTTGACAGAAATAAACTCAATATCCAAGTTAGAGTTCTGTAGTAAAACTTGTGAGGAAAGACGAATGGAAACAGCAATTAAAACACCTCCACCTCTAATATTACATCCGCGATCACGTCTATAAATTTGATAATTGTCACAGAAAATTTATGTGTTTAAAACATTTTCAACAAGTCAAGTTTCCGTAAAGATGATAATACTGCAATTAAAACCAAAGCTATTATTGTAAAGAGATGACAACTTAGAGTTAATGCTTCGCACATTTTGGTAGGTTATGGAAATGACATCAGATAAAGTACTTAGTTTTTTTTTGCTATTTAAATCAGGAACTGGAAGATGGGCCACATTTCTTTGGCTTTCACTGTATACATATTTTCTTATAAATGCATGTACAGTCCAAAAATTAGGATCAATTATATCATTAAATATTTCTTCAGAGACTGTTATTTTAATGCTCGGTATTGATCTTGGTTGAGAATACACGTATTTATACGCAGAAACAATGGAATTAGTTTAAATCCTGTTTTTTATATAAAAAACGACATCATTCACAGTTGTATCAGAAGCGAGACGTGAAACAAACACACTTTTATTCTTATTAACTGGAATAGCTCTTAATGGCCTCGTATTAATTGTAGGCGTAATCGAAGTTTCAGTAATCGGCAAATATCGACATGTATTTTCATGCGACAAGCTAGGTTCAATCGTGTTAATGTTATTGTTATGTTAATGTTATTCACGGGTTCAGACGGGCGATTTCCAACTAATAATGATAAATTTTCATTAACCGGAGTAACAGAGTTTACAAAAGATGTTGAAGTATTAGTAATTGGTGTTGGTAAATTTGAGGATGATGAAAAACATTCGGATGAAGTAGAATCATCAACACATACGTTTTGGGAAGATACATATGTTAAGTAGTTTTCTTACGTTTAGGAGAAGTACTTCGTTGAGAAACTGCAAAATTTTCTAAATTATGGTATTTTGTAAAAACTTCACCAAACTGCGAAAATTTAAATTGTAAGCTTAAAAATTCATTACTAATTTTTTAGAATTCATCTTAAGAATTTTTAAACAAATTATAAAATGCTATACCGATGTTTTTGCAATTATTGCATGACCAATGAAGGTTCTTTGTAGGATCAGCAAGTGCATCAGCGTCTCGAGTTAATTTGGGTTTTTGACCCATAGCCTGTTTAACGAAAGAATATAGTGGGCACCCTCTATAGTTAGCGGTGTGATTGCCTCCACAATTACATTTTTTCTGCTTGATCTTTTGGCTTAGTGCAGCTAGCAGTAGCATGCAATTCACCGCAGATAACACACACTGTATGTAACTTGCAGTAAGTTTTCGTATGGCCATATTCTTGGCAATTATGGCACTGTACGGAACCTGAACACTTACGTGGCTCTTCGACTGTGATTTTTCGATGTAAGAGATACTTTACGCTATAAATTGGATGGGTTTTTTTTCTTTCAATTGTATGTCATTAGGCTCCAGTTCAACCCGAAATAGGGATTGGGGGACCTTTTCTCTATTAATTATGTTGGTAACATTTTTTACCTTAAATCCTGGGTCGACAAGTGCACATTTTACTTCTTCGGGTTCAACATATGAATCTATGCCATTTAATACTATCTGTAGGCCTTTAGCAGTCTTAAGTTGGTATGTGTAAAAATTTGTTTTATTTTTTTCGAATTCACTAACAATTTTTCGGAAATCTTTTTCATTATATATTTGGATATTACCTCGTTTAATTGGAATGATGTGAAAAGTATTTTCACCAATGGTCGACAGTAGTTTTTTTATAAGCGTTTTAGAGTTTTTTTTCAGTTCTCGTTGTACCTTCATAGTGAATAGTCGATTAGCGGAATTTTTCTTAAATACTTACTAAACAAACAAAACATTATACAAAAAAAAATATTCGTAGTACATATTATTCGTAATACACAGAAAAAATTATTCCCAAAAAATTTTTAAACAAATATTTGTTTGAAATCAAACTCAGTTTCAGTAAATATTCTGTACTGTTCCACTAAATTAATTTGTACCAAAAAACTGTGTAGAGAAGAAACAGACCACCACGTTTGTCGGCTACTTCTCGGCATTTACATGTATACAACACGATCAATCAAAATAAACAACAACAAATGCAACAACACACTGAAATAATATTTTCTCTCAGCCGAACTATGATTAATTTAAATTTTTACAAAATTTTTATCAGAATTTACAAAATTATTTGTAGGACCGCATTCAAATAAAATATTTACTGATTCAACGAACTTGGGTACTGAGAATGAAATTTAGTTTTTTCTGTGTAGGTACATACTGACTGTAATAAATAAGCTTTATTGCTTTGTTAATATTTTTTACGTAGTAGAAATAACAAAAACCAAAAAAACCGCAAAAAAACACAAATAAAGTGCCCTTGAGAAATATATACTTTATATAAGTACCTCAAATACAAAAAATTTTGAAATGCTTATTTTACTGTGAGTTCTGAAACTGTTAATGAAATCAATGAAAATAAAAAAATCTGATGATAATAGTACTATGAGTTCTGGAGCTGAAAACAATAAAAATAAAAAATCTGGTGATAGTATTTTTCTAACGGCAAATCCAATTTTTCGTCAGCGTTCAACTTCGCTTTGCCCAATGCCAACTAGTGATTTGTTAACATTTGAGTTGCCTGGTACTTCTTCATTTAAGTCAGCGATATCATCCGCTTCTGGCTCGTGTTCATCACTTAATCAAATTATCACTTTAGATAACAGTAGTCAAAAATTTAAAGTTCAAGTCGGAATGGACAGATATATTACAGTTGTAAAGCGAGGGCGAAGCCCAAATTGTTTAAAAATCTCATCGCTTCCCAAGATATCCAGGGATGACGACGCTGCATCAATTAATCGTAGTAATCGTTTTTCAGTATTGCAGGCTAATAATGACCAATCCGCTGTATCTTCGACAAAAACCTCCAAACCACCACCAATATATTTGAGAGAAAAAAATTCTAACTCCCTTATTAATAACAAAAATTAAAAATTTTAAAAACCCCCGACTTTTTTCAGAAAAGATGTTATATCTTCTAAGCGGCTGGACCGATTTTCTTCAAACATAGCTAAGAACCCTCTCGATCAAGTCATCTTTCAAAAAGAAAAAACCAAATGAAAATCGGTCCAGCCGTTTGGCCTGTACGTGGACACGGACAGACACATAGATACACAGACACACACTACAACTTATAACACCCCTTTTTTTAGTCGGGGGTTAAAAAATTTGCCTAGTCAATTGGTGAGAACGCATTTCACGTTATTCCAATAAAACTTGGTAACATTGACGAAATTAAAATTAAAATATATAAAGAAAAAGATTTCTGCAAAATAGTAACAGAATTCGAAAAAAAATAAAACAAGTTTTTATACGTACCAGCTTAAGGGCCATTTTCACAACTTAACTTTAGTTAAAGTTGGATTTTGTCTGCCCGATAAATATCTTTGCGTTTTTACTAATTAAATTTTTCATTGTTCTTATTATCAATAACAATAATATTTAATGGATACAAAAATAATAAATGCAGGTTTAATAATACAAAGCCATTTATCGGGCAGACAAAATCCTGCCTTTAGCTAAAGGCAAGTTGTGAAAATGGTCATAAGAGTGCTAAAGGTATGCAAATCGTATTGAAGGGCATTGATTCTTATGTTAATAACGAAGAAGTAAAAGATGCACTCATCATACAAGGATTTGAGGTAAAAAATGTTACTAATATATTCAATAGGGAGAAAATCCCCAGCCTCTATTTCGTGATGAACTGGAGCCGAATGATATAACGTTAAAAATAAAAATAAATTCAGTAAAGTGCGACTCTGACTCGCGCACGAAGGGTTCCGTACGAACACTAGATATGTAATTTAATACAAACTTCATCCTATATAATATATAGTTTTGGCATTTTTTTCGTTTTTGGGGTCTTTTAGGTTTTTTTGTTTTGGCGTTTTTTGCGTTTTTTCGGTTTTGGCGATTTTTTTAAGTTTTGGCTTTTTTTTAGTTTTGACACTTTATTTTCTTGTTTTGGCGATTTTTTTCGGTTTTTGGCGTTTTTTAGTTTTGGCGACTTTTTTTATTTTTGGCGATTTTTTTCATTTTTGCGATTCTTTTTTTATTTAAAAAATTTTTTTAGTTTTGGCGACATTTTCGCATTTGGCGATTTTTTCGATTTTTGGCTTTTTTTTCATTTTGGCGATTTTTTTCATTTTGGGGATTTTTTCGTATTCGGCGATTTATTTTAGTGTTAGAAATTTTTTTTAATTTTGGCAATTTTTTTCGTTTTGGCGATTTTTTTTAATTTTTGGCGATTTTTTTTTGGTTTGGCGATTTTATAATTTTCGGTTTTTTTAGTTTTACCGTTTTTGAAAATTTCAAGTGTTTGCCTCTTACAGTTTCCAAGATATAGCAAATTGTCAAAATTACATAGTAAAATTACATTAACTGAATGACCACCCTTTAATTTAAATTTGTTTGTATAAAAATACCATAATTTTACAAATTTCAAGTTTCAATATACATACGTTCATACAATTGTATGTATATTACATGGCATTTTAACATTTTTCGTTGCTCGTTTTGGAAGACCCTTTAATTTTTAATTCTCATGTATTTCTTGTTGTAGCGGCCAAGGTTCTACATACTGTGTCCAAATTTCAGTCCGTAGCTCTTACGGTTCCTGAGAAAATACCGTGTGACGGACAGACGGACAGCGTAGCGAAAACAATAGGGTTCCTTTTCACCTTTGGTGTACGGAACCCTAAAAACGACACCACGCCGATCGATTGGAGTGCAGAAACACGCGAATCTTTTCAATCATGCAAGAACGCCTTAGCTAACGCTACTCTGCTCAATCATTTTGTAATGACTGATCCACTTACTTTAACTATAGACGTGTCAAACAAAGCAATAGGTGGAGTAGTCCATCAAATTATCGAAGGTAAAAGTCAACCCTTGGGTTTTTACTCACAAAAACTCACTCCGGCTCTACAAGCCTACATCACATACGACCGCGAACTGCTAGCTATCTTTAAAGCTGTCGAGCATATCCAGTATATGTTAGAGGGAATAAATTTTACAATTTTTACCGACCACAAACCCCTCACATACGCTTTTATTGAGAAGCGCAACAAATCATCTCCAAGGATAATTCGGCAGCTGGATTTCATCAGTCAGTTCTCTACTGACGTATGTTACATAGAAGGAAAGAACAACAACACAGCAGATTTTCTTTCTAGGATTTGTTACATCGAAAAAAGTTTAAATTTTGAAACACTGGCAACTGAGCAAACTCAAGATACAGAACTGGCTAGTTTCTTACAATTTGGTAATAAAAATTCACTTTTGCTAAAAAGTTCCCTATTCAAAATTCTAATCAATCAATCTATTGTGACACGAGCAGAAATTCAGTAAGACCTTTCGTTCCAGTATCTCTAAGACAGCAAGTAATTAAAAAGATGCACAGCTTATCACATTCCGGAAAAAAGGGGACTGAAATTAGTGTCGGATCGGCCATCAATGTCCAAAGATGTTGCAAAATTTGTTAAATCCTGCCTGAGTTGCCAAAAAAATTAAGTAAATAAGCATAATAAGGCTCTTTTAGGCAATTTTGGTAAGACTGCTCAGCATTTTGACCACATCCACATCGACATCATTGGCCCGTTGCCTCCAGCCAAAGGCTATCGTTATTGCCTAACTTGCGTCGACTGTTTTTCTAGATGGGCAGTGGACATACAATTGACAGACATAACCGGCGAAACAATCGCTTTCGCTTTGATCAATGGCTGGATCTCGTCATTTGGCGTACCTCAACGAATCGCAAGTGCTTCAGGTCGACAATTCGAATCGTAAATTTTTAAAGAATTGATGCAAATACTCGGCATTCACTATCTTACAACAACAGCGTATCATCCACAAGCGAATGGATTGGTCGAGAGGTGGCACCGTACGTTAAAGACCGCCATAAAATGCCATTCGACAGAAGACTGGTACTCCATCTTACCCATCGTTTTACTCGGTCTTCGGGCGACAATAAAAGACGATATTGAAGCTAGCCCAGCTGAAATGGTTTCTGGCTCTCCACTGCGCATTCCGGGAGATTTTTTTTTCAAAATTCAGAAGCAAATAATGACAGAACCGAATTTGTCAAGTTATTACGCTGCCAAATGCAGTCACTAAAATGTACATGTGCCTCCCGTCACCATATAGAAAAATCTTTTCTTCAGCCAGATCCAACAAATACACAAAATAACGTTGACGCTACGAAGCCACAATCGGAAAGCCAAGAAAATGTTAAGAAGACAACACGGTCTGGAAGGCATGTGCGTTTTCCAATACGTTACCTGTAGCGCTTCCATTAGAGGCGAAGCCCTGTGGCATCTCACCAACTTTACATAAAAATGCATCAATGCCTTAAATACAAATTTTTACAACATGTATATACATATGTTCCTTTTTTATTTAACTTTGGCAAAAAAGATACTTCCGCTCTTTTTTTTAAATCGTCGACACGCGAACACGCCTTCATTATTTTTCTTTTATATTAAGTAAATTAATATTAAATTTTAATAATACCAACAACGTAATTAGTTTTCATTAAAACAACTATCCCCAAATAGTTAAGTAAAACCACATTGCTATAAATAGTCAAAGCCTCCAATCAATTAAACTAAAAATAAACCCGTTAATATGGCAACCATGTTTAAAACTAGAAACAGAAAGCATATGAAAGCACGAAGCTTGCTAATTCAAGGGGTTGCACTACCGCCTGTGTGGTTCAGCTGAAGACTGCGGAACACTGTATTAATACACTGAAAATAATAACAACATAAATGCTGTTCCTTTTTATATATGGAGCATGGACGGCATTAAGAACTCTAAAATTGTACCAAAAACTTTCAAAAATTGTACTTTTGGAAGTGCATAAGTTTTTTTTAAGTTCAAATTACATATTTTTAGCGGTTTTTATTAAAATAATCGACTTTGTTCTGGATACCAAAACATTTTCACAAATTTGCTTGTAAGTTGGGATGTCAAAGCAATAAACTTTAAAATATACTAATTAATGGCATGTTCACATTTTTTCTATATATACTGGTATTTATTTATAGTATCTTCAAAAATTAACTAAAAATAAGTATTCAAATCTAATTGATAAATATAATTGATTAGGACCGACCAGTGTCAGGCATAAACTTAGTCAGAGTAATTAATAATTCATAAATGTCATTTTAAGCACAGAAATATTTTCAAGAAGTTTTATCTAGAATGTTGCGTATTAGAGCCGTAGTGTCCCTCTTTTTCAAGCGGATGTGTCCAGCAAAATTCAAGATGTTACGAGCAAGGCTATTATAGTGAGACTCGAGTTTTGTTAAGTATTTGTCTTCGTATTTTGCACTTTAGTCACTAGTGGCATATTTAAATCACAATGTAAATTTGAATTTCTGATGTACCATGGAGCCAATGTTATTAGTCTTAAAATCTTGTTTTGCCTTATTTGGATTCTCTCTATATTGGAAGCTGATGCAGTTCCCCTAACTATAATCCGTAGCACCATATTGGTTTCAAAATCGACTTGTATATTAAAAGTTTACTATCTATACTGAGTGTTGAATTTCTACCAATCAGCCAATGTATCTGAGATAGTTTAAGTTTCATTTGTGCTACTTAGAGTCAATATGGTGTTTCCATGTAAGCCGACGATCAAGGTGTATACCAAGATATATCACATATGAATGTTGAGGAACAACTTGACTGTTGATTCTATTGGGGGCAAGTATCTTTTCGTAGGGTAAATGTTATCTGTATGCACTTCTGTTTGTTTACTTTTATTCTCCATAAGTTTAACCATAGCTCAAGCTGTGTTATATGTTCCTGAAGATATCGGGATGCCTCATGAGGGTTTCCGTGCATACTAAGGCAGGCTATATCATCGGCATATCTAGAAGTATGGATATTACTGCTCACAGGCATATCACAAGTATAAATCAAATACAAAACTGGCCCTAGTATACTCCCTTGTGGTACACCAAATGAGATAGTTTCGAGCGTATTCATAAAATCTTCTTAAATAACAGAGAACGTCCGGGCTAAAATATAACTTTCCAAAAGTTTTAGAATGTTATTTGATAGATATGTCTTCAATTTTAAAATTAGGCCATCATGCCAAATAATACTTCTTTTCTTCAAATGTTTTTTTTATAAATTAAAATCTATGCGTTTGTTCAATGGTGCTATGCTGACTTCTAAAACCCAATTGATGGTCCGGTATGCACATATTATATGTTAGAATAGCGAACAAGTTTGTCATGAGCAGCTTTTCGAAGAGTTTTGACACAGTAGAGAGCAAACTTATTGGCCTATATGACTCAGCTTTGATAAGATCTTTGCCCGGTTTTGGAATCATTTTGACCTTGGCAAGCATTTAGTACTGTGGATATTACTCCAGTCGTAATATGGCATTAAAAATAAACAGCAGGATTTCTATTGCAATATGCGACAAGTTCATCAGCATCTTTTTACTAATTCCATCAATATCTGGAGCTTTCTTTGGTTTGAGTTGAGCAATTACTTTTTGTATACCACGCATCTTAAACTTTAAGGGTTGAGGGGGTAGAGCAACTACACTCGGCGAATCAGCAACACCAGTACATGTGTTTGGCGTAACTACCGATTTTAAGTGCTCAGCAAATATTTTACATTTTTCCGTACCGCTTCTTGCTCAACCTCCGGTAGATGTGCGCAAAGGTGGCTAAAACTCAGTGGGTGTTTTCAGCTTTTTAGCAGGCGGCACAGAGTAATTAGACGCTGGTGTGACATAAAGACCTTCCAGATAATTTTTAAGAGATGCAGTTTTTTCAGATGCAAGCAACTCTTTTAGTCGTTTAGTGCACTCTTTAAGTCTGATTTTATGTTGGGGTGATCTGTACTGTTGCCATTCCCTTCTAGCTCTTCTTTTTTCACGTACGAGACGTTCAATGTCTGTAGAATAAATTCTATTAAACGGAGTTTGCGGATGGGAGGTAGTGGCATGTTCAGCAGCGTGTTTAATATTTTCGTTAAGGTTATCAATGTTAGTTTCAATATCATCTGGTGTTCTTAGCTTAATATTTTCCGTGCAATGACTACTAAGATATATATGTATTTGTATTTAATTACTCGACCTTATTTTTAATATGAATTTGTGTGGTTTTATAGATATTGTATCTATTCAGGCTTTCAAGGTCATTCAATTTCTTTAAAATGTAATAAAAGACGTATTTGTATTTCATTTTTAATATATCCAACGTTTCGTTGGGATTTTCCAACATCTTCAGGGATAATTGTTTTTATTGAAATCTGGTAACATTGGTAATATATAAAAGAGCGAGTTTACATGCATATGTATGTAATTACAATTAATGATAATAGAGCATAAGCATTGACTTACATATTTTATCTTTTATTCCAATTTACTTTTAAGTTTTTGCGATGTATTTTAAAGAGACATAAAATGTACAACATAAAACACATAACGTAAAAAATAATTGCAAATATAAATAAAATAAAAATAAAATATCACTTCTAATATCACAGTTGGAATTACACTAAAGTCTAAACTAATACAATGCTATATCTGGCATTGGTGTTGTCTTTATCTGTTTTACTATTCATTGCTATGTCCATTTTTTGTTGTATACTTAAGCTTTCCAAAGTATAACGTTTATTGTGCCTTCTTTCTCTGTGAAGTATTTTGAATTTTTCTAGGTCAGGTGTATGTAAGTTGTCAATGCAGTGTTGAGATAATGCAGTAGAATGTCGGCTCTTTTTGATATCTGTGTCGTGTTCAGCAATTCTTACTGCCAAATTTCTTTTTGTTGTCCCGATGTACACTTGTTTACAGCTTTCATTTGTCCCCCCATTACATTTAATTTCGTATACTACGTTGCTTTGATCCTTTTTGTTTATTTTTGATTTTAGATTTGTGAGGAGTGTCTTTGTTGTTTTGTTTGATTTATGTGCAACTATAATTGCTTCTTCTTTGATAATTTGTTTTATGTGGGTGGTTTCGGCTAATTTTGGTATATATGATAAGCTTAAATATTTTGTGTTGCCAGATGTTTTTTCATTGTTTTCAGTTTTATGGTTTATTGATTTGTATATTAAATTATTTATCAAATTTATTGGATAATTATTATTTTTCATTATATCTTTGATTATTTTAATATTTTTAAATTTGTATTTGTCGTGGCTTAGGTGTAAAACGTTATTAATGAAATTATAAATTGTATTTATCTTCTGATTTAGTGGTTGTGTTGAGTTGTAATTTATGATTCTGCCGGATGCTATCGGTTTCATATACCAATCTGTTATAATTTTGTCTCTTTGCCTAATAAGTTTCATGTCAAGATAGGGTAAAGAACTATTTGCTTCCTTTTCAATTGTGAATTTAATTTTGTTGTGATAATTGTTAAATAGTTGCAAAATACTTTCTTCATCTTTTCTTTTAATAATTGCAAATAAGTCGTCAACATACTTTGTTAATAATTTAATCGTTATGTTTTCCTCGTTTAATTCTTTTGTTGTTTTTTCCAAGAGAGTGTCTAATACAATATCTGCGATCGTTGGTGAAAGAGGGTTTCCCATCGGCATACCATACGTTTGGTTGTATATGATATTTTCGTACATAAAATAATTATTTTCGTTCAGGCAAAACTGTAGAATTTTCAAAAACTGCGTTTTACGTATTTTCGTGTGGTTTTTCAAAAAGTTCCATTTTTCCATAATATTACTTATAGCTAGGTGTATAGGTATGTTAGTAAATAACGATACCACGTCCAAAGATATGAGAATTTCGTCTTCGTCCAAAACTATATTTTCTAACTTTGCTTTTAGTTCTAAGGAGTTCTTTATATTATATTCCGATGCAATTATGTTTTTCATAATCTTACCTATGTATTTGGAGAGATTGTAACATGACACTTCTACAGACGATGATATTGGTCTTAAGGGCATATCAGGTTTATGTATTTTTGGTAAACCATACAATATTGGAGCAGTGGCATGATCAGAAACCAGTCTATATTTCTCATATTGGGTGATATATTCTTTTTTATATAGATCCATTACCAATTTATTATTCTTCCGTTGTAGAGTTTGTATTGGATCTATGCGTACTGCCTTATATGTAGTTTTATTTTCTAAAAGTTTTTCCATGCCTCTTTTGTAATCTTCTTTATATAAAACAACAGTTTTGTTACCTTTGTCTGATGTTGTAATAACTATATTATCTTTATGTCTTCGTAGTAATCTCTTTGTATCTTCGTATATATTTAGTATAAGCTTTTCTTTTTGATTGTTTCTTGATGTCCTTTTATATGTTAAAATTCTGTTGGTTATTTTCGATCTAATAATATCTTTTCCTTTTTCATCTGTTAATGATTGTACCCATTGTTCTAAGTCCGCTATTAAATTAATTACGGAGAAATTATCTTTATTTGCAGGCAAAGAAAACTTTGATCCAAGGGATAGAAGCCATTTGCTTTCATCTGTAAAAACTATATCTGTTTTGTTAACGAACCATGTTGGGTTGAATTTAAAGTTGTATTTTTCATATTCCTTCTGTTTTAATTTTTCTATCTTGGCCGAGTGTGTCAGTTTATCTATTGATATAAAATTTTTATATCTTAGAGATTGCTTATATATGAAGTTTCTATATTCGTGAATATCTAGCACTAATTTTAAATCATGTTTTATATTGTCAATTTTCTTTTGCGTAATTCCTATATTAATATTGGTTTCTTTTATTTGTAAGTTAAGAACTTCTTTGTGAAATTTTTGTTCAGTCTTAATGTATTCTTGCGATATTTTCGTCATGCTAAACAAATGCGCTGTGTTTTTTGTCGTGTTCATTAGGTGAGTTGGTATTAATCCATTTTTTCGACAAGCTAATAAATATTTCAATCTTTCTTTTTGCTTGGCTAATCTTTTTATGTCATTACCCACATTATATTTCAATTTAATGTGTTGGAAAAAATGCATTTTTCTTTCAATTTTAAATAATTTGTTAATTCGGCGGGCCCTCCGATAATTGAATATATATGTATTTGTATTTAATTACTCGACCTTATTTTTAATATGAATTTGTGTGGTTTTATAGATATTGTATCTATTCAGGCTTTAAAGGTCATTCAATTTCTTTAAAATGTAATAAAAGACGTATTTTTATTTCATTTTTAATGTATCCGACGTTTCGTTGGGATTTTCCAACATATTCAGGGATAATTGTTTTTATTGAAATCTGGTAACATTGGTAATATATAAAAGAGCGACTTTAATATATGTATGAACATGCATATGTATGTAATTACAATTAATGATAATAGAGCATAAGCATTGACTTACATATTTTATCTTTTATTCCAATTTACTTTTAAGTTTTTGCTAAGATATTTTGTGAATCCCAGCCAATTAACACGATTGATCATCTTCGCATACAGGTGAGATAAGTCACTTCTTAGTGGGTAACAGATTGTAACAATAGTGGGTGAGTGATCGGAGGAGAGATCTAGAGAAGCTTCAATGCTAATTAAATCCCTAGAAATATTTTTCACGACGCCAAAATATATAACATACGGAATTTTTTGTATATCGGTAGGCAAATAAGTAGGCTTACCACTCGAAATAACATCCGAGCCCATTTTTGAAATTGTATTAAACAAAGCTCGACCTGTAGGTGTTACAAGGCGCGAACTCCAGTACGTTTATTTTGCATTGTAGTCTCCAGCTGCCACGAAACAAGATCCAAGCGATTTGTGGAACTTCTCATACTGATCTTCGATAACTGAAAATCTAGGAGGTGAATAAATTGATGATATCACAAAATTCTAATAAAAATATTCGTAGCTTGCATATAATCTTCACTTACATTGTCAAGCATATAGTGCTTGAGTCTTGACTTAATTAGAATTGCAGATTCACCGCATGCTCTCCCTCTAGGCTCCTTTGTATCATATATAGTGTAGCCATTAATTTTTAAAAAGCTTCTCGAAGTCAAATGAGTCTCAGAGACCAACATTATATCAATAATTTTTTCCGTAAGGAAGTGCTCAAGTTCATTTTTATGTTGGTGAATGCTGTTTGCGTTCCAGAAACATATTTTTAACGTGTTCATGGCTTGTTAATTAATGCTTGAATCAGTGTATTCTGCATTCGTAGCATACATTACATCATTCTAGTCATATTTGTTGTAAAATTATTTATAGTTTGCACCAGATTATCCATAATGGCTTCAAGGCGATGAAAATTAAACTTTGAGTTTGTATTTGTTGAATTATTTGCCGGGAAACATTTTGTGGAGGAATAGAATTTGTTTTTAGCAGCATCGGCATACGATACACGGGAAATAACTGGTTGGCTCATTTGAGCAAAAGTGGTAAAGTACGCGTTTACTGATTTAGCTGGCGCTAATTTTGGTTTTTGTCCCATAGTTTGTTTAACGAAAGAATATACAGGACATCCTCCGTAGTTAGCGGTGTGATTACCTCCACAATGTTGCATTTTTTTCTGCTTGATCTTTTGGTTTAGTACAGATGGCAGTACAGTGCAATTCACCGCAAATAACACAAACTGTAGGTAATTTGCAGTAAGTTTTTGTTTGGCCATATTCTTGGAAATTGTGGCACTTTACGGGACCTGAACGCCTATATGGCGCTTCAACTGGGATTTTTGGTACAAGAGGTAATTTAGGCTATAAATTGGATGTGTGTCGTTTTTTTAACTGTATGTCAATTGGATTCAGTTCAACACGGAATAGAGGCTGGGGGATCTTCTCCCTTTTAATTATATTAGTAAATTTGCTTACATTAAATCCTTGTATGATGAGTGCATCTTTTACTTCTTCAGGATTTACATAAGAATCAATGCACTTCAATGCGAGTTGCATACCTTTAGCACTCTTAAGCTGGTACGTATAAAAACTTGTTTTATTTTATTTTTTTCAAATTCTGTAACAATTTTTCGGAAATCTTTTTCTGTATATATTTGTATTTTTGTTTCGTCAATATTTCCTCGTTTAATTGGAATTATATGAAAAGTATTATCACCAATGACCGACAGTAGTTTTTTAATAAGTGCCTTAGAATTTTTTCTCTCAAATATATAGGTGGTGGCTTAAAAGACTTTTGCGATGATGCAGCGGGCTTGTCGTCGGTGTCTTGCAATAATGAAAAACGATTTTGACGATTGGTAGATGATGCGCTGTTATCCCTAGACATCTTTGGAGCAGATGAAATTTTTGAAAAATTCGGACTTCGCCCACGCTTTACCACGGTTATATATCTGTCCATTACGACTTGTACCTTGGGTTTTGAGCTGCTGTTATTTGTAGTGATAACTTTCTTAAGTGATTACTGACTTATATGAAGAAGTACTAGGCAACTGTAATGTTAATGCTTCAGTACTATTTGATATTGGACAAAGCGAAGTTGATAGCTGACGAAGAATTGTCTTTGCCGTTAAAAAAAAGACTTTCATCTGATTTATTATTTATATTGTTTTATTAAGAGTTTCAGAACTCACAGTAAAATTAGCATATCTGCCGTTAGAACTCAGTTCAATATTTTTTGTATTTGAAGTATTCATATAGAGTATTCCTCAAGGGCACTTTATTTGGTTTTTTTTTGTTTGCGGTTTTTTTTTGTTTATGTTATTTCTACTATGTAAAAAATATTAGCAAAGCAATAAAGCTTATTTATTAAAGTCAGTATGTACCTATTACGAATAATATGTACTACGAATATTTTTTGTATAATTTTTTGTATGTTTAGTAAGTCTGTAAGAAAAATTCCGTTAATCGACTGTTCACTTTGAAGGTACAACGGGAACTCTATGTTCACATTTGTTGTTTTTCTCACGGCGTTTTGTATTCACAAGATTGATTGCAAGTGAGAAAAATATGAGTTTCATTGTTCAAGAGTGAAAATTTACCTATTTAAACTTTTGAAAAAAAAAATGCGGTGGGGGGGGGGGGAACTCGGGAGATTCCTAAAATATAATAAATTATTCATTGGTGCACTATTGTTCTTTTCGAGTTTGAATAGTACCAAAAAAAAGTACAATTGTACCAAAGTTGCCATCCCTGATATGAAGTAAGAATTGAACAGAATAATATCTTGCAGTTGCATTAGTTATGAATTCACTTATCTAACGCGTTTAAAACAAGTATTAACAGTTAGGATTTCTTTTGAGTTACTTTTAATTTTAGTGCATATTTTTAATTATATATTGGGTTTTATTGCGCATTTTTTATGCACATACATAACTTAGTTTTTATAGTGCATGAGAATAACAGGCCTGGTTATAATATAAAAATTTTAAGTAAATAAAGTAAGGAAAAAAAGGAATTTATGTATATTGGTAACAAATTAACAATTAGTTCCTTTACGGCAACACTGCTACGAATGAACGAATAAAAAGCATTGATCAAATTAATATCAAAAAGTCGCCTGACTATAGCGACAAAAAAGTCTTCACGTAAACGAGCGTGGATTTAAGAAGGAACTCCAAAAGAGAACGCAAGTGTTGTCGCAGCTAAGCCACCCTTCATCTAAACGGGCTCTTATAGCTGCTTCTGCTCACTCATACTCTCTCATACATCCTCTCTGCTTTTAAAATCTATCATCTCACGACATCCCTGCTGCAAATTATATATTTCTGCTGCGGTTGTGTTTTTTGATGTTCTGCTCACGCTTACGCCGGCTCTGGTCTGCTTGAAACGAAATAAAAAGAAACGTTGCCGATGTAATCTGCCAACTATCCACTATTGATGGATGTTATCCTTTTCCCAGAAATAAAACACCAGTTATTATGCATTATTTCTTATATAAAATCTTATGCAAAGTGTTGGAGCAAACTTCCAGAAGGGCTATCTTCATTTTTCGGGCCTTATATTCCGTTCTCTCGGCCTCCCTGAAAATTTGGTTAAGGTACTTGTATCTTAGAAGTATCATTACATCGTCCGCATGGCAGACAGGTTCATAACCTTCCTTGGACAGGTCCCTTAACAGGGTGTGTATAGTATAGGATGATATCCTTACGTTTATGTAGTGCATACACAGCTTATCCATGAATTAATCAGCATGAAGCTTGCGAAATCTTTAATAGATTTCTCAACTTGAAACTGTTCTGCGGATTGGATAATAGTGTTGGCACGCACATACCGAACGTATACAGGTTGTCATTGAAATCTTTTTGTGGTGTCTCCTCTCTTTGTTATTAAAACTAGTTGGGTTCCGCGCTGTCCGCACCAGCTTAAACATAATAAAACGGAGATCCGAAAAGGAATATTAATTTGAAACGTCCAATCCGGAATAGCGTCAATAATATATTCCGTACAGAAAGTAATATACCTTTTTAATGCTTTTAACGAAAGTTAACTTATTGCCGGTGTTAATTGTAATAAGATCGGTACTATAAAAAATCAATGAGGGATTCACACCTAGCAGAAATATTTTTAAATATCGTTTATATCGGCTGCCATAGTTTGTCTTCTCTTTACTTCATTTCTTTAATTTGTTCTAATTTTCGCAAATCAGTAAATAAACTTGCATGTTCGGAATTATATAGTTTTTAACTCTTATATGTTGTATATTATATTTTAAATTTGCATTTCATAATAAAGTTCATAATTTAGTTTAAAAATTTAAAATCCCTTGTTTAAATATCATATTAAATCAAAAAATTAGCAGTTCTCGTGGTACTAGCGAACAGTCGATTAGCGGGATTTTGCTTACATACTTACCAAACAAACAAAAAATTATAGAAAAAAATATTCGTAGTACATATTATTCGTAATAGGTACATACTGTCTTTAATAAATAAGCCTTATGCTTTGCTGATATTTTTTACATAGTAGAAATAACAGAAACAAAAAAAAGCCGCAAACAAAAAAAAAAAAACATAAACAAAGCAACAAAGTGAGGAATACTCTATAGAGCACCTCAAAAACAAACAAACAATCTTAAATAACAAAAATAAAAAAAGACTGCAAACAAAAAAAAAACAACAACACAGTACCCGTGAGGAATACTCTGTATGAGTACCTCAAATACAAAAAATTTTGAAGTGAGTTCTAACGGCAGAAATGCTTATTTTACTGTGAGTTCTGAAAGTCTTAATGAAAACAGTATAAATAATAAGCCTGATAAAAGTCTTTTTTTAACGACAGAGCCAATTTTTCGTCAGCGATCAACTTCGCTTTGTCCAATGTTAAATAGTAGTGATTCATTAATACAGTTGCCTAGTACTTCTTCATATAAGTCAGTAATAGCTCGTGTTCATAAGTTAACAAAGTTATCACTAAAGATAACAGTAGCTCAAAACGAAAGGTACAAGTCGGAATGGACAGATATATAACCGTGGTAAAGCGTGGGCGAAGCCCGAATTCTTCAAAAATTTCATCTGCTCCAAAAATGTCTACGGATAACAGCGCAGCTTCAACTAATCGCCAAAACCGCTTTAAAATTTTGCAAGATGAGAACGACAAACCAGAGGTATCCTCGAAGAAAACATCCAAGACGCCACCAATCTATTTGCGAGAAAAAAATTCAAATGCCCTTATTAAAAAATTAATTTCGGTCATTGGTGAGAATAAATTTCACATTTTTCCAATAAAACGTGTCAACATCGATGAAACTAAAATCCAAATTAATGACGAATAAGATTTCCGCAAAATGGTTGCTGAATTTGAAAAAAATAAAACAAGCTTCTACACATACCAGCTAAAGGCATGCAGATCGAATTGAAGGGCATAGATTCTTATTTTGTTCCCGGGGAAATAAAAAAAGCACTCGTCCTCCAGGGGTTAAGGTAAAAAATGTGTCTAATGTAATAAATAGGGAGAAGATTCCCCAACCCCTATTTTGTGTTGAGCTTGATATAAAATTGAAAAAAATCAGACGCACCCAGTTTATAGCTTAAAATAGTTGTTTTATCGAAAAATATCAGTTGAACAACCACACAAGCGTTCTGGACCCGCACAGTGCCATAATTGTCAAGAATATGGCCATACGAAATCTTATTGCAATTTACCTACTGTTTGTGTTGTGTGCGGCGAATTACAATGCACTGCTAGTTGCCATAAGTCAAAAAATCAAAGTGATAAAAAATGCAGTAATTGTGGAGGTAATCACACTACTAACTACTGAGGTTGTCCTGTGTACTCTTTCGTAAAGCAGACTATGGTGCAAAAACCTAAATTAGCTACAGTTCAATCACCAAACGCTTACTCTGCCACTTTTGCGCAAATGAGCCAACCAGTTACTTCCCGTGTATCGTATGCAGATGCTGCTAAGACAAATTCAATTCCCACACAAAATGTTTCCCCACCAAATAATTCAAAAAATACTGACGCAATCTTTAATTTTAATCGCCTTGAAGCTACTATTGATAATCTGGTGCAAACTATAAAAAATTTTACAACAAATATGACTAGCATGATGCAAGAAATGCTGCGAATGCAGAATACTCTGCTTCAAGCATTGATTAACAAGCCATGAACACGTTAACCATATGTTTCTGGAACGCAAACGGCATTCGCCATCATAAAAATGAACTTGAGCACTTCCTCACGGAAAAAAATATGGATATAATGTTAGTCTTATATGATTGTTGAATCTTATATGATTCAAAGGACCCTACAAGAAGAGCATGCGGTGGATCAGCAATTCTAATAAAGTCAAGACTCCAGCACTATATTCTTAACAACATATGTGAAGAACATCTTCAAGCAACAAATATTGACATTGAAAATTTTTGTACAAATTTCGTGATATCATCAATTTACTCCCCTCCCAGATTTTCAATCTCTGAGGATCAATACGAAAATTTCTACAAATCTCTTGGACCTTGTTTTGTAGCAGCTGGCGACTATTATGCAAAACATATGTTCTGGGGCTCGCGTCTTATTACACCCAGAGGTCGAGCGTTGTTCAACACAATTGAAAAAATAGACTTGGACGTCATTTCGAGTGGGGGGCCCACTTATTGGCCTACTGACGTACAAAAAATTCCGGATGTCATAGATTTTGGCGTCATGAAAAATATCTCTAGGGAATTAGTTCAAGTTGAAGCTTCTCTAGATCTCTCGTCCGATCACTCTCCCACTATCGTGACAATCTGTAACCCACTAAGAAGTGACTTAGCTCATACCTATATGAAGATGACAAATCGTGTTAATTGGCTGGGGTTCAAAAACTACCTTAGTAGTCATTGTACGGAAAATATTAAGCTAAGAACACCAGATGATATTGAATCTAACATTGCCAATCTCAGCCAGAATATTAAACTGGCTGCTGAACATGCCACTACTTCCTATCCGCAAATTGGATTTAATAAAATTTATTCTACAGACATTAAACGTCTCGTACGTGAAAAAGAAGAGCTAGAAGGGAATGGCAACAGCACAGATCACCCCAAAATAAAATAAGATTTAAAGAGTGCACGAAACGGCTCCAAGAAGTGCTTGCATCTCAGAAAACTTCATCTCTTAGAAATTATCTTGAAAGTCTCAATGTCACACCAGCATCTAATTACTTCTTGTGGCGCGCTACTAAAAAGCTTTAAAGACCCGTTGAATTAAAACCACCCCTGCGCTCTTCGACCGGTGATTGGGCAAGAAGCGATACTGAAAAAGGTAAAATATTTGCTGAGCATTTAAAATCCGTATTTACGCCAAATACATGTACTGGTGTTGCTGATTTGCCGAGTTTAGTTGCTCTACCCCCTCGAGCCTTAAAGTTTAACATGCGTGATGTACATAAACTAATTGCTGAGCTCAACCCGAAGTAACCTCGAGGTATTGATGGAATTAGTAACAAGATGCTGATGAATCTGGCTCGCACTGCAACTAGAATCTTACTATTTATTTTTAATGCCATATTACGACTAGAGTATTATCCACACAGCTGGAAGCTTGCCAAGGTTAAAATGATTCCGAAGCCGGACAAAGATCTTACCAAGGCTGAGCCATATAGGCCTATAAGTTTACTATCAATAATATCAAAGCTTTTCGAAAAGCTGCTCATGACAAAATTGTCCCCAATTCTAACTGATAGTGGGTGCATAATAATTTGGTTTTAGAAGTCACCATAGTACCATTGAACAAACGCATAGATTGGTTCAAGTTATAAGAAGAACATTTGAAGAAAAGAAGTATTGTTCTACTCTCTTTATTGATGTTTCTCAGGCATTTGATAAAGTATGGCCTAGTTTTAAAATTGAAGACATATTTACCAATAAATTTTTTAAAGCTATTGGAAAGTTATATTCTATCCCGGAAATTCATTGTTGTGGAAGGAGACTTCATGAGTGTTCCCGAATCTATCTCTATCTGTTAAAGCTATGAAAAATTAAAGTAAATGAGCAAAAGTGTGCTTAGGTAACATTTACTCTACGAAAAGATACTTGTTCCCACATTAGAATCAATAATCATATTGTTCCTCAACATTCACATGTAAAATACCTTGGTATACCCCTTGATCGACGGCTTACATGGAAACAACACATTGATTCTAAGCTAACACAAATGAAACTAAAATTAGCTCAGGTACATCGGCTGATTGGTAGAAATTCAACTCTCAGTCTAGATTGCAAACTTTTGATATACAAGTCACTTTTGAAACCTATATGGTGCTACGGAATTCAACTATGGGGCACTGCTTCAGCTTCCTATGTCGAAAAAATCCAACGAAGGCAAAACCAAATTTTACGTATGACAACCTCGGCTCCATGGTACATCAAAAATTCAAATATACATCGTGATTTGAATATGCCACAAATTGCAAAATACGCAGGCAAATATTTAACAAAACTCAAATCACATCCTAATCCGCTTGCTCGTAATATTTTGAACTTACTGGACACATCAGCCTAAAAAAGTGGGACACAAGGGCTCTTATACTTAACACTCCAGATGGGACTACTTGAAAATACTTTTTTTCCTTTTTGATTATCACTACTTATTTATTATTTATAACTATCACTAAGTTTATGTCCGACAGTGGTCGGGCCTAATAATTATATTTTAGATTAAGATTTGAATACTTATTGTTAGTTCATATTTGAAGAAACAATAAACAAATACATGTAATAAAAAAAAATCAGTAACATACAAAAAATTTGATTGATTGCTCCTTTCGAAGGAGCAGGAGTTATCCCTTGCGCCTTGTCTTACTTATGAGAATGTACATACAATATGTCTCAGAAATTGTCCTCCTTCCTTCCACCTAGTCCTAGTTTAGAAAATTTTTATGGCAATTTTGTGACTTTTCAGACGCAAATCTATAAATTTTATTAAAATCGGTTTGATTGTTTGTGAGATGCAAAATTTTTCCCCTGTCGCCTTCCTGGACCTACTTTTGAAAATGTACATAGTCTGCGAATTTTTCAACGCAGATCATCAATGTTCTAAATATCATTCAAATCTGATTAAACGTTTCGTAAGGGCAAAAACTACCCCCTCACGCCCTTCAGGTGCTAGTTTAAAAGAACAAAGCCTATGTGAATTTTTATATGCTGATCTATCTATTTTCGTTTCGTTAAAATCTTTTTAATTGTTTCGGAGAGGCCGAAATTTCCTCCTTTTGCCCTGCTGTTCCTACTTCTGAAAATTTTCATAGCCTATGTGAATTTTATATGCAGATCTATCTATGTTCTAAATTTCATTAAAATCGGTTAGAACTTTTCAGAGTGGCAGAAATTTCTTTTTCGCCCTCCTGCTTCTAGTTCAAAAACCTTCACGGAGTTACATAGACTACGTGCACCAAATTTTATCGCAATCGGATGAGCGGTTTTGCCGCACATGAAGGACATACAAATAAACATTAATTTGTATATAAATAGATTAATTGCTTTCAAATTAGCTTCAACCAAATGTGAAGACTCTTGTTATTATAGTTTTCAAGATATAAGATTTTTATAATTAATATAATTAATAAAAATATTATTAATTAATAAATTAATTTATAAGATTATTATTAATTACTTGGAACGGGGGTGACCCTTCCCTCGGTCCTTTTCTACCAATATTTTGAATTACTTTGCCCCTCGCTTCCAAAAGAGTACATAACAAATTTGGGAACTCTTGTTATTACAACTTTCAAAATATATTATTATTAATAACTTTGTAGGGAGGTGCTCCTCCCTTGGTCCTGTTCTACCAATATTTTAAAATACTTCGCATCTCGTTCTTTAAGGAGTCCATACAAAATTTTGAGGATTCTTGCTGTTATAGCTTTAAAGATAAAATATTTTTATAGTTACTTCGTATAGGGCGTGCCCCTTTGACCGGTCCTATTCACCAATACTTTGAATGACTTCGTACTTCGCTCTCAAACGAGTCCATAACAAATTTGATAAATTGCTGTTATAGCTTTCAATTTATAAGATTATAATTACTGACTTCTTATGAGTGGTGCCCCTTCCTTTTACTCTTATGCTACCAATATTTTGAATTACTTCGCATCTGGCTCTCAAAAGAGTTCTTACCAAATTTGAAGACCCTTATTGCTATAGCTTTGAAGAAATAAGATAATAATTAATTACTTTCCCATGCTCATATTCTATCAATATCTTGAATTACTTGGCACGTCACTTTTAAAAGAGTCTATGCCAACTTTTAGGACTCTTGCTATTATAGCTTCCAAAATATATTATTATGAATTGCTTTGTATGGGGGTGCCCATTTCCTTGGTCCTATTATACCAATATTTTCAAGTACTTCACACCTCGCTTTCAAAGGAGTCCATACTAAATTTGAGGACTCTTCCTATTATAGCTTTCAAGATATTATATTATTATTAATTGCTTTGTATGGTGGTGCCCCTTACCATGGTCCTATTCTACCAATACTGTTGGACAGGTTGCGAGCAACACAAAAGTAAAAAACAAATTGGTATTTTCATTTAATTTTTTTTTATTTTAATTATCAAAAAAAAAAAGAATCCATAGTTCATTAAAAAAAATTAAGTTGCCCGAATCAAATTTTCTTCACGACCGACAAATAACAAAAAAATGCATATTACACAGAGAAAACAGTGCCTAATAAATACCTCATAAAATAGAACAAAATTAATAAGAAATCTCTATGGTTTTTTTTCAATCAGGAAATCTTATTAATTTCATAGAGAAAACCTTTTTGAAAAAATCAAGAAGAAATCTTGTAGTTTTTATTAGGTTATCTTATTGGTTTTTTTTAATAAGGTTTTCTTCTTTATTTTATGAGGCGGCCTCATAAAATGAAAAAAATTATGTCTTTCTTTATTCTTTATGCTTTGCTTATGTATTTTCATTTAAATTCTATACCATATACTTATGTACATATGTATGTAGTATATGTAGATGTTATTTATTTATACTATACATACTTACATACATAGATACATACATATTATATTGTATTCTTAATTAATTACCTCACCATACATACATATTATTACTTGAAAGAAGACAAGTATTGAACCAGCAAACTTCTGACTGATAGACAAACACTCTAACCAATATGCTAACAAGCAGCCTGAATAACCATTGAAATAATTTTGCAAACATGCTTATACAAAAACGAAAAAGATCATGGAAAATATTGTCTGTGTCTATTTATAGATATGAAATAACAAGACACCTAATAAAATCAAGGAGATTTCCTTATTAAAAAAATCAATAAGATGCTTAACACATAATCATATAGGAACCTAATAAAATCAAGAAGAAAACCTTATTGAAAAAATCAATAAGATAGCCTAATAAAATCAAGAAGAAAACCTTTTTAAAAACAATCAATAAGGCAACCTAATAAAATCAATAAAAAATCCATATAGTTTACAATTTATAAGAAAACCTAATAGAATCAAGAAGTTTTTCTCTATGGATGGTTTTTTTGGTGCCAAAAATAACGGAAATTGAGTAAAAAAGTTGGGAATAATAAGATTTCTTCTTGATTTTATGTGGTTTTCTTCTTGATAAAATTAATAAGATTTACCACATAAAAACAATAAGGAATCTCTATGAAAAAATCCGCTTCTTCCTGCTGGGATATCCCTTAGCCTAAAAACGTTTCATAGAGAAAATCTTATTGATTCTATGAGGCAGTTTTTTCTCTGTGTAGGTATATCGAAAAAAGTGAGCGTCAAAATAGACGTAGTCAAATAAACCTGTACATGCACATTTTCCGAACTTAAGACGTTATTTGAACAAAGTTTGTTGGGAATCTGTAAAAAAAGTAATAAATAGAAATGTAAAATCTCATAGAAAAAGACATTATTAATTTTTCCAAAATGTTAAACTTTTCAAACAAACTTTCCAATTTGTCTTTCCATAAAAACCTTTTTCAGACTATTACACATATTTTCAAGTCATACGCTTAGAAGCGGACAACATTTCATTTTTATTTATATAGATTAAAAGACGCTGCTTCATACCATTTTAAAGTCACGTAAATAAGTTTTAGAAAAAATTTCCAAATCTGTTGAACAGAGCTAAGAACAAAATAATTTTGGATGTTGAATATTTTCAGTCTTGAGTTTTAATAATTTACATATATCGTTCGAAAAATAAAACCAATTTGCAGAGGAATAAATTTCAGTTTCTCGTCAGTTGTATATTTGTGCTTTGAAAGTATGAGTAGAAATTTTCAATGAAGTTGCAAGGAATACAACTTTGTTTCAGACTTGTGGTTTCTCTTGAACAATTTTTAATTTAATTTTTTCTTCAGATTTATTTTCGTTATACGAGCACATATCATTTGTTTTGTTTTTTTGTTATACGATTATATCATAAGAGGGTGGCGTTGGCTGAAGTAATTAGCACGTTGACTACAAAAACTAAGGTCCTGGGTTCGAGTCCGGTGTCCGACAGTATCAGTTATTGTGGGAAAAATTCAAGTGATGCAGGCATAAGGCACTGGGTCGCTAAAACTACACCGGCTTTCATCTTCACACTTCACTATCACTACCCCTTCCTTATCATCCTCTCTCACTAACTTGTCTTCAACTGGACAAGTCTGGACTCTAAATTTCCCCTTCCTTACCAGCAGGCTGCTAACCTAACCTAACCTACATATCAAAAAGAACAAATAAAAGCAATATAACGAGAATGAGAAAACTAATTGCTTTTAGGATTAAAATTTAGGATTAAAAAATTAAAGGTATGGAAAAATTTATCTGAATAAAATTGGTTACGGTATTTTTTCAATAAAATAGTGTAAAAAGTGCGATCTTATTAAATTTTCCATCACTGAAGTGCATACATTCATACATATACATTCATATACTTACATATATGCGTTAGTGATGTAACCAAGTAGAAGTATTGATAGTAGGTACTAGAGATGAGCGATCACGTAATTTTTTAATAATGTTGCTCCCAGTGAACGTGATTTCTAAATCACTGTTCTTTTATACTGCGACCGTGATCATAGTTTAGCAGCATTTAGTTTGTAACAGTTGCGTTATTTTTAGAAATACTGATAAGAAGAGTAGCAGTGAAATTAAACACGTTTGAACACTTACTGCTGTATTCAGAAAAAAAAACGTGAGTTTTCAAAAGGTTTACAAAACAAATTTTGTAAGAAAGATAAACTTTTTGTAAACATAAATAAATTTTTTTTCTAAATAAGGTCTTTAACCTCAAAAGTATTTATACATAAGTTCTACAATATAATTCCACTGCCAGTTGATTTACTTGATTCGTTTTCTTAATAATGTTTATATATGAATAATGCCGTTAACAGTACGCATTCATACTTTTGTTTGTCATTTTTTATGTGCTGTTTTGTTATTGTCTCAAATTGTCAAAAGTGTTTCCTATAGTTCACGCTTATACTTATTTATGCAGCTGTCGGGGCGTTCTAAAGAACTGAGAAGAGAAGATTACGAATTAAACACAGGCAAATTAGTGCCAATTCCATTTCATTTGCAAAATTTTCTAACTTACTTTTTATGTACATGCTACATATGAAAATGTACTTAATCGTCTAGAATGGAGTGATTTCTTTTAAAGCTGACAAAATGGCCGCCAGTTAAAAAAGTGATGCCAACTTAAAGTTCTATACCTCAATAAAAAACATCCTTTATAAACTTATTTACGTTTATTAGAATTTATGAATTTGAGCGTTATAAATTGTATATTATTATGTAGATAGTGTAATTATTTGTTTTCTTTTATTTAATTTAAATATTGCATGAAAACTTACTTGGCAAATCCAACGTTGTCGACAGGCGCCGGAAGATAGGAATCTTAATGATTTATTTTTAGTTATGCTCAATTATAGAAGAATTAGTATGTATTGTGTATGTATGATGTGTATCGAGTGGATTGTATTTCTCTACAAAATTTTTACATTCTCATCCTAATACGATCCACTCAATATTGATTAGTGTATTTTATACATGTAGTAGTTTATGTAGTAATAATTAATGTATTAGTTTGAATAGAAAATTGAATTAAGATTATTTAGAAATAAATTATTAGTTTTTCAACTTAATTATAAAAAATGTTCAAATTAATTACACTACAATTATGTATTTGTGTTTGCAATTTTTTTTATATAGCGAAATCTGTTTGATGAGTGAAAACCACTTCTATGAGATGACTAAAGATGAGTGTAAATGTTGATATTTTGCAAACTAACGAAAATAAAATGCTTGGTCTCTTAATATCAGCAACAGAAAAATGTTCTCTTGATAGTTTGATTCTAATTTTATGAATCTTGCAGTCCAAAATAATGAATTGATGTTATTAACAGTAGGATAAACTCTGCAGTTCAAAAATAATGAATTGATGTTATTTTTCTGCAAGATAAGCACTATTTTATTCCAGCAGTCCAGAAATAAAGGAACGATGCTACTTAACAGCAATTCTATTTATTTTTTGCAATACAACCCTTAGCCGCAACAGCAAATCGATTAAGATGTAATATATGTATCTGCGAAATAATTCTAAATAGAAGACATACGAAGTTGAAGAAAATTCCACCTAAATTATGCAACAAAAAAACTATCTTACCAAAAAAAATTCGCCCACTAAAATTCAATATACACTATATGTATAAATATACAGAAATACCGATAGCCACACAGCAAAATAAAATATCCAGTATTACAATTTAAAATAATTAATTCTATCAATCACCACTTTTCGTTAGAAAATTTCTTTACTGAATAACAGAAATTTTCATATTTTGAAACATATATAAAATTTTAAAAGCAAAGCTTACCGATTAAAATTTTTTATTTTTTTAAACTTGTTTCACACCTACAAGGAAAAATGTTGGTAAATCAAAACCATAGTACCACCACACCATATTCTTAGCAATTATGGCACTGTACGGGACCTGAACACTTACGTGGCTCTTCAACTGTGATTTTTCGATGTAGGAGATACTTTACGCTATAAATTGGATGGGTTTAATTTTTTTCAATTGTATGTCATTTGGCTCCAGTTCAACCCGAAATAGGGGTTGGGGGACATTTTCTCTATTAATTATGTTGGTAAAATTTTTTACCTTAAATCCTTGGTCGACAAGTGCACATTTTACTTCTTCGGGTGCAACATATGAATCTATGCCGTTTAATACTCTCTGTATGCCTTTAGCACTCTTAAGTTGGTATGTGTAAAAATTTGTTTTATTTGTTTCGAATTCACTAACAATTTTTCGGAAATCTTTTTCATTATACATTTGAACAGAGAAAACAGTGCCTACTAAATACCTCATAAAATAGAACAAATATAATAAGAAATCTCTGTTTTTTTTTCAATAAGGAAAACTTATTAACTTCATAGAGAAAACCTTTTTGAAAAAATCAAAAAGAAATCTTGTAGTTTTTATGAGATTATCTTATTGATTTTTTTTATAAGGTTTTCTTCGTGATTTTATGAGGCAACCTCATAAAAAGAAAAATATGTATGTCTTTATTCTCTGTGCTTTGCTTATGTATTTTCATTTAAATTCTATACCATATACTTATGTATGTATGTAGTTTATGTAGATGTTATTTATTTATACATACTTTCATACATACATACATATTTTATTGTATTCTTAATTAACTAACTCACCATACATACATATTATTACTTGAAAGGAGATAAGTGTTGAACCAGCAAACTTCTGACTGATAGACAAACACTCTAACCAATATGCTAACAAGCAATCTGTATAACCATTGGAATAATTGTGCAAATATGCTTATACAAAAACGGAAAAGATCATGAAAAAAATTGCCTTGTAAGTCTATTTATAGTTATCAAATAACAAGACACCTCATAAAATCAAGAAGATTTCCTTATTAATAAAACCAATAAGATGCCTTACACATAATTATATAGGAACCTAATAAAAACAAGAAAACCTTATGGGAAAATCAATAAGATAGCCTACTAAAATCAAGAAGAAAATCTTTAAAAAAAAATCAATAAGGCAACCTCATAAAATCAATAAGAAATCCCCATAGTTTACAATTTATAAGAAAACCTCATGAAATCAAGAAGATTTTCTCTATGGATTGTTTTTTTGGTGCCAAAAATAACGGAAATTAAGTAAAAAAAAGTTGTGAATAATAAGATTTCTTCTTGATTTTATGTGGTTTTCTTCTTGATAAAATGAATAAGATTTACCACATAAAAATAATAAGGATTCTCTATGTCAAACTCTTCGCTTCTTTCTGCTGGGATACCCCTTAGCCTAAAAACGTTTCATAGAGAACATCTTCTTGATTCTATGAGGCAGTTTTTTCTCTGTGTTGATTTTAGTTTTATCAATATTACCTCGTTTAATTGGAATGATGTGAAAAGTATTTTCACCAATGGTCGCAGTAGTTTTGTTTATAAGCGCGTTAGAATTGGTGGCTTAAAAGACTTAAAAGACTTTTGCGATGATGTAGAGGGCCTGTCGTCGGTGTCTTGCAATAATGAAAAACGATTTGACGACTTGTAGATGATGCGCTGTTATCCCTAGACATCTCTGGAGCAGATGAAATTTTTGAAGAATTTGGGCTTCGCCCACGCTTTGCCATAGTTATATATCTGTCCATTACCACTTGTTCCTTGGGTTTTCAGCTACTGTTATCTGTATTGATAACTTGGTTTAGTGATAAACAAAGTACTAGGCAATGGTAATGTTAACGATTGGCATTGGACAAAGCGAAGTTGATCGCTGACGAAAAATTGGCTTTGCCGTTAAAAAAAGATTTTCATCAGATTTATTATTTATATTTTTTTCATTAAGAGTTTCAGAACTCACAGTAAAATAAGCATTTCTGCCGTTAGAACTCACTTCAAAATTTGTTTCCTTTGAGGTACTCATACAGAGTATTCCTCAAAGGTACTTTGTATGTGTTTACGGTTTTTTTTGTTTTTGTTATTTCTTGCTATGTATAAAATATTAGTAAAGCCAATAAGCTTATTTATGAAGGTGAATATGTATTACGAATATTTTCTGTATGATTTTTGATTTTGTTGCTTTCTTATATTTGTTTCGTATGTATGTATGTAAAAAAAATCCGCTTTAACGTCTCTTCACTATGCGGGTTAAACGAGAACTATAGTTAGAAAAAATTGTGTACCCAGAAATTTCAAAGGTTGACTAACTAACGTTGCATCAACTTTAAAAAAATGTAAATTAAGTATAAGAAATATTCCTATTATAGTTACTTTTACTATAGAATATGTATCTTCAGGAATTCAGTTTAACTTAAAACAGAAAATCCTCACAAACTTTTAAGTAAATGCAGATAAAAATTAAAACAATGTTTTTAATTTCGAATAAAAAACTATGAAGATATTTCAAATAAAAAACTATGAAGATATTTCACACACGGATGGAAATCATGGTACAATTGTACTTTTTTTTTGTACATTTTTGACCTTGTTGGTACCGTGGTACTGCCGCGAGTTACTTGGTACAATTTCAAAATGTCAATGTTTCAGTATATGGTAACATTAATTTTGCCTATGTTCTCTTTAATTTTTTTGTGTGTGTTTTATTTTAATCTCTAATATAATAGTCAAATCTACGAATCTACCTGTTAAAGAACATACATACATACATAAGGTTCATTAACCATTGCTAAGGAAATTTGCTTATTAATTAATTGTTTAAATACAGAGTGCATTTACCTCATTTATAAATTAGGTCATGTTATTGTGTTTACTCAAACAATATTAATATTGCATATGTTATTATCTATAAGCTAAGCACTTTTATTAATTCTTAATTTTATATAAAAGAAAGTAAAAATAAATCATATTTTAAGTCGTTTTCAATAAGCATATCAAGAGTATTCTATTACTGAACGGCTTCCTTCAAGTTACAAGTGCTTGTAAGGAATAACTATTTGAGAACCTAGCGCTAGTTCAAATTTATGTGTTTGAACTAATCAACACTAGCCCATTCAGAAACATTTTGGTGACCCCGACGTGATCTATAATAGGATCAAAATTCAATCAGTAACTACATTTTAACACAAGGACATTACTAAAGCAGTTGGTATTTCTTAGATTCTCCAATCAGTGGATACCATTTATTCAACTACATCAAAAGTTAAACCAAGTCATCCTCTGGTCCCACAACAAGGCGAAGATGGCAAGCTCTTATGATCCAGCTGGAGGAAAGGGCAAATGACATAGACAGGATTATTGCTAATATCAAGAAGGCCCCACAGGATCGAAGGAATGTAGAATTTTACAAAGCAAGTCCGATGAGCTAGCGAAACTTTAGAAGAACTTTGAGAAAACAGAGAATACCATTCGTAGAGATCAAACACTTCCTGACAATGATTCATATATTGTGAGAAATTTGCACGGGTCCCTTGGAGAAAGGTATAGCACTGCTATGGAAAATATCGACATTCAAATCAAAAAACTAACTGAGGGCACAAAGCCATTGCCAGCAGTAAGAACTTCAGAAACTTCATTGAGTAACCAGAATACATTAGTTCAAGGACTAGCCAGACGAGTGACTGCCCGTATGATTGCCTTAACACGGCTATTAGAAACGTTGCCACCATTAGAGGAAGATCAACCGACAGAGTTTTATACAATCAAGGCAGACACAATAAAAAATCTATGAAATCAAGTTCAAACCTTGTATGATGAAGTATGGCAACAGACCGAAGATCCTTCAACATTAGGATTAAATCAAAATCAATATAATGATTTGGAAGACTTAGTGCAACATACATTAATACAACTCGCAGTAAATACAAATAAACAAAAGGAGAGCGGTGTTAGCGGACGTAGCGTAGCATGTTCAACACAATTACGAGCAGAGCTATCATCACACAGTTCACTACCGCTTCCAAAAATTGTTATTCCCCACTTCAATGGAGACTATTTGAAGTGGATGCAATTTTATGAACTATTTCAAGAAATGGTACACAAGCAACCGCTTCCAAGCGTACAGAAAATGTGGTATCTCAAAACCAATTTGTCAGGGGAAGCTGGCAAACTGATAAGTCACTTAGCTTTATCAGAAGAAAACTACACCACAGCGTGGTCGCTACTTTATGAACGGTACAACAACAAGGGAGTACTGGTAGCTACATTGATTGAAAAAATTCTGAATCAGAACAAGGGAACATTATCTCCTGCATCAATAAAGGCTCTTCATGATACCACAAAGGAATGCTTGCTGGCATTGAACAATTTAAACATCGACACATCGTCATGGGATGCCATACTTATTCAATTATTGCTGAAAAACTCGAACAAACCATTTACATTCGATTCATGCAATCACTACAAAGGCCAAAAGAAGTGCCTACAATTAGTGAATTATTGTCGTTTCTAGAGAGACAATTCGAATCAATGGAATCGATTGGGCACAAAGAAAAATCAACCAATCATCAAACTACAAGCAAGGCTATAACTGCTGTAGCATCAGGAGAAGGTAGCATCAAATGTAAGCTGTGCAACAACAGTAACCATCGCATTCACCATTGTAAGCAATTCATTGCAATGAAAGAACATGACCGACTAAAATGGGTACAACAACATGGATTATGTGTGAACTGTTTCAAGGCCAATCATTCAGGAAAGGCATGTCCTCATGGTAATTGCAAGAAATGTAATAATAAACACAACACGTTATTACACTTGCCACCAAAATCACAGCATATAGGTATCTCAAGTTCACCCCTTCAGTTGAGTAACCAAAAACAACAAGAGACTACAAGCAACGCAGTTGCAGTCTCTTCAGCCTCGACTGCATCTGAAGCTAGGAACCAGAGCTACGTCATCTTAGCTACGGCAAGAGTCATCATCAAGGCCGCAAATGGCAATTCAAGTGCATTTGGAGCCATACTAGACTCAGGATCACAAGTCAACATTGTGAGTGAACGACTTATCAAAAAATCCCTTTCAACTACAGAAGCCCCATTATGCATTGATGGAGGTTAAAGAATCCAGAAAAATCACATAAACGCATTAATGCGCAAATGTTATCCAGAGATCATAACGTCTCAACAAACTTGGAAGCCTTCGTGTTACCCAGCATCATCCCAGCGCAACCGAGTCATATTATCGATGTTTCATATTGGAAAATTCCAAAGGGCGTTCATCTGGCGGACCCCAAGTTTAACATGCCAGAGAAAATTGATATTCTTCTTGGCGCCGAGTTCTACTTCAGCCTGATACAACCTGGCACGATAAAGTTAAGCGACAGTCTTCCAATACTTCAAAATACGTCACTTGGGTGGGTTGTAGGTGGATCAATCAAAGAGCACACTCCATCTTGCTCATTCTCGCCATTGACGTGCGCAGTATTTGGTAATGAAAGGTCATTAGAAGAATCAATAGAACAACTATGGAAACTCGATGAAGTAGAAACGAACGCGAAAATATTGTCTCCGGCAGAAAATCTGTGTGAAAATCATTTCAACCAACATATAAGGAATAATTCTGATGGGCGCTTCATCGTCAGCTTACAATTTTAAGAGAATCCAACTGCACTAGGCCACTCACACCAATTGGCTTACAATAGATTCATTAGTTTGGAAAATCGGCTCCATAAGAACGAAAATATGAGACGTGAGTACATTAAGTTTATGAGAGAATATGAGCAATTGGGTCACATAGAAAAGGTTAATATACACAATATACCTAATTCAAGATATTTTATTCCACATCATTGCGTGCTAAAGCCCGAGAGTACATCAACAGAACTTAGAGTAGTGTTCGACGCTTCCGCTAAAACGTCAACAGGATACTCGTTAAATGACTTAATGTATACTGGCCCTACTGTACAAAGTGATTTATTTTCGATTCTAGTTAGATTTCGCATGCCTAAATTCGTATTTACAACTGACATCGAGAAAATGTATCGTCAAATACTAATCAACCCAGCCGACCATAAGTATCAGTTGATCATTTGGAGAGAGGACCCTTCATCACCAATTAATTATTACAGGTTGAACACCGTTACCTACGGCACTAGAGCAGCTCCATACTTGGCCACAAGGTGCTTACAACGTATTGCAGAAGAAAATAAAGCACGATACCCACTCGGCTCTCAGATGCTAAGAGACAACTTTTATGTAGATGATGGTCTCGGTGGCTCAGATATTCTAAATTTGGCGATTGAGACTCAATGGCAACTACAAATGATACTGCAAGAACATGGCTTCATCCTGAAAAAATGGTGCTCAAATAATGAAAGGCTGCTGAAAGATATACCCCACAGTGACAGAGTAGTTGATTTAGATCTTGATGGCAACAGTAATAAAACAATAAAAACTTTGGGCTTACATTGGGTGCCCCAAGATGATCAGTTTTGCATCAAAGTAAAACTCAATGAGCTCCAAGTAATCTCAAAACGGACAGTTACATCAGAGCTTGCAAAATTATTTGATCCTCTGGGTCTCCTTGCTCCTGTTGTTGTCAAGGCAAAAATCTTTATCCAACAACTGTGGCAGCATTCGTTAGATTGGGATGAACCATTACCTCACAATCTTCAAATGACTTGGGAGAGTTTCCGAAATGATTTGAAAACACTAGATGAGTTCAAAATTGCGAGACATATATTCTATGGTGGCATTCCAGTAAAAACACAGCTTCATATACTCGCAGATGCATCTGAAAAGGCCTATGGTGCAGTTGTATACATTCGCGCAAAACTTAAATATGGAACAATAATTGTTCGACTCCTATGTGCAAAATCAAGAGTAGCCCCTGTGAAACAACAAACATTACCTCGGTTAGAGCTATGTGCTGCGGTCATAGCAGCCCAACTCGCTCATCGAGTAAAAACGGATCTGTCCCTACAAAATCAATCTATGTCCCTGTGGACTGATTCCGAAATTGTTTTATCATGGATTAACTCACAATCATCTTCTTATAAAACGTTTGTGGCTAATAGAATTTTAACCATTCAGTCATTAACAATAGCAGACCAGTGGCATCATGTAAAATCAAAAGATAATCCTGCTGACATTTTATCGTGAGGAGTGCCACCAGCCAATCTAACTAACAATGGATTGTGGTTTCAAGGACCAACGTTTTTTCATGGCAAGGAGGTAATATGGCCATCAAAATTCCCACATCAATTACCCAATACAGACGACATCGAAATGAAAAAGACAATTATAGCAGCCACAACAACATCAAGCACTGACTTCATTTATAGAATCAACCATAAAAATTCATTTCGAACATTGCAAAGAATTCTAGCATATGTCCTCAGATTCATAAAAAACAGTAGAATGTCTATTGCAAGTCGTCCAACACACTCATCAATTACGCCAAAAGAGTTAGACGATTCCCTTCACATAATTGTTAAGGCAATACAGTCTTCAGAATTCGCAACAGAGATAACACAACTACAAAAGGCCGAGATAATTAACAAAAATAGCTCACTTAACAGTTTAACACCATTTTTGGATAAGGAAGGCATACTTCGAGTAGGAGGGCGGCTAAAACACTCCAAATTACATCCAGATATGAAACATCCAATAATACTACCATACAACGATCCCTTGGCAAGACTCTTGATTATTATGATACATGAAGACAATAAGCATTGTGGACCGACTGCAATGCTGAATACAATAAGACAAAAATTTTGGCCAATAAAAAGGAAAATAACAGCTCGAGCCGTCATTCAAAAATGTGTAAGATTTACTAGAGCACGGCCACTGCTTTATCAACAAATAATGGGCAATCTACCCCAACCTAGAATCACACCTGCTTGACCATTTATTAATTCAGGTGTGGACTATTGTGGTCCATTCTGGATACACTACAAAGTGAGGGGCAAACGGCCAACGAAAGCTTACGTAGCGGTATTTTGCTGCTCTGCCACAGAGTCAATCATTGGTGCCCTTAAAAGATTTATAGCTCGTCGTGGTCGTTGTCAAAACATTTACTGTGACAACGCAACAAATTTTGTAGGAGCAAAGAACACTTTATCGGAAATATCTGAAGCAATACATGCTGATAAGGCACAAGAGGCAATAATATCTGCTTCGAGCTCTAAGGGGATACACTTTCATTTTATCCCACCAAACAAAAGGTGGTCTACCGAATATTTAAACGAACTTCAACAACACTACAAATGGAAAACTAAGGTCAACAATCCCAAACCAGGGGATATCGTCATAATCAAAGAAGACAATCTACCTACAATGAAATTGGCACTAGGAAGAATTGTCACTGTTTATGCTGGAGATGACGGCGCGGTGAGAGTGGCCGAAGTAAAAACAGCAACAGGAATCTTCAAACGACCTATTCACATATTGGCTCCACTGTGTCAAGAAGAGGAAAATGAAACAGTGTTGGAACGACCGATCTCAAATAACCAGGAAAAAGATGTCATTCCACTAAAGAGGTTTAAGCCGACAATAAATTTCGTAGCACTCACTATGGTCATATCCATTCTTCTCCTTCCTATTGCTCTATGCAACAACTTAGTGATAAAGCAGTTCCAGGATGATCCAGGGTTGTATTTTGAGGGAATAGGTACCGCAAAACTGAATACAGCAGAATGGAAATTAATGGTGTACTATGACCTTACCCCGTTTTCAGCTGAACTTAATTCATTATCAGTGGGCTTGGAAACTTTGCAGCAACTGTGTCTTGCGATACAAAGATACCCAATGTGCAAGATTTTGGTGAAGAAGTTAAGGCAAATCAAAAATGAATTATATCAAGAAGATGATTTAATCAGCCACGGTCGTACAAAAAGGTCGCCATTTAATATAGTCGGCAATATTGCCCGGTCACTGTTTGGTGTTCTTGATTCGGAGTATGCAGAAGAAATGTCAAGGACTATTAACACAGCCAAAACAGAGCAGGACCACATTGTAAAATTGTTAAGAAATCAAACATCAATAATTGATTCAACCATAAATGTTATCAAACAAGATGAAATAAACTCGCAGCAGAAGATTACCGAGCTTCTAAAAATGGTTGATGAAAACAAAAATGAATTGTTTAAGGAAGCTTCACAAGCCAGTAACTTTCACATCATTGGACTCCTCTCAACACATTTAACACTAGTAGCAATAAACCTACAAAAAATTGAGGCTGAAATCATAAATGTACTTGCCGACGTTCACAATGGAAAAATTAGTCCTCTTTTGTTATCCCCTCAGCAATTAAAAAAGGAAATGGCTACAATCCAGATTCACCTTCCAGCAACTTACACGCTTCCAATAACAGAAGATAATTTGATGGATCTATATAAACTGATGAATGCTAAGGGTGCCGTAACAAGGAGAGAAGTGATTTTTGAAATTAAAATACCTCTAATTAATCAACAGATCTTTGAGTATTTAAAATAGTACCAGTTCCGACAGTCAAAAACAATACTTTAATTGCTATTAAACCAGACATGTCATACTTTGCCATAGATGCACACAGAGATGAATATATTCCGTTTACGACAGATGATATATCTAACTGTATCATGACAAAAAACAAAGAGTACATTTGCAAAAATAAGCAATCTAAGTTCAAAAGGAATTCTGAGGTTGATCTTTGTGAGACCAATATATTCAACAATCGATCCACAGCCAACTGCAACCTCAACAAGATCCCAGGCCCAGCAGCCTGGATTCAATTAAATCAACTAAACAAGTGGATTTTTGCCACTACTGTGGAAATTGAATCATTCATGGTATGTGGCAGGGAAACTATGCTGTTCATAATTAAAAACACTGGACTAATGGAAGTTGGTCCCGACTGCGTAATCAAAAACAATTTTGTAACAATACAAGGACATTTTGGCATTACAAATAGTGCCCATGCATCATATGTTAAATTAAAGCATATTGACTCAATAAGTAGGCCAGAAGAAATAGAAAGGATATTTAATACTACAAGCCATCATTACAATACGCAATAAGACCAGCTAACAAACCTGCAAAAACAATTAAATGACGCAAATCTAGAACATTTACCCGAAGTTATTAACTCTAATAGTCAACATCATCATGCAGTAAGCTACACCAAATTAGCCCTATGCTTAATAACATTACTTATTCTGCTAATATGGAAAGTACACAACACACAAAGGCAAACCTACCAAAATGCACCGAGGCCCGCATTTCGATCAAGACCAGCAACCATAAATACTTCAAGAGTTTGAATCTGTCCCATCAACCAGTAACAGTGCACAGAACTTATTTGAACTGTGTTCAACGAGGCGGAGAATGTTAAAGAACATACATACATACATTTACTTTCATAAATAAAATAAATAAAAAGACAACATAGTTTACAATCATACATACATACATTCATACACAACGATATTTTGCTGTTATTAACAAACATACACAATTATAAGTTATTAACATTTAATTAATTGCTTACACATCATAAGGTTCATTAACCATTGCTAAGGAAATTTGTTTATTAATTAATTGTTTAAATACAGAGTGCATTTACCTCATTTATAAATTAGGTCATGTTATTGTGTTTACTCAAACAATATTAATATTGCATATGTTATTATCTATAAGCAAAGCACTTTTATTAATTCTTAATTTTATATAAAAGAAAGTAAAAATAAATCATATTTTAAGTCGCTTGTAAGGAATAACTATTTGGGAACCTAGTGCTAGTTCAAATTTATGTGTTTGAACTAATCAACACTAGCCCATTCACAAACAGTACCTTTATGAATGCAATATTTAATATTTTTTGTTATTTTTTATTGTATACTAAATTTTTATACACATTTGTGCTAAGTTTCTGTTTTTTATTGTAAACTTCTGAATTTTTATAAATACTAATTTTTTTGCGTTTCTGTTTTTATTAATAAATATTAAAAATTGGTACCGTCGCGGTCTAAAAAGTACCTTTTATTTTCATAGTTGGTACAAAAGCGAAGAAATCATTTTCCTTCCCTGATATCCCATCTATACACAGGCGAATATTTACAACGACAACAACAAAAGACATCACATGACAAAAAATGTATTCAAAGATTGAGTTAAACACTTATTTGTATGTATATACATACATACATAAAATCAATTTGTAGATATTAGATCTTAACAATCACACTTATATATCTATGTACATCATGGGTGACCAAAATATGTTTAAGGTTGTGTAAGTGAGCGAAAAAGGTAAACACACCGGCAGAAACAATAATTAAAAGAAATCCTTTTTTGGATTTATTATGAAAGAATTTTTTTTTAGAAAACCGTTTCAACAAAAAGTAATAAATAAACATTATTATTCACTTAAGTGTCCAGGAGACGTACAAAAAAAGCCATCAGTCGGTAAGAAGGTGTTAGTGTCGTTTAATTGATGATTTTTCGGAGACGTACAAATAAAATCGTCAATCAGCATTTTAATTTTGTGTTCGTTGTGTGCGATGTCATATATGTCTTCATCGGATGATGATTTTTTGTTATTGGCGGCATTAAAACTTTATGAAATCTTTGTTTAAAAAAGCACATTAAACAAATATACAGAGCTAAGTAATAATTTTTCTATCTTCCACACTAATTTTTCATTTATTATTATTATTATTTATAATAATAATAATTCTAGTTCTTCAAAACACTCTAAAAAACAAACATATTTTTCTTAAAAAAAATTCGAAACAAACAAACGATTTTTAATATAAAAACAAGACATTGGGTGTGTGAATAAAAATTTGTTTTAAACACAAAATTCACATACATAAATACATATGCATTTGGGGTTTCAAAAATAATTTTTAAGTAATTTTTTTTTATTCACACTACCTATTAAGATTAGAAAAATTAGAGAATATACTATAGTATTTATAATAATCATACAACTGTTTGTAGACTTTTGATTGTTTGGTTTTTTACAAAGATCAATGGTATATTTTCATAAAGTGCAAATTAATTTTTTTCATCCGCGCGGGGTTTTTTGTGCGTCTCCTGGACACTTTAAATTCTGACTAAAAACCAATTTGTAAGGGAAAATAAATTTAAATTTTTATGTAAGCAAAAGCATTTTTTAACATAAACAGCATAGATAATAAATTTCTCGCAGTGCGGTTGAAAAAATGATTAAAAAGATAAGCAAAAATTTATCTCAGATAAGACTAAATGAAAGAGAATAAGAATACGTGTGAATTCGATTTGCAAAAATTTGCTTAATGATGTTCACCCAAGATCTACATAATTAAAATATATGAGGTGTCAGTTAGTCAAAGCACAATGCAAAGACAACCAATCCATACACTCAGGGAAAATCTGCAGCTTAAAAATAAGAATGCGTCACATTAATTCAATAATTTTCAATATAAAAGAAAATGTATATTGAGATATCTACAAACTAATGAGTTTAATAAATGAATATTGCAAATTAATATTTTGTCCATATTGAAATAAGAAATTTCAATATGACTAAATTTTCGTTAATGTATAAAAATATACTAGGATTAGGGAAGTTCAGATATATGATAGTATTTTATAATACCAAATGTCGATATTGAAAAAAATTTATTTTTAGAGAAAATCATATACACACTGGCACACACGCATACACAAAGAAGTGAAGACGTAATACACAAACACAAAAATACATACACACATACATAATGAAATTTTATAATATTATGAAATTCAAACTCCTCTGTCATGAAATACGAAACAATATTTCTTAAATAAATAAATGAAGATTTCATAACAACACCTGCGGCCCCACCATACGATCACGTACATTACTTCAAAAACATATGTGTACATAATTATCAAATACATTCTCTCTCCACTTCCATTCTCAACAGATATCAGGGTTGCCACTATATGCAGCTATTCGATTATTTCCCCAGACATAAAAAAATGCATGCATACATACGAGTACAATAACCATACATATGCATAGCAACGACAACTCACAACAGCAAAAATAATGATTACTACATACAAGCAAATTCTTTGTCACTACCCTGGAGTCAGACCGGCATGAAGTGTGTTTGTGTCAACACTAAAATTCTATTCATCATTATAGTATAATAAATACGTTTTCTTCTATTCGTCAGTAAAAAAGAAAGATAGAAAACAGATGGGATGTATTTCTGGTGGATTTTGCAACGACTTGTCAATATACACACTTTTGTATGTACATAAAAACTGTCTGGTTGGTATGTCTTCATGTTCCCATAAGAACCACGTAGTCATTACCTAGTCAATTGTTTTAGTGTTACTAGTAGATTTTCAACGACAAGCATATGCTAAATGTCTACAGTACAAAGTATTGGATGGGGTATAATTATATAGTAGTACTGGTGGCAAAGTAAAAGGTGAGTCAGTACATTTTCACCATCGACTTTTCCTACAGGGTATAACGTTTGTCTACCTCTGCAACAACAGTATCTGAGAGTGTATTAATTACTTCCGAGTTTTTCCACAACTTTGGCTTTAGTAAAAAGAGGAGCAAATATAGCATTATAGCGTTTTTCAAAATTGCTCTGAACAAAATTTCTTTACCAAACTTCCTATCCTACATGGTATGATTGTGGCCTGGCTCTTAAATTATAATAGTCTCTATTATGCTTGTATGCATTTTTTATGTATTTCAGTAAATCACGCCTTATAAGTTGTAGACTATCATCTCTTGAGAGCTTAACTGAAGGCTCATCTAAAAGTTTGAGGCTTCTTAGTAAAGTATACGTTGACCCATGTAGTATCATTTCAAATCCAAAAAGTGCATGGCAGGGTGAAACTTTCAAAGAACTATGACTGGAATTTCAACAGGCACAACTAATGGCACTTAAATTTTCTTCCCACCTTGTATGGGCACTTTTCAGATAAGCTCGTATTCCTGCAATCACAGACCGGTTTACACATTCAGAAGCGTTTGCTTGTGGTGAATAAAATGCTGTATAAACATGAGTTATACCCATTGACGTAAAAAAAGCCTTGAGGTCATTGGCCTTAAATTGAGAACCATTGTCACTGACAATGGTCTCAGGAACACCATAAGTGTGAAATATTTGTCTTTCTAAGAAATCTTTTATAGCATTAGATGTAAATTTGCGTAGGGGGTGTAACCAGTAGAATTTACTGAGATGATCTAACGCAATTAACAAGCCAATATTTCCAGATCCTAACAGATCTATACAGAGCCTCTGAAATGGTCGTTCGGACACAATCTGTTTACCCATTTCGGGCTTCATTATAAAATTTGGAGCTTTAGTTGCTTTACAAGTCTCACACTCATTCACAAAATCCGAAACTTCTTTTGCCATTCCAGGCCAAAAGAAAAATCTTTTTAACAAGTCTAGGGTTTTACCCATTCCTTCATGAGATGCGGTAGCTGTACTCTGATGACTTGCAGTTAAATTTTTTCGTAAATTCTCAGGGATCCAAAGCCTCCAACAATTTTTCTCGTTGTCATCTATACCATCATAGTGCTGAGTTCTAATGTAAACGAAATTGCCCACTATATTAATATCTGCGTATTTTCCCTGATTCCTACTTATTTTGTTTCGCAAACTGGTATAATCGTCATCCATGAAACAGGGAGATGTTAAATCGATTTGGAGAAGAGCTAAATCTATAGAAGCAATTTCTTTACTAGGAATACGTGATAATGCATCAGGTACTACATTTTCCTTCCCCAATCTACCGGTTAAATTTAGTTGGCTCATCAACCACACAAGGCTGGCATGATCGGTGATCACTTCAAATTTCTGTAGCTCAAGGTAGCATCTGAAACGTTGAATCGCCTCTAAAGCTCCAAGATATTCACGTTCCGTCACACTGTAGTTACGTTGGGAGGAATTAAGCTTTTTTGCTCATCTAAGCGATTGGGCTTTCCAGTTCCTCATCGTCTAACTGTATTAAGACAGCTCCGATGCCAAAATCACTGTCATCACAATGAACAAAGAAATTTTTTCAAAGTTTGGGTTAATCAGTACTGGCGCAGAGGTCAAAAGAGATTTTATTTTGTCGAAAGAAATTTGGGCCTCCAGAATCCAAACAAATTTCTTTTTTGAAGATAAAGTTTCGGTTATGGGGAAGACTATTGTTGAGAAGTTATCAATGAATCTTCTATACCATCCTGCTATTCCTAAGAATCCCCTAACTTGTCGAAGATTTGCTGGTACTGACCAGTTTACAATCGCGCTAATTTTATCTGGATCGGTTGTGATTTCACCCTCCCCAATAACATATCCTAAATATTTTACCTTAGTCACACAAAAGTGACTTTGTTACATTTAACGTTGAGTTTGCCTTCCGAAACTGTCCAGCAATGCATAATAGTACTTCTAAATGTTCTTCAAAATTTTCAGACACTACAATGAGATCATCTAAATAGCCCAAAACACTATTCTTAAGGTCAGCCGGTATAATCTCGTCCATAAGACGGCAATTTGTTTGCGGGGCATTGCACAGCCCGAAATGCATAACCACAAACTCGTACAGTGGCCTTCCAGGTACTGTGAATGCGGTAATATCTTTAGACTCGTCTGTTAACCCAATCTGCCAGTAGGCATCTTTCAGATCGAGTTTCGATATAATGTTGGCTTTGGGAAGACGTGAAAAAATTCCTTCAATTGAAGGCAAGGGATAGGCATCTTTTTTGTGACAGAATTAATTTCCCTCGCATCCAGGCAGAGGCGGCTTTGTTCGGTTTCATGACGAGTCTCATCGGAGAGCTCGAGGCAGAAGTTGATGGTTCAATGACCCGTAAATACAACATGTGGTCTATCTCTGCATACATAAGCTTTTCCAACGCTGGTGTGGCGGGGTAAAATGTCTGCTTAATTGGTTTGGCTGAGCCAACATCTATTTCATGTCGTATCAAAGAAGTTTTTCCAAGTTCCTTGTCTTCAAAATTGAAGGATATTGCGATTACTGTCTTTAATTGGTCATTCTGTTTTTCTGACAGCTTGTAGGAATGTTCTTCCGCGTTAGAAATCACCGTAGGCATACCATCGGATATACTTTCAGATACGTTAGAAAATTTTTCAGGCATGTGGTAAGACTACAACGCTTCTACGCCCTGAATGAATCTATCGACGAGATCTACCGAGTTGATTATATTGGGCAGTAACTCAAAAATCTTACAAAAATCTATACCTAAGAGAAGCCTCTGAGATATCTTGGTATAATAAAAAGCTTTACAGTATGAGAGGTGTTTTTAAAAGTGACTGCCGCTTGAATCCAGCCAATTACGTTCTCCGGCCTTCCGTCGGCAGTTTTCACTGTCGTTTTGCATTTAAAAAAGTTTGAACATTTTGAAAAATCTTCTAACGCTAAATCTGCTCCTATACAACTTATGCTGGCACCTGTATCAGGTAATAATATAGCGTAATAACGCCCATCCGTCAAAGTACTTACAATGCCAGAAACTAAAATTTTTGAGGCTAGTTTGTGATGTCTATAGTAATTCCGTAATCTAACTGTGGATCTTTTAGAATTTCGTTTATATTTTTGAAGCATCACTAAAAATTTCTTGTCTCTTAGCAATATATAACTGCATTCTTTTATGAAAAGCCATTTTTGGATAAATTAATTTAGTACTATCATATGGAGATATATCTGCTGAATTATAAGAATCACGTTTTAGAATTTTTATTTTTGAGCAATTATTACATTTATTTGACTAGAAATATATAGGTTATTTACTATTATTATCCCCATTGTAATTTACTTTCTCAAATTAAGTAGAGTTATCTACTTCTTTATTGGATTTTAGAGTTAATTTGAGGCATTGTTCTTGTAGTTTTTTGCTGACTTTCGGACAAGACATTTAGGGCACTGTCGCCGATACATATTTCTTTCACCACAGCCATAACAAAAGACAGTCTTGGTAGTAATGACATATTTGGTCACAATTCCAGCAACGAGGTGCTATTTCATCTTTTCGGATATCATCTACTGATAACTTATCTTCAACATCAAATAGCATCTTTGTCTCCGGTTCAAGCCCGATTTCAGCTATATGACTTCTAGGCTGAAACTGAGTAGTAGATTTTTTTATTTTATTTAATGCATGTATTTATTTATTGTATCTTCATATATGAACTAACAATTAGTATTCAAATCTTAAATCTATAAAAAAAATTATTAGGTCCGACCAGTCGGAGATAAACTTAGTGATAGTTATAAATAATACATTAGTAGTGATAAACAAAAAAGGGGAAAAAAAGTATTTTCAAGTAGTCCCATCTGGAGTGTTAAGTATAAGAGCCCGTGTGTCCCTCTTTCTTAGGCGGATGTGTCCAGTAAAGTTAAAAATATTACGAGCAAGCGGATTAGGATGTGATTCGAGTTTTGTTAAATATTTGCCTGCGTATTTTGCAATTTCTTCAGTCACTAGTGGCATATTTAAATCACGATGTATAATAGAATTTTGGATGTACCATGGAGCCGATGTTATTAACCTTAAAATTTTGTTTTGCCTTCGTTGGATTCTCTCGACATTAGGAGCTGAAGCAGTGCCCCATAACTGAATTCCGTAGCACCATATTGGCTTCAAAAGCGACTTGTATAGTAAAGGTTTGCAGTCTAGGCTGAGTGTTGAGTTTCTGCCAATCAACCAATATATTTGAGTTAACTTAAGTTTCATCTGAGTTAACTTTGAGTCAATATGATGTTTCCATGTAAGTCTTCGATCAAGGTGTATACCAAGGTATTTCACTTGGGAATGTTGAGGAATATTTTGATTGTTGATTCGAATGGGGGAGCAAGTATCTCTTCTTAGGGTGAACGGTATATGGACACACTTTTGTTCATTGACTTTAATTCTCCATAAGTTCAACCATATTTCCAGCTGGGTAATATGCTCCTGGAGATTGCGGGATGCCACATAAGGGTTTTCGTGCACACTCGTACAGGCTGTATCATCGGCAAAAGTAGAAATATGGATATTATTGCACACAGGCATATCACAAGTATATATTAAATACAAGACAGGGCTCAGAATACTATCCTGTGGCACACCAGAAGATATAGATTCAGGCACACTCGCGAACTCTCCTTCCACAACAGTGAAATTGCTATCAATAATATAACTTTCCAAAAGCTTTTGAATATTTATTGGCAGATATGTCTTCAATTTTAAAACTTTTGAGATTGTAGATAGTAAGCTTATAGGGCTATATGACTCAGTCTTGGTAAGTTTCCAGTTATGTGGAGAATACTGCATTCTTAAAATAACATTAAAAATAAATGGCAGGATTCTTATTGCAATATGAGGCAAGTTCATGAGCATTTTGTTACTAATGCCATCAATACCTGGAGCTTTCTTTGGGTTGAGTTCAGTAATTACATTTGTACTTCACGCATCTTAAACCTTAAGCGACGACGGGGTAGAGAAACTACACTCGGTAAGTCAGCAGCACCCGTACATGAATTGGGAGTGAATACAGATTTTAAATGCTCAGAAAATAAGTTGCCTTTCTCACTATCGGTTCTTGCCCAGCCTCCGGTCGCAGTACGCAGTGGTGATTTAAGATCAACGGGTCTTTTAAGATTTCTAGTAGCGCGATAAAGAGTAATTAGATGCGGACGTTACATCAAGACCTTCTAAATACTTTTCCAGTAGTGCAGCTTTTTCCGACGATAGCAGCTCTTTGAGTCGTTTTGTACATTCTTTAAGTCTGATTTTATTTAGGGGTGATTTGTGTTGTTGCCATTATCTTCTAGCTCTCCTTTTTCACATAAAAGACGTTCAATTTCCGTAGAATAAATTCTGTTAAAGCCGGTCTGCGGATAGGAGGTAGTGGCATGTTCAGCAGCCTGTTTAATATTTTCGTTAAGATTGGCAATGTTAAATTCAATATCATCGCATGATCTAAGCTGAATGTTTTCTACGCAGTGACTACTAAGATATTTTTTGAATGCCAGCCAGTTGATTCCATTAATCATCTTCACATATGAGTTAGTTAAATCACTCCTTAGTGGGTTGAAAATTGTAACTATTGTTGGAGAGTGGTCGGAGGACAGATCTAGAGAGACCTCTACGTGAATTAAGTCCCTATGAGTATTTTTCGTGACGGCAAAATCTATAACATCTGGAATTTTTCTTACGTTAGTAGGCCAGTAAGTAGGCTCCCCACTCGAAATGACATCTAAGCCCATTTTTAAAATTGTATTGAACAAGGCTCTAGGTGTAACAAGGCGCGATCCCCAGTACGTATGTTTTGCATTGTAGTCACCAGCTGCCACGAAACAAGATCCAAGCGATTTGTAGAAGTTCTCATACTGATCTTCGGTAACTGAAAATCTGGAAGGTGAGTAAATTGATGATATCACGAAATTCGCACAAAAATTTTCTACGAAAATATTCGTTGCTTGCAAATATTCTTCACTAACGTTGTCAAGGACATAGTGCGTGAGTCTTGACTTAATTAGAATTGCTGATCCACCGCATGCTCTCTCTCGGGTCCCTTGTGTCATATATAGTGTAACCATTTATTTTAAATAAGTTTCTTGAGGTCAAATGAGTCTCAGAAACCAACATTATATCAATATTTTTTTTCCATGAGGAAGTGCTCAAGTTCATTTTTATGTTGGCGAATGACGTTTGCGTTGCAGAAACAAATTTTTAACGTGTTTTTATGGTTTATTAACTAATGCTTGAAGCAGTGTATTCTGCATTCGCAGCATTTCTTGCATCATAATTGTCATATTTGTAGTAAAGTTGTTTATAGTTAACACCAGATTCTCAATAGTAGCTTCAAGGCGACTAAAGTTAAAGGTTGAGTTTGAATTCGTTGAATTCGGCCGTGGAACATTTTGCGTGGGAATTGAACTAGTCTTAGCAGCATCAGCATACGATACAAGTGAAGTAACTGGTTGGCTCATTTGAGCAAAAGTGGCGGAGTTCGCGTTTACTGGTTGATCTGGAGTTAATTTGGGTTTTTGACCCATAGCCTGTTTAACGAAATAATATACAGGACATCCTCTATAGTTAGCTGAGTGTTATCTGACTCACGACACGCATGCTCACGCAGAAAAATATTTTACTCACGCACTTTCTTGCACGAATGATTTTGAAAATTTTCACGATCACGCACGCTGACGAATAAAATATTTTTAATCCCGCACGAGTGGTTTACAACTTATCACGCTCACGAAAAAGTATATGTATAATATAATTGTCATGTTTTTTGGGTTGAAAAATAGGTACATGTCTATGTATATATGTATGCTCGTGTTTTTGTAAAATTTATAATGTAAATTAAAATAAAGCAAAGTTAATTTCATATCGTTTTAAATATTCGTATTCGTGGATATCATTTTAAGTATTCGAATGCGAGTTCTCGTATGTATATCAAAAATTGACATTTCGCACATGTATGTATGTATGTATACATACTCTGCGGAAAGTGCGAATAGTGAAATTGTAGTGATTTACTTGTGACATTTTCAATAGTACTACTGACCAAGTGTACCCCAGCCAATGTAATCATCTATTGACATTTAGCATTAGCTTGTTATTGAAAATCCACCACTAGACTATAGAACTGCTGGGACCACATGGAGACATTGACACCAAAGATTCACTAGTAAATTTTAGGGGCTGTAGTCCATAATATCGATATTTTCTCGCTCATTGTCAATAGTAAAATTATAGTGATTTTCTAGTGACATGGTCAATAGTGCTACTGGCTAGATGTACCCCAGCCAATGTAATCGCCTATTGATATATAACATAGGGTTATCATTGAGAATCTACCAGTAGACTTTAGCGCTATTGATAAGGTAGGTCTTTTACGACCATATGGAAATATTTGAACCAAAGATTCACTAGTATATTTTAGTGACCCTCGTCTAAGTATATTTATTTAATATTATAAATAAAAAAAAACAAACTATTGACGCGTTCATTGACAATATTACCAGATATACACTAGAACTGTTGTCTCTAGCGTATCTCTACTCGCTCAAAAAAGGGAAAGTTGTCGACATTTTAACTAGTGCAATTGTCGCTTGAGAAAGAGTATTGACATAGGGACATATGGTTCTAGGCTGACTAGAGGGTACATAATATAAATGAAGGTAAGGCGTATAATCAACTAAATAAATGATAATCAAATAAATGAGAAAAGCATATTGAATGAGAAAACATACAAATTACTAAAAAAAATTTCTGTTACGTAACATTTTTAAAGGGTGGGTGGGGGAAGCCCCACCATAACAAATCATATTAAAACTCGAACCCCACCCCTCCTCCCTTACAGCGTTACGTAATATATGGACGGCCCCTAGCAAAAAACATTTTCTGCGGTACAATTCGTCAGTAATATTGTTGAAGCACTGTTGAATCAGTAGTGTTTCTCAATTGATACTTGCTACAGGGTATCTGAGAAACATACATACATACTTACAAAGGCGTATGTATACAAAACAAAATGCTCCGAATTCGTAACGATTGGTCGAAAAAATCTTCCGATTTCGTTACCGAAATATTACCGAAATCGTATCAATTTTTGTATGAAATAATTGTCACGACTTCGTAACGATATGTCGGTACGAATTCGTTACGATAAGTCGGTACGAATTCCTAACGACATGTAGGTACGATTTCTTTTTGCTTTTATAGCAGAGTACCGCTTCACCGTTAAGTTGCTGCTATTGTCGAAAATTTGCACATACTCACGTTTTTTTATATTTGTTACAATCCTTTTTTTTATCAACATATACTTACATATTTGTTTTTTTTTTAAATTTTCACAGACTTTTACTTATGTACTCAAAAATCAAAGTTTTAATGTTTAAAAAAAATTGGTCAGAGAAACTACCAAAATATCTTAACGAATTCGGTACGACAAGTCTGACTTTAGAAAAAGTCGAAACATTTTGTTTGGGAGTATTCATTATGTTTATAAGCTCATACTACCATACATATTACTATACATACATACATATATGCATAAAATAATTAATCTCAAATGATTGAACACAGTTACATATGTACCTATGCAGGAATGTTATCTCGTCAGAGCGTGAGAATTCGTGCGTGATTATTTAAAAAAAGCTCACGCACGATCACGCACGAGTAAATTTTTTTCAATCACGCTCTCGCACTCACGCGTGATTAGTTATAATATTTGAACATGAATCACGAGAATCACGCGTGACTCACGCGTGACACGATAAAATAATGACATTTGCACATCTCTAGTGATTACCTCCACAATTACTACATTTTGTTCTGCTTGATCTTTTGGCTTAGTGCAGGTAGCAGTACCATGCAATTCACCGCAGATAACATACACTGTAGGTAACTTGCAGTAAGTTTTCGTATGGCCATATTCTTGGCAATTATGGCACTGTACGGAACCTGAACACTTACGTGGCTCTTCGACTGTGATTTTTCGATGTAAGAGATACTTTACGCTATAAATTGGATGGGATTCTTTTTTTCAATTGTATGTCATTAGGCTCCAGTTCAACCCGAAATAGGGATTGGGGGACCTTTTCTCTATTAATTATGTTGGTAACATTTTTTACCTTAAATCCTGGGTCGACAAGTGCACATATTACTTCTTCGGGTTCAACATATGAATCTATGCCGTTTAATACTATCTGTAGGCCATTAGCACTCTAGAGTTGGTATGTGTAAAAATTTGTTTTATTTTTTTCGAATTCACTAACAATTTTTCGGAAATCTTTTTCATTATATATTTGGATATTACCTCGTTTAATTGGAATGATGTGAAAAGTATTTTCACCAATGGTCGACAGTAGTTTTTTTATAAGCGTTTTAGAGTTTTTTTTCAGTTCTCGTTGTACCTTCATAGTGAATAGTCGATTAGCGGAATTTTTCTTAAATACTTACTAAACAAACAAAACATTATACAAAAAAAAATATTCGTAGTACATATTATTCGTAATACACAGAAAAAATTATTCCCAAAAAATTTTTAAACAAATATTTGTTTGAAATCAAACTCAGTTTCAGTAAATATTCTGTACTGTTCCACTAAATTAATTTGTACCAAAAAACTGTGTAGAGAAGAAACAGACCACCACGTTTGTCGGCTACTTCTCGGCATTTACATGTATACAACACGATCAATCAAAATAAACAACAACAAATGCAACAACACACTGAAATAATATTTTCTCTCAGCCGAACTATGATTAATTTAAATTTTTACAAAATTTTTATCAGAATTTACAAAATTATTTGTAGGACCGCATTCAAATAAAATATTTACTGATTCAACGAACTTGGGTACTGAGAATGAAATTTAGTTTTTTCTGTGTAGGTACATACTGACTGTAATAAATAAGCTTTATTGCTTTGTTAATATTTTTTACGTAGTAGAAATAACAAAAACCAAAAAAACCGCAAAAAAACACAAATAAAGTGCCCTTGAGAAATATATACTTTATATAAGTACCTCAAATACAAAAAATTTTGAAATGCTTATTTTACTGTGAGTTCTGAAACTGTTAATGAAATCAATGAAAATAAAAAAATCTGATGATAATAGTACTATGAGTTCTGGAGCTGAAAACAATAAAAATAAAAAATCTGGTGATAGTATTTTTCTAACGGCAAATCCAATTTTTCGTCAGCGTTCAACTTCGCTTTGCCCAATGCCAACTAGTGATTTGTTAACATTTGAGTTGCCTGGTACTTCTTCATTTAAGTCAGCGATATCATCCGCTTCTGGCTCGTGTTCATCACTTAATCAAATTATCACTTTAGATAACAGTAGTCAAAAATTTAAAGTTCAAGTCGGAATGGACAGATATATTACAGTTGTAAAGCGAGGGCGAAGCCCAAATTGTTTAAAAATCTCATCGCTTCCCAAGATATCCAGGGATGACGACGCTGCATCAATTAATCGTAGTAATCGTTTTTCAGTATTGCAGGCTAATAATGACCAATCCGCTGTATCTTCGACAAAAACCTCCAAACCACCACCAATATATTTGAGAGAAAAAAATTCTAACTCCCTTATTAATAACAAAAATTAAAAATTTTAAAAACCCCCGACTTTTTTCAGAAAAGATGTTATATCTTCTAAGCGGCTGGACCGATTTTCTTCAAACATAGCTAAGAACCCTCTCGATCAAGTCATCTTTCAAAAAGAAAAAACCAAATGAAAATCGGTCCAGCCGTTTGGCCTGTACGTGGACACGGACAGACACATAGATACACAGACACACACTACAACTTATAACACCCCTTTTTTTAGTCGGGGGTTAAAAAATTTGCCTAGTCAATTGGTGAGAACGCATTTCACGTTATTCCAATAAAACTTGGTAACATTGACGAAATTAAAATTAAAATATATAAAGAAAAAGATTTCTGCAAAATAGTAACAGAATTCGAAAAAAAATAAAACAAGTTTTTATACGTACCAGCTTAAGGGCCATTTTCACAACTTAACTTTAGTTAAAGTTGGATTTTGTCTGCCCGATAAATATCTTTGCGTTTTTACTAATTAAATTTTTCATTGTTCTTATTATCAATAACAATAATATTTAATGGATACAAAAATAATAAATGCAGGTTTAATAATACAAAGCCATTTATCGGGCAGACAAAATCCTGCCTTTAGCTAAAGGCAAGTTGTGAAAATGGTCATAAGAGTGCTAAAGGTATGCAAATCGTATTGAAGGGCATTGATTCTTATGTTAATAACGAAGAAGTAAAAGATGCACTCATCATACAAGGATTTGAGGTAAAAAATGTTACTAATATATTCAATAGGGAGAAAATCCCCAGCCTCTATTTCGTGATGAACTGGAGCCGAATGATATAACGTTAAAAATAAAAATAAATTCAGTAAAGTGCGACTCTGACTCGCGCACGAAGGGTTCCGTACGAACACTAGATATGTAATTTAATACAAACTTCATCCTATATAATATATAGTTTTGGCATTTTTTTCGTTTTTGGGGTCTTTTAGGTTTTTTTGTTTTGGCGTTTTTTGCGTTTTTTCGGTTTTGGCGATTTTTTTAAGTTTTGGCTTTTTTTTAGTTTTGACACTTTATTTTCTTGTTTTGGCGATTTTTTTCGGTTTTTGGCGTTTTTTCATTTGGCAACTTTTTTTATTTTTGGCGATTTTTTTCATTTTTGCGATTCTTTTTTTATATAAAAAATTTTTTAGTTTTGGCGACATTTTCGCATTTCGGTGATTTTTTCGATTTTTGGCTTTTTTTTCATTTTGGCGATTTTTTTCGTTTTGGCGAATTTTTTTTTAATTTTTGGCGATTTTTTTTTTGGTTTGGAGATTTTATAATTTTCGGTTTTTTTAGTTTTACCGTTTTTGAAAATTTCAAGTGTTTTCCTCTTACGGTTTCCAAGATATAGCAAATTGTCAAAATTACAGAGTCAAAATTGCATTAACACCCTTTAATTTAAATTTTTTTAAATTTTAGTGTTAATTGTTGTAGTCTGTATAAAAATACCATAATTTTACAAATTTCAAGTTTCAATATACATATGTTCATACAATTGTATGTATATTACACGGCATTTTAACATTTTTCGTTGCACGTTTTGGAAGACCCTTTAATTTATAATTCTCATGTATTTCTTGTTGTAGCGGCCAAGGTTCTACTTACTGTGTCCAAATTTCAGTCCGTAGCTCTTACGGTTCCTGAGAAAATACCGTGTGACGGACAGACGGACAGCGTAGCGAAAACAATAATACTGAATAAAAAAAATTTTCATATTTTGAAACATATATCAAATTTTAAAAGCAAACCTTACCGATTAAAATTTTTTATTTTTTTTTTAACTTGTTTCACACCCACAAAGAAAAATGTTGGTAAATCAAAACCATAGTACCACCACACCATATTCCTAGCAATTATGGCACTGTACGGGACCTGAACACTTACGTGGCTCTTCAGCTGTGATTTTTCGATGTAAGAGATACTTTACGCTATAAATTGGATGGATTTCATTTTTTTTCAATTGTATGTCATTTTCTCTATTAATTATGTTGGTAACAGTAGATTGTTAATGGCGGTCTGAGACATGTTTTGGGAATTCAAAACCGGGAAAAAATAAAAACGATGGCAACCCTGTTACAAATGGGGGGATTTTGGGGATTTTCATGCTGAGAGTTTCTTGGCTATGTGTGTGTGTGTGTGTGTGTGTGTGTGAGTTTGATTCTTTGTTTATGTGTATGTACATATACTTGTGTGCCCAGCTTTTGTTGTTATTGTAGAGAAACTTTGTGCTTACAGTGCATGGTTGTATGTATATGCGGGTGTTGTATGTGTGTGAGTTTGATTCTTTCTGTGTATGGGAATGTATGTACACTTGTGTGTACAGGTTTTGTTGTTATTGTAGAGAAACGTTGTGCTTACAGTGGATGTATACATACAGTATATGTATGTGTGGGATGTTTGTGTGTGTATGTATGTGTGTGTGTATATGTGTGCGTTTTTGTATTTAATTGTATGTTTGTCGGTCTCAGATACTTTTGTCGTAGTGGCAGATAATCATTATACCCAGTAGGAAATGTCGATGGTGAAAATGTACTGAGTCGCTTTTGACTTTGTCACCAGTACTACTATATAATTATATCCCATTCAATAATTTTCACTATAGACATTTAGCATATGCTTGTCATTTAAAATCTACTAGTAACACTAAAACAATTGAATAGGTATGAATGACTACGTGGTTCTTATTGGAACGTAGAGACATACCAACCAGACAGTTAGTTACTGTTATATTTCTATAATTTATGTACATACAAAAAGGTATGTATATTGACAAGTTGTTGCAAAATCTTTCCTTTTTACTGACAGATAGAATAAAACGTATTATACTATAATGGTCACTAGAATTTTAGTGTTGACACAAAGACACTTGATCCCTGTCTGACTGCAGGGTAGTGACAACGAATTCGTGTGTATGTAGAATCATTATTTTTGTTGTTGTGAGTTGTCGTTGCTATGTATATGTATGGTTATTGCGCTCGTATGTATGCATGCATTTTTTATTTCTGGGGAAATATTCTAGTAGCTGCAGATAGTGGCAACCCTGATATCTGCTGAAAATGGAAGTGGAGAGGGAATGTATTTGATAATGTATGTACATATATATTTTTGGAGTAATGTACGTGATCGTATGGTGGGAGACGAAGGTGATGTTATGAAATCTTCGTTTATTTATTTAAGAAATATTGTTTCGTATTTCATGACAGAGGAGTTTGAATTGCATAATATTATAAAATTTCATTATGTATGTATGTTTGTGTATTACGTGATCACTTCTTTGTGTATGTGTGTGTATGCCAGTATGTAAATGATTTTCTCGCGCTGATATTTATATGTAAGTAGAAATAAATTGTTTTCAATATCGACATTTGGTACTATAAAATACTATCATATATCTGAACTTCCCTAATCCTAGTATGTTTTTATACATTAACGAAGGTTTATTCATATTGAAATTTCTTATTTCAATACGGAAAAATATTAATTTACAGTATTCATTTATTAAACTCATTAGTTTTTAGGTATTTCAATATTCATTTTCTATTATATTGAAAATTATTGAATTAATGTGAATCATTCTTATTTTTAAGCTGCACATTTTCACTGAGTGTATTGATTGCTTATCTATACATTGTGCTTTGACTAAACGACGCTTCATATATTTTCATGATGTAGATATGTAAGTGTGATTGTTAAGATCTAATAAATACTTGAGCATTCCATGCAAATAATATTGGAGTATGTGGTCCAATCTAGATGAAACAGTCTAGTTACATCATAGTCTCATGTAATGCAGTCATGGATCATATCGTTTTCATACAACCATTCAATGCTGCACGATAAATATTAGTGTTTAAACGAATATGATCGTTCTTCTTAGGCACTCACAAATTGTATGCGAGTAGTCTATAACTATTCCATATGGGGTAGTTTTTGGGGTTAGCCCGATGTAATGCAACGTTGTACCATGTGGCCCAACCCTAGGACATCGCAATGTTAAATCGACCACCTTTTTTTTCATATATTTGGAGTCGTTTTGGAGTACTCCAACTCCTCTTTGGACTAGTCCTTACATGCATGTATGGACTAGTCGCATTATCTGCAGGGTTGATAAGAAATTTGATATGTATACATACAAATTGATTTTATGTGTGTATGTATGTATGTATGTATGTATGTACGTACATACAAATAAGAGTACAACTCAATCTTTGAATTCATTTTTTTTTTCATATGATATCTTTTGTTCTTGTTGTGTATTATCTAAAATTAAAATCCATTTCATAAATATCAGCTCATGCTCATAGTCAAAACAAAGTATGCTTTAAGTGTTTAAAACCGCTATTACCATAAAAATGGTGGTTTTAAACACTTAAAATATACTTTGTTTTACTAACCGCATTTTATAAGTAAATGCATTTCATAAATATTGACGCATACTCATAATCAAAACAGCATATAAATATCCTTTGTTTTGACTATGAGTATGAGTCATTATCTCTTATTATAGAAAAATAAAATAGTATGATTATATGATATCAGAAATCATGTTTTCTAATATCATATAACCATACTATTTGATTCTTTCTATAATAATAGATAATATTTATGAAATGCATTTATTTACAAAATGCGATTAGTAAAACAACATAAATATAGGATGGTATGAAATTTTGATGATTCATCAATATTTCGTACCAAGGTATTTTTAGGTTGTTTTTACTATGAGTATGCGCCAATATTTATGAAATGTATTTCATAAATATTATCTCTTATTATAGAAAAATTAAAAATGTAGCTATACGATATCAGAAAATATTTTCTGAAATCGTATAGCTATATTATTTTATTTGTCCTATAATAAGAGATAATGGCCCCTACTCATAGTCAAAACAAAGAATATTTTAAGAGTTTCAAATCAGTATTATCATACAAAATACTGATTTTAAACTCTTACAGCATTATTTATAAAACTTATTAAGGCTTTGTAAGTAAAGGCTTTTTAAAACAAATTTTTTATAAAAAAATTTTTTTCTTAAAAAGTCTTTATAAAGCCCTAATAAGTGTTATAAATAAGGCTGTTAAAATATACTTTGTTTTACTAACCACATTTTTGTAACTAAACGCATTTCATAAATATTGATCCATACTCATAGTCAAAACAAAGGATATTTTTATGCTGTTTTGATTATGAGTGTGTATCATTATCTCTTATTATAGAAAAAATAAACTAATGCAGCTATACGATTTCAGAAAATATTTTCTGATATGGTATAGCTGTATTAGTTTATTTTTTTATAATAAGAGATAATATTTATAAAATGTATTTAGCTACATAAATGCGGTTAGTAAAACAACCTAAAATACCTTGGTACGAAATATTGATGATTCATCGAACGATAGTTCAAAAATAAATCATAGTTCCCTTATATCAAATTCTATTCGTGCAACAATAGTTGACCTGTCAAATTACGAAAAAAAAACGCTATGATTGGCTTGCTAGAAAGTCCTAATGGACTTAAATTTTGAGAACATTTATTTATACTCAAAATCTTTATATCACCCCAGATATAAATATCTGAAGAAATTAATTACATCAATTAAAATAATAATATATTACAAAATTTACCGATAGTGAATCTGTTATTTCAGTCCAAAGTAATTCCAATATGATATTTAACGATGATGCGTATGGGAAGCATATTTTTGTATGGGGAGAGATAAGAATGTTGATTCATTCTACTTATGTAAAACTTACACCAGAATCACCAAACATTTAATAAGAGATCATCATAATGTATATTTAATGTTTAAGTTAGGTGAGAAAAATAAAAAGCATGTTGAAAGGATAAATATGGATTTTTGATTATAAGCAAAGATAGTGAATTAAACGATGATCGTTATAGAAAATAATTTTACTAGATAAAACTTTACTTTTTCGTATTTCATCTGACTTTAAACTTCATGTATATAAATGTTATAAATGGCTAGCTACTTGTACACTGATAACTAAATCTGACTCAGATATCTTGAAATGAAAATCTGAACAGCTCCTGATAGCCTGATCTGTTACCTGATAAGCTGATCTAAAAATCAGATCAGCTCCTGATAAGCTGATCTGAAAACCAGACCAGCTCCTGATAAGCTGATCTGAAAACCAGACCAGCTCTTGATAAGCTGATCTGAAAACCAGACCAGGTCCTGATAAGCTGATCTGAAAACCAGACCAGGTCCTGATAAGCTGATCTGAAAACCAGACCAGGTCCTGAAAAACTGATCTGAAAACCAGACCAGGTCCTGAAAAGCTGATCTGAAAACCAGACCAGCTCCTGAAAAGCTGATATGATTGCTGATACCTGTTATTTGCCCTGGATGAGAAAATTTTAAAACAGTTGGTGTTGACAAGAAATGTGTTGAAGAAAAAACTTCGTAGTATAAATAGTTCTAAAAATATTAAAAGAATTCTTATGAAAGAAGAAAGTAAAATCAAGACAGAAGATGAAAATATACAAGTTTAAAGCCTGAGAAACCTTCACTCAAGATATAGACAAGTACCCCAAAAGAAACTAGTAGAAGGAACAATATTTGATAATACCATCATATTTAATGATGCTAATACTGAGAATGATGATGACGATGATTTTACTCACAGACTTCCAATTCTGAAGACATTTATACTGACTTATCAGTATTGGAAGGCATAAATGAATTAGATACAAACTATTGTTGATAGTTACCTCAAACTGAATGAAGATAAAATACAAGACAAATTAATAATATAGCTTAAAGCATTAATATTCAAGAATATATTTAAATGCAAATTGAGGAACTACAACGTGAAATAAAATTAGAGAAAGAAGACAGTTATAAAATTGAAAAAGCAATTCTAAAAATTTAATAATTAAAAACAAATTGAAGAGTTTACGGTTAAATATATAGATTAGAAAATTAACTACATGTTAGTATAAATAGCTGAAAGTGCAAGATGTAGATCACAACACTTTCGAAAAAATCTGTGAAACAACTCAATGTCTTTAAAAAGGAATTTAGTAAACGAACTCCATATTAAATCTCAACAACTGTTTGTGCTTGTAGAGATGTAATGACAGGAATATATGATGTTTTATGGAGCTAAGTTAGGTGAAATGTAGAACTATTCTACAGAAAATAGAAATTGTTGATTTTTGAAGACTGTAATTGACACATTCTCGAAGTACAGCTGAAAATAAAAGCTGCACTCTAAAAACCAAGGCAATGGAAAATATTTTTGAAGTGGTACGGGTACCAAAAAAACTTACAAACAGATGATTCTAAAGAATTTTTTAATAAATACTTGGGAAAACTCATACATAAATAGAAGATTAAACATTACTTAATATGAAAGCATCAATATTAGAATGATTTAATAGATCATTGAAAGGAATGATGTGAAAAGAATTAGCTTTAATGGTTCATATAAGTGGATTGCTATATATAAAGATTTACTTAGTGCATAATATAGAAAAATTCATCTCACCATTAAAATGTTTATGATTAAACATTCCAAAAATGAGAAAAAGCTACTTAATATAGTATAAAGTAATTTGAAGAATGAATGTTGAATTTAATAAAAATAAAAATAAAATTAAAACGAAAACTCTAGTTTGTGTTGTTTTTTGTAGGATTGATTAGGAATGATGGGTCTTAAGAAAGATAATTAACTAAATGTAGTGGAATTCTCTAAACTTGTTGGTCTGAATGAAATATTGCTAAAACTTCAGTGCAATATTCTGCAGCACATCATATTATCACTTTTTATAAAGTTGTATGTATATTTTCTCATCGAAAGCGCTAGCACGCAAAATTTTACAATATGAAAATGGGATTATTATAGAAGATCTTCACTCTATTTATTTCTTTAGCTATCAGATCTTTAGAAAATATAGATAAACTACGGAAATTGGACTTTGATATCCAATCTTTAAGAATGTACATGTGTATGAATAAGTATCAAACAAACTTAGTGAATGAATATACGCTTCAACTAGAATCATGCTGAAGCATGCATAAATTTTAAAATATACAGTAAACAGGTCTTACTTTATATCTGTATCTGTATGAGTATTACATAAATTTATAAAAAAAAAAATTAAAGCATGCCGAAACATGTATAATTTCAAAAAAAAAAACAAAAAAAAAAAAAATCCTCACGTCATACAATTTTGTAAGCAAAGAAATTTTATGATTTTGTGGTCAATGAAATACATACATATGTATCTACTTTGTAAAAATTCAAAAGAGCGAACTGGTAAATTCTAATAGTAAAGATTTTTAATTGTAACACTCTACATCTCGGACTCTTACGTCACTATCGATAGAAGCATGCTAAGGCATGCATACTAGCAAAATATATAAAGCTGTTAGAAGGTGATGAGACAGCAATTGTATCTGGATCAACCCAACTCATGAATGTATTGTATACGGAGATGATTGATGGTGATGATGACCTTTTTTAAGTGAATAATCATTACATATGAATGCGACAGTGATTGACCCCTCAAACCTCATGTAGAAATACTTGAGGGGAACAATTCTCTCAAAACATAGATATTTCATTGTTTCTAACACTTTATGAAAACACCAACGGTGAATTGCTGGTAGAGGTAACTGAGTTATTTGAGATCGATTTGATACAATAGTTGTTTACTAAACATGCATTTCTTTGTAACTAAACTAATTTCTACATACCTAATGTATATACCCAGCAAAAAATTAGACAAAAATTCTCTATTTCAAGTATTAAAATCTAAAAAAAAAGGAGTGGGACATTAGAAGAAGAAAAAAATAAAATAAATAAAAATAGAGACTGACTGACCAACTAATACGTACACTCTGCCCGATGGGCACACATAACACACTTAAACATTTCAGAAATATTCATACATATATACAATACGCTGAACTTTAATAAAATGAAAAAAAAAGTCATATAGAACATTAAATAAAAGCCATAGGTGCTCACCGTTCATAAAATAAACATATGTATATGTATCTTATTAATGTAAACATATTATCAGTATAAAGCAACAGAAATTTCGTCATACAAAGTCATCTTGTATCCTAGAGGAGCCGTCGAAAGGGTATACCTAAATTATATGAAAACGAGTTCGTTTTCTGTTGATCGCTATTAAAGAAGAAAATATGTTTGTTCATTATGATTTAACTAATTTAAAAGTACATTTAAATTCAGTCTCATATCCGTACTTCTTAACATAAAAATTAAAAATAAATGTTATCCAATTCTATATTATACTATGTATCAAAAATTCCAAAAAGCTGTTATATGAAAGAATCTCCAGCGCTTCTAACTGCATTAGAGTTTAAGAAAAAATCTCCTTTTATTCAGTTGAATAAAATTTTAATTTGAAACAGTAAGCAAAGACATCAGCTTACTGCATTCTTATTCATAATCGTATAATAGAAAATATAACCACCAAAGTACAAATTCTAAAAGTCTTATAAATTAAGCAATATAGAAAATAACATAATTTTTATAAACATGTAAGGTTTCAAAAGTAATTCAAATGATTTCATCGCAAAAGAAGTGGCGATTGTTTTCAACAATTATGAAAATAATAATTTCAATATAAAACTCCCTTTTGATTTTAAATGTTTATCAATAAAAAATAAACAGTAAGTTGAGTAACAAAAAACAAAAGCAAAAACACTATCAGTATCTAAGCTGGAGTGCCGGATCAGTTTCATTTAAAAATGTTTATAAATTTTATAAAAAAGCAATGCAAGATTTCCAAAAATAAATGTAGAAAGTGAAGAAAAAAGGCTATAGTTAGAAAAAATTGCATACCCCCAAAAATGTCAAACATTGACTAACTAACGTTGCGTCAACTTTAAAAAAATGTAAATTAAGTATAAGAAATATTTCTATTATAGTTACTATTACTATAGAGTATGTATCTTCAGGAATTCAGTTTTACTTAAAACAGAAAATCTTCACAAACTTTTAAGTAAATGCAGATAAAACAACGTTTTTAATTTCAGATAATACACAACAAAAAGATATCACAAGACAAAAAAAAAATGAATTCAAAGATTGAGTTGTACTCTTATTTGTATGTACGTACATACATACATACATACATACATACATACACACATAAAATCAATTTGTATGTATACATATCAAATTTCTTATCAACCCTGCAGATAATGCGACTAGTCCATACATGCATGTAAGGACTAGTCCAAAGAGGAGTTGGAGTACTCCAAAACGACTCCAAATATATGAAAAAAAAGGTGGTCGATTTAACATTGCGATGTCCTAGGGTTGGGCCACATGGTACAACGTTGCATTACATCGGGCTAACCCCAAAAACTACCCCATATGGAATAGTTATAGACTACTCGCATACAATTTGTGAGTGCCTAAGAAGAACGATCATATTCGTTTAAACACTAATATTTATCGTGCAGCATTGAATGGTTGTATGAAAACGATATGATCCATGACTGCATTACATGAGACTATGATGTAACTAGACTGTTTCATCTAGATTGGACCACATACTCCAATATTATTTGCATGGAATGCTCAAGTATTTATTAGATCTTAACAATCACACTTACATATCTACATCATGAAAATATATGAAGCGTCGTTTAGTCAAAGCACAATGTATAGATAAGCAATCAATACACTCAGTGAAAATGTGCAGCTTAAAAATAAGAATGCTTCACATTAATTCAATAATTTTCAATATAATAGAAAATGAATATTGAAATACCTAAAAACTAATGAGTTTAATAAATGAATACTGTAAATTAATATTTTTCCGTATTGAAATAAGAAATTTCAATATGAATAAACCTTCGTTAATGTATAAAAACATACTAGGATTAGGGAAGTTCAGATATATGATAGTATTTTATAGTACCAAATGTCGATATTGAAAACAATTTATTTCTACTTACATATAAATATCAGCGCGAGAAAATCATTTACATACTGGCATACACACACATACACAAAGAAGTGATCACGTAATACACAAACATACATACATAATGAAATTTTATAATATTATGCAATTCAAACTCCTCTGTCATGAAATACGAAACAATATTTCTTAAATAAATAAACGAAGATTTCATAACATCACCTTCGTCTCCCACCATACGATCACGTACATTACTCCAAAAATATATATGTACATACATTATCAAATACATTCCCTCTCCACTTCCATTTTCAGCAGATATCAGGGTTGCCACTATCTGCAGCTACTAGAATATTTCCCCAGAAATAAAAAAATTCATGCATACATACGAGCGCAATAACCATACATATGCATAGCAACGACAACTCACAACAACAAAAATAATGATTCTACATACACACGAATTCGTTGTCACTACCCTGCAGTCAGACAGGGATCAAGTGTCTTTGTGTCAACACTAAAATTCTAGTGACCATTATAGTATAATACGTTTTATTCTATCTGTCAGTAAAAAGGAAAGATTTTGCAACAACTTGTCAATATACATACCTTTTTGTATGTACATAAATTATAGAAATATAACAGTAACTAACTGTCTGGTTGGTATGTCTCTACGTTCCAATAAGAACCACGTAGTCATTCATACCTATTCAATTGTTTTAGTGTTACTAGTAGATTTTAAATGACAAGCATATGCTAAATGTCTATAGTGAAAATTATTGAATGGGATATAATTATATAGTAGTACTGGTGACAAAGTCAAAAGCGACTCAGTACATTTTCACCATCGACATTTCCTACTGGGTATAATGATTATCTGCCACTACGACAAAAGTATCTGAGACCGACAAACATACAATTAAATACAAAAACGCACACATATACACACACACATACATACACACACAAACATCCCACACATACATATACTGTATGTATACATCCACTGTAAGCACAACGTTTCTCTACAATAACAACAAAACCTGTACACACAAGTGTACATACATTCCCATACACAGAAAGAATCAAACTCACACACATACAACACCCACATATACATACAACCATGCACTGTAAGCACAACGTTTCTCTACAATAACAACAAAAGCTGGGTACACAAGTATACATACACATAAACAAAGAATCAAACTCACACGCACACACACACACACACACACACATAGCCAAGAAACTCTCAGCATGAAAATCCCCAAAATCCCCCCATTTGTAACAGGGTTGCCATCGTTTTTATTTTTTCCCGGTTTTGAATTCCCAAAACATGTCTCAGACCGCCATTAACAATCTACTGGTAACATTGTTATTTTCTACAAAATTTTTTTTTTGTGGATTTCTACAACACTAACTTACTTCAGTTTGTTAAGTAAAAATAAACTATTTGTTATATAAAATGATCTTTCTATAATTTAGATCAGCAATGATTTCTAAATTTTTTTTTGTGGTTTTCCACAACACTAACTTACTTCGGTTTGTTAAGTAAAAATAAACTATTTGTTACAAGACCGACAAACATACAAGTAAATACAAAAACGCACACATATGCACATACATATACATACACGTACAAACATCCCACACATACATATGTACATCCATACACTGTAAGTACAACGTTTCTTTTAAATAACAACTAAACCTGCCCTGCAGTCAGACTGGGACCAAGTGTCTCTATGTCAACACTAAAACTCTAGTAGGAGTTACATTGTCTACAATTTCTCTTTTATTCGTCAGTATAAAATAAAGAGAGAAAACAGATGTGGTGTATTTCTGGTGGATTTTGCAACAACTTGTCAATATACATAAATTAAGGTATAGAAATGTACCAGTAAATTTCTGGTTGGTATGTCTCCATGTTCCCATAAGAACTATGAATTCACTATCTAGTCAATTGTTTTAGTATTACTAGTAGAATTTCAATGACAAGCACATGCTAAATGTCTATAGCACAAAGTATTAAATGGGGAATAATTGTAGAGTAGTACTGGTGACAAAGTCAAAAGCGACTAAGTACATTTTCACCATCGACATTTCCTTCAGGGTGTTCATACATTCATATACACAGAAAGAATCAAACACACACACACATAGCCAAGAAACTCTCAGCATGAAAATCCCCCCATTTGTAACAGGGTTGCCATAATTTTTATTTTTTCCCGGTTTTGAATTCCTAAAACAGGACTATCGTCCCCATTACTAATTTACTCAAATCTAAAGACTCGGTTTATGTTAATCAAATTAAAGTCTGATTTTATATTACATTTTGACTGCTTACATACTATTTTACATTCTTCAATTTTTCTGTTTCTTTATGTCTTTAATTTTGCTATAACAACATAATTTATTAATAAAAATAAAAGTGTCATTTAAATAAGCTGTTAATTATTACAATGAACTAACTGTGTTGCAATGCAATTAAACTATGATACAGTGTGTTATAGTAAGTGAGGTACACTACATTATCTACAGTTACTACATTATCTATGCATTTAAGAAACCAATTTTTTATCTTAAAAATGTGTTTTTCTTGACAGTGTATATTTTGCTTCATTTGATTAGAAAAAAAGTTATTGTTTTTATAATCATTTATATCTTTGTACTCATTTTTTATTTAATGATTTGTTAATTTTGTCCAGTTAGATTTCCGAACGCACTGTGCACTGGGGAGAACTCTTCTCTCAATGAAATACTAAAATTCCTATTGAAGTAGAGGTCAGTACAATGAGTTTCAATGAGTTCATGTATATTGTATACTACACTTATAATGCTAGCATGTCCCAATGATCTATAGTTCCATGCGCGTGTGTGATTAGTCTAACAGCAGTGTGTAGATCTAACTTCCTATCTGTATTAATTTTTTTTAAACAAAGACAAACACAACTCGCAGATCGATTAGCTTGACTGCGAAAAACACCCAGGGTCTATGGTGGGAATCATCATTAAAAATAACATGGCAGTGAAAATAACATGGTTTTGCCAACAGTTGTAATTGTTTATTCACTGGTAAATTGTTTATGAGTCATGGTGTTTATTAAAGGTTTTTAAAACAAAAACACTTGAATAACTAATTTAAAGATTAAAACTGAAATAGGGAATTTTTATGATGTAGGAAGTAAATATTTTATTTTGCAGACTCATAACTCCATGCATATGTAGATAACTCTCGATAAATTTTAAATATTTGCGAATATCTACACAGCTACATTTGTTACATCACTAGTATGCATGTAGAAAGTAAATATGTATGTATATACATTCCTAAATACATACATAAATAGGTTATTTTAATGATTATTTTATTTACTCAAACAGGAATTTATTAGAGACTGCTAAACCTTATTTAATGAATTGTATACGTATGCCAGCTGCGCAATGTTTATTATTGTTCTCTTATACTATTGACACAAATGCTTCAATTACTCATTTAATTTGTGATTCTTGGCTGTGTTTAGAATTTCCCACAGCAGAAACAGGATTGGAATTACTAAAAAGGGCCATTAAAGTCCGGAGGCTATGGAACAAACTTTTAATGAATAAATTGACAGGTAATACATAAGTATTCAATCATCAATTTCCTTTTAAGTTCTTAATATTGGCTGTTTTTTTTTAAATATAGACTTGGAATTAAATGCTGACTGTCAACTAGTTACAAAGACATCTTTCGCATCAACCGACAATAATGAAGAGGAATTATGGAAAAGATTAATGGAGTATATGAGCGCCAGTGTAGAATATACAATAAAACGCTTGCTACCAGCTGATTTAAAAAATATTTACAGCCACAATAATTCCCAGAAATTATCTGAAAGATTTAAAATAAATCCATTCGATATCGACTATGAAGTAACACCTAATGTTGAAAAAGGTGGGATAAATATCAGTGAAAATGTTGTTTACGATTGGTAAGTTTTACATGTGCGCATTTATAAAATGTATAAATTTTTTTTAAATATAATTGCTCAATGTACCAGCCTTGTATTATTACTTAAGGCTATTATTATAACTTTGAGTTAGTTAAATGTAGAATTGTGTCAGATGGATAAACACAATTTATTACAATTTCAGTAAACTAAAAGTAAGTGATAAATTAAAGCAAGTTGATCCTATTTATACTCAAGGTAAATGTATATAAAGCATATGCAATTAATCCGGTGATTAATTTTTTTCTTATTTAGCGACAATGCATGGCTGTCTAGAGTTGTTTACAATTTTCGTACGCCATTTTATTTTGTCTGGGTTCGTTGAACACAATTGTGTGTAATGAAAACGTATGTTAAAACTGTTTTAGAAGTCATTTAAACATAATCAGTACCCATGTTCTGTAACTTTGGTGAGAACTTCTCGCGTCGGAAAGATGTGAAACAAAATATTCCATCGTTTCTCGAAAAGTAAGAAAAAGTGTGTCTGCCATAGCGAAAACTATCAACCTTGATTACCTCAGTCATAGTATCAACTCAAAGCCGAATTAAATTGCAGACTTTGTGAACGCTTATCAAAAACGTCTTTGACGTCGACCAAAATTCACTAACAGTCGAAAAATTTCAACGACGGCTTCGAAAATACAACTGTCGGCTATACCAAATAATGTATAGTGCGACTTTTATGATTGTTGTTTACAAAATTGTTGAAAAAAATAAATAAAATATGTTGTTAAAATAATTTAACAGTGAAAGTATCACTTCAGAACAAAATCCTTAACTTTTTTGCATTATTATTCATTGCATTTTTTCATTTTTAACCTGTATTTTTTGGATAAAATTCTATCTCAGCCCGATTTTATTTGCGAGTATATTTGACAGCACAAAGCGGAAACATTTCTCACGAAAATTTTACGGTCACACTTTTGCTGTAAATTGTATATATAGTAATTTCCTTACGTGACAAATAATACTCGTCAAAAAAGTTACAGACACAGGTTAGTGAGAAAAACAGCTGTTTGTTTCAATTTATGGAATTCTTGTTTCGTTTAACATGCTCCAAGTGAAAAATTTCTTGTGACGAGAGTTACAGAACATGGGTACAGGGCTATCATAAATAAAATTCCGCGTGAAATTTCTCCCTTTTCCATTTAGAATTTTTTGTTTTTCCTGTTATTTGCCTTTAGTTGAAATTGTTTCCAAGAAAAATTTTACGCGGAAATTATTGTTTGAAGTCTTTTTTGCTTTCAAGTCTGGGCAATTTCGCACGTCTCTCTAATGTCGTCGCCATAACACACTCTATATATCGCGGAATAACTCGTTTGGAAACGCTAGCTAGCAATTGAACGTGTCGTTCCGTTCCTTGTATGTGTGATGGAATTTTTGGATCAAAAAACGGTGGGTCATCTTGATTTAAGTATTCTTTCAATGTATCGTACGGAACGCTTCGCGTGATGGTGGTGCAATTACGTTATTTATATCATTCAAATTGATAATTTCCGTGTAACTTGTGAAATTAAAGTTTATATCTCTAACTTCCGTTAGATCTTCAACATCGGTTCGGTAGCGTAGCATTTTCTTTATAGCACAGTCTCGTTTTTCTTTGCTATCATCAAACAACATTGATAGCAAGATATTTTCCGAATGATAATTTGACTTATATTTAATTACTTTATTGAGAATACTGCGTAAATGAGGTTCTAGAAACCGTGACCAACTAATGAACTTGAAAAATAATGCACTATTCTACAGAGCTATAATACTTAACGTGACCAGATGCTTTTTGCAAAAAGCGGGACATGATCGATCATAAAGCGGGATTTTGAAGAAAATACCGCCAAAAAGCGGGATTTCAAAATAAATATTTTTTAGAAAGCGGGATGTATAAAACATTGCTTTCAACTCAAAAGAAACGCGTTTAAATTTTTTTTGATGCATGTATTTATTTATTGTATCTTCAAATATGAACTAACAATAAGTATTAAAATCTTAAATCTAGAATATAATTATTAGGCCCGACCACTGTCGGACATAAACTTAGTGATAGTTATAAATAATACATAAGTAGTGATAATCAAAAAGGAAAAAGAAGTATTTCAAGTAGTCCCATCTGGAGTGTTGAGTATAAGAGCCCTTGTGTCCCTCTTTTTTAGGCGGATGTGTCCAGTAAAGTTCAAAATATTACGAGCAAGCGGATTAGGATGTGATTCGAGTTTTGTTAAATATTTGCTTGCGTATTTTGCAATTTCTTCAATCACTAGTGGCATATTCAAATCACGATGTATATTTTTTGATGTACCATGGAGCCGAAGTTATTATACGTAAAATTTTGTTTTGCCTTCGTTGGATTCTCTCGACATTGGAAGCTGAAGCAGTGCCCCATAGTTGAATTCCGTAGCACCATATAGGTTTTAAAAGTGACTTGTATATCAAAAGTTTGCAATCTAGACTGAGAGTTGAATTTCTACCAATCAGCCAATGTGTTGTTTCCATGTAAGCCGTCGATCAAGGTGTATACCAAGGTATTTTACATGTGAATGTTGAGGAACAATTTGATTATTGATTCTAATGGGGGAACAAGTATCTTTTCGTAGAGTAAATGTTACCTGCGTACACTTCTGCTCATTTACTTTAATTCTCCATAACTTTAACCATAAAGAGAGTTGGATAATATGTTCCTGAAGATATCGGGATGCTTCGTGTGGGTTTTCGTGCATGCTAAAGAAGGCTGTATCATCGACAAAAGTAGATGTATGGATTTTAGTGCTAACAGGCATATCACAAGTATAAATCAAATACAAAACTGGTCCCAGTATACTCCCCTGTGGCACACCGGCAGATATAGATTCGGGAACACTCATAAAGCCTCCTTCCATAACAATGAATTTCCGGGATAGAATATAAATTTCCAATAGCTTTAGAAAATTTATTGGTAGATATGTCTTCAATTTTAAAATTAGGCCTTCATGCCATACTTTATCAAATGCCTGAGAAACATCAATAAAGAGAGTAGAACAATACTTCTTTTCTTCAAATGTTCTTCTTATAACTTGAACCAATCTATGCGGTTGTTCAATGGTACTATGCTGACTTCTAAAACCAAATTGATGGTCCGGTATGCACCCACTATCAGTTAGAATTGGGGATAAATTTGTCATGAGCAGCTTTTCGAAAAGCTTTGATATTGTTGATAGTAAACTTATTGGCCTGTAAGACTCAGCTTTAGTAAGATCTTTGCCCGGCTTTGTTACGGATTTTCTCCGGCATACTACTAAAAACGTTTGTTAGTTTGGTTATTGAACGCCCCATACATGTATCAAATACAGTTCCCAAACCCTGACATCGATGACGTCCCTGTAAAATAGAATGTTCTAGAAGTTATAGCACTTATTCTTTTTCTTTAACACATTCGCTATGGCATGTTCGGTTACCGTTAGACCTTTTAACAAATCAGAAAGCTACACGGGCACAAAAATAAAAGATGGCAACTGCTATAATAGGTGAAGATGGAGAAAAAAAAAGAGGTCGGCATTAAGTGGAAAAATATGAAACGGTTCGGTTGATCACGCGGGTGAAGAAAGTACAACGTAAAGGAAAATATGTTTTAAAATAACAAAATAAAATAATTAACTAAATGAACAAGAAAATTAACCAAATCAGATCATAAAAAAAAAAAAAAAAAAATCAGAAAGAATCGAATAAAAATAAAAAAAGGACTTGGGATGCTAAGTGAAAAATAAACGTGCATATTCATACGCGCATACATATGTATGTATGTACCAGGCTCATGCATATGCATGAAACTTTGGAGTTAAAATTCTAGCTTTTTTTTTATGTGTCGCTAAGCTCAAGCCCAAAGAGCCAACACTTAATCCTACAAAAAAAAAGGAGACTAAAGTGGAAAAAGTGTGCGAGCGTCATACCCGACTCAAGCTACAAAAAAAAAAGCAAAACGAGAAAAAAGAAAAGAACTTAGGTTTCATGTACATCAGGGCCTCCTAGGCCACAAGTGTTACGAGTGGTGGTGGCAATTGTCACTAGTTAGGCGAATATCGTGTACCAACCATTCTTTTCTCATTCGAGCGCGCATGACAAACGAAAGCAAAATGCACAAATACGAAGATTTTTTTTTGTTCTGCAAGTGATAAAACTGTATAGATAAAAATTGACTTACTTTTATTTAAATGTTGAAATGTGCGCTGAGGGACCTACAAAGAAAAAAAAAGACAATGGAGAGAGTAATAGGCGGTTTGATTGTCCCGAGCAAGTGCAAAGTGAAATACAGGGTGATTTTTTTTAGAGGTAGCCCGAGCCTGAAATATTTTTCCATAAACTTATTAAAGAGTTATTCGCACACAGAGGGAAGTGTATAAAGCACAAGAAATAAAACTATAAGTCGTAAAGAGAAAAAAAATGAACACAAGTGTAGCGAAATGGTAAAATGTAAATTATATTCAATTGTTACTATATATATAAAAAAAAAGGAGAGAAATTAAAAACCAAAATTAGAACTAATACTCACCGTATGGTAACCGCCCTGTAAAGAAATTAAAAACTAAATATAATAATGATACTTACTTAACCTAGAAAGAAAAACTAAATAAATAATACTCAACCTGCGAATAAAATTCGAACATAATAATAATACTTACCATAGCAAACAAAATCAAAAAATTACATGTAGCAAAAAAAGAAAAAAAACAAATCAACATAAACAACAAAGGAAAATCAGCATTCTGCAGAGAATGAAAGCAACAATTACCAGCCAAGAAACAACACCAGCATCATCGAGAACCCGTTCCCAGTTACATCATCCGGCAAGATCCTTAACTTAAGTATTTCCTTTATATTCGTATTTTTTTATTCAGATTTTAGAATTTACATATATACATATATATTTATGTGCACATGTACATATCTGCATATTTACACACACATGTACACGCATATACACATATATATATATATTTATATATGCATATAAATTATCATACTAATGTATACATGAATTATTATACATATATTATTATATGAATTATATCAATAATATTTATACCCACATGTTAAATTTTATCCCCATTTACTGGCAAACTAATCCCCAAATTTCTTATTTTTGCCCATTACTTTGAATTAAACATTATTATTATTATTATTTATTATTATAAATAAACGCTTGTGTTCAAATCTTGGCGGTACGATGGCCAACTCAAATATGCACTAATTTATTTTCTAATGGAATGCTAGGAAGAACAGCAGGTAAGAGAGCTCTGTAAATTTTTGCGAGTGAGTGAGGGAGAGGTCCAGAACTCGTGGTAAGGGACTTCTCAGGCGTTCGACCTAGTCGACAGGGTGGGAACATTTATTTTACCCAGTGGCACAACAACTAGCCATAACTACTCCTCCTTGGTCGATATCAACTTCCACCATAATCTTCAAACTTTTCAACAAAACAAAAAAAAAAATTAAAATAAGCACAGTGGTTTAATGTGGCAAGTGTGTTTATTTATATGTTATTCGTCGGGTTAAGCGGGTTGAAAACCAAATGACCACTGGCTGAGTTAGTCCGGAAACCTATCTTGCCTTTTCTTAATCACTGCCGATAGCCCTAATAAAAGTTAGAAATTATAAAATCTTGCTTTTCCCATGAGCAAACAGATGACGCGTAACATATATGGCGCCCAACGAAAAGGCCTCATCAAGGTCTAAATTACTCGGAAACTTTACGTAAAATAATATGTTTTATATTTTACACCTTTTCCTTTTCATACAGGATATAAATACATTACATGTATAGTTCTTAGCATTAGGTCGGAAGATTATGTTGTTGGATTTTAATTAGAATTGCTTTCGGGCATTATTGTTTTGCATAAGTCTTGGCATTGGGCAATAAAACTCGATTTCAATTGCGATGCAGGCGTAATGCATGAAAGTTGTTCGTAACAGAAACTTATTTTAAAATATCTGCAAATAATAGCCATCGAATTGAATACTTACAAGTCCAGAACCGACGTCAGCGAGAAGATCGGTTACTGTTGCGGTAATGATTTCATTTCGACACTTTCTTTTCCATGTTAATATGCTAGATCGTTTCAGTCCTCATCCAGCAATTGATGGTAAATGGCGGATGTGTTGCGAGACTATCATGGCAGTAGGAAAAAGCAATCTTCGTGTCAGTTTCAGATTTGATGGACCAAGAAGGAAAAGTTAGGAGGAGTCAGGATATAGAGATACCTATGCCCTCCTTAAAACACAGAATTACACAATCGCATTTTTTTTAACTCTCGCCTGTATCTACCTAGCATTCCGGAAATTTACAATATTATATAGAACACATACACCTTCCTTTCCTTAGTATATAACAAAACCTTAATTTTACTTTAAAATATTTCAGTTTCAAATTTATATTAGAGCATTTGCGAATTATCAGGGCTGCAAACGTTCTTACGTTCTTTCCATTGTTTTTTTTTTGTATCTCGGTTAGTATATATATTTTTTTGACTTAAGTAAATTCGAACAGTTCGTGCTACTGAGTACCTTCATTAACAGGCAAATTCTTAAGTGTGGTAGTGCGTTATGCACAAGCCAAACACGCGCTCTAGCAAGGCTCAGAAAACTACGAACCCTTGTGACAAAACTCCTAATCAAGTTTCGACAAGTAATAGAGGCAGGCAGGCCAAAGGGCCAATCAACTTAGATTTATCTGCACCAGGTAGAGGACGTGGTAAAAGTATCACACCTCATAGAACGGCCTGCTTAACGAGTCTACACAGCTCAAAATCCAGTACTAGCGTAAAAGCGGTTAGGGCATCACCCATTCCAATATCTTTCAACTCCGACACACAGTCGACTGTTAGCGATTTCGAAGCAATATACCCTGGCAGCAACAACCCGTCGCCCACTGTAGGCACAGATCTTAGCGGGAACGTATCTTGTCCTACCGATCCAAGCGGTAGCCAAGAAAATTTAAATAAAAGTACCATAATGGCTACCGGAGGCAGTCCCAGTGCCCCACAGGAGTCAGCGCCTGTGGATACAAGTTCAATGGAGGTTTTAGCTAATTACGTACGAGATGCGATGAGGGGCGTTCAGGAGGAATTCCGAAGGGAACTGAACGACCTTAGAAGGAATATCGGTCAGCCACGCGAAAGTCGGGAAACAGTAGAAACCCCTAGGGAAAACTCTCAAATATCAAACTCTAACGCTTCCACAGCATCCTATTTTATAAAGCTTAAGGATTGGAACGTATCATTCAGCGGTGATGAGGACGTGACTGATTTTTTATTTAAGGTAGACACTCTTACAGAGCGAAGCCAGTGTCCTACAGACTACCTGATGGCAAATTTTCATATTTTCCTGAAGGGAAAAGCCGAAACTTGGTTTTGGATGTATATCAAACAAAACCCACGTGTAAGCTATCAAACGCTAAAGAGAGCCATCACGAAGCAATTTGGCACATTAGAAAGAGACCTTGATATACTATTACAAATATCGGCTAGAAAACAACATACTAAGGAAAGCTACGACGATTTCCATTCTTCCTTGGTTCGGATGAACCTAAAATTAGAACACCCGATGGACGACAACGCTTTAATCAAAATTATTAGGAAAAATGTTAGACCAGAACTTTTGAACATGACCTTCGTATCCAGACCAAACGACTTAGATGCATATCGTGACCTGCTCCGAGAAGCTGAGAAATCTCTCAAGGCTAACAACACCTTGAAATATCCTCATAACCGGCCGCGTCAATTAGACGAAATGTCAATAGAGTCACAAACCGAGTCAGTAGATTCTGAAGTAACTGCGGCAGAATCCGATCCGCAAATAGAAGCCCTGAAAACAAACAGACAATACGTAAAAGGAGATTATTCTAAAATCCTATGTTGGAATTGTTCAAGATCTGATCATAGTTATATTTACTGTCCTGAAACTTCTCGATGCCTTTTCTGTTTCAAATGTGGCCAAAAGGGTGTTACAACCCTTGAGTGTAGTAACCAACATTTGGGAAACAGACGTGGGAGCGAGAGGGCGACCGGGGACTCTCGTTCCAACGAGTAAATCCCGAGTATACTTTAAATATAGGGAGTAAACCTTCAGAGAGGGATTTGCTCTCAAAATTTCATTTAGACCCTGACATACAAACAGAAAAGTTGCACTTTCAAAATCTGGGCCATGTCGTAAGTAAACTAAGTAAACCATCTATTAAAAGTCAAGCATCGCGGCGGATCTTAAAATGTAGGGCCCGATATACGCGTAGGAAAAACTTTAGGAAATCTCTTGAATCTTCTTGTCTTTCAAACTGGGATGATGGTAGACCATATGCCAAAATAAAAATTTTTGACACCGAATTATCTTGTCTTTTGGACTCTGGGGCAAATGTGACTGTTTTAGGGAAGGGGAGTCTAGACCTCTTAAAAAAATATAACATTCGGATAGAAGGGTTTAGGTCGACTATTTCAAGTGCTAATGGGTCCAAAAATCAAGTTCTAGGGTATTGCACGCTTCCTGTAACGTTTAAGGGTTGCACCAGATCCATTGTTTTCTATATCGTGCCGACTCTATCCCAAGAGGGATACCTTGGCGTTGATTTTTGGAAAATGTATGCTCTAGCTCCGCAGATAATCCCTACGATTGAATGTCTTCAGCCCGATACAAAACCTGAGGCCTTGTATCACGATCTGAATCCCGAGCAGAAGCTACGCCTCGAAAACGTAATCTTAAACTTTCCTTCATATGAAAAATTAGGTCTCGGATGCACGCAACTCTTGGAACACCATATTGACACAGGCGATGAAACCCCCGTAAAATCGAAACATTACCCACTGTCCCCTCCGAAAAAAGCTGAAGTTCACGAAGAGCTGGATAGACTACTAGCCTTAGGAGTTATAGAGGAATCAAATTCCCCATGGTGCAGTCCCATCGTTACTGTTCGTAAGCCAGGCAAGACAAGAATATGTTTGGATTGCCGGAAATTAAACCAATTGACAAAAAAAGATTCGTACCCACTACCGCATATTAACGGGTTATTAAGTCATCTCAAAGACACCCATTTTATCAGCGGAATAGATTTAAAGGATGCGTTTTTCCAAATCAAGTTGCCGGAGAGCTCTAAGGAGAAAACTGCCTTCGCCGTACCCGGCAGAGCTTTATACCAATACAGAGTAATGCCATTCGGTGTCTGCAATGGCCCTCAGACGATGAGCCGGCTGATGGACAAAACTATTCCAGCCAAGCTAAGGGACAATGTTTTCATCTATCTGGATGATCTCCTGATATGTAGTTCCGATTTTGATAGCCATTTACGCATATTGTCTGAAGTTGCACAGTGCCTCAGATCCGCCGGTCTGACAATTAATGTAGGCAAGAGTAAATTTTGCCAGCGCGAAATCAAGTACCTCGGGTATCGAATTGGCAGTGGGATTCTTAAAGTAGACCCTGACAAAGTTGCCGCAATAGTCAACTTTCCCTTGCCTAAAACGCCTCGGCAAGTCAGACGCTTTATTGGCATGGCAAATTGGTACCGGTCCTTTATCAAGAATTTTTCAAGCCTCGCAGGGCCCCTGACTGATTGCTTGCGTAAGTCCATGAAGCCGTTTCGGCTTAGCTCTGAAGCTATTAATTCCTTTAACACTTTGAAATCAGTCCTTACTAGCGCCCCAGTCCTTGCTCAGCCGGACTTCGATAGAGAATTTGCTATCCAGTGCGATGCGTCGCGTATCGGCGTAGGTGGAGTTTTATTTCAAGTAGACGATAAAGGCAGGGAACGTCCAATTGCGTTCGTGTCCCAAAAGTTAAATAGGGCACAACGTAATTATACGGTAACGGAACTAGAATGCCTAGCGGCCGTGATTTGTGTCAAAAGATTTAGGCAATACATTGAGGGACAGTCTTTCAAGATTATCACCGACCACTCGAGCCTTAAATGGCTCATGAGCCAAAAGGACCTTCATGGGAGACTAGCGCGGTGGAGTTTAATGCTCCAAAATTTTGAATTTAAAATAGAATACAGGAAGGGTTCTTTGAATGTGGTGCCAGACACCTTATCTCGTTTCGATATAGACGAAATATGTCTAAACTGCCCTGAAGTTGATTTAAAATCCCCCGAATTTAGCAATCCGGAATATGTAAACCTAATTCAAGAAGTCACTAAAAACGGTGACAAACTACCAGACTTACAGGTACTATGTACAAACGCGTCAAGTTTAGGAACAGCGATGACAATGAGGAAGATCTTTGGAGGCTGTGGTTGCCACAAACATTGACAGAAAGCACAGTTAAATCTGTCCACGATGAAGGGTGTCACGGTGGATACCATAGGACGTTATATCGCATTCGCCGAAAATACTTTTGGCCATGCATGGCAACAGACGTCAAAAGGTTCGTCCAGAATTGTGACGACTGTAAAGTTATAAAGCCATGCAACCAGATTTTACGCCCACCTATGGGAAACCAAATTTTGACAACTCGTCCGTTCCAGAGGTTGTACTGCGATTTCTTAGGGCCCTACCCTTGTACTAAATCGAAAAATCGTCAACTATTTATTGTGATTGACCACCTATCAAAATTTCTATTCCTAAAACCGCTGAGAGCGGCAACTTCAAGTAATGTAATAAACTATTTCCAGAATTATATCTTCTGTACCTATGGCGTACCCCAATACGTTCACAGCGATAACGCGAAGCAATTCACTTCCAAAGAGATGAAAGACTTCTTTTCCGCGTGTGGCATCTCTCATATCACCACTGCATATTATTCGCCACAGGCAAACGCCTCGGAAAGGGCAAATAGGGAAATTATTTCCAAAATTCGTTACTTCTTGAGAAATGAATCTGATCACACCAACTGGGATAGGAATATACCCAAAATACTTCAAATTTTACGCAGTGATTTTCACACAGCCACGCAGTGTACGCCCTATTATGCTGTTTTCGGTCAAAACATGATCCTACACGGTTCAGCATACAGTCTTTTGGAAAAATTGCATATGTTGTCGGACGATATAATTGTCCAGCATCCCGATAAGCTTCAACACGTAAGAGACAAAATACGCCAGAACCTCAATATCGCCCATGAAAAGGCTTCTAGAACCTACAACACTAGAGCAAAACCAGTGAACTTCACAGAAGGTCAGGAAGTGTTTCGTAGAACCCATACGCAAAGCGATTTCAAAAAGGGCATAAATGCCAAATTCAATCCTAAATTTGTCAAGTGCAGAGTACGAAGAAAATTGGGAAACGCACTCTACGAAATTGAAGATTTACAAGGGAAATATATAGGGAAATTCCACGCCGCTGATATACGTCAATGATAACTAAAACGGTGATAATACTTCAGGTTATATTGCCCGGCTTCGTGGGTCGTGCCACACGTATATTTTTGTTTGTTCTTGCACTGATTTTGCCAAATGTCACGCCTCACGCTGAATGCGCAGACTCGTCATACTATTCCGCAAATCCTTCCTGTTCGATCTTAACATATACCTATGTAGATGCGAAGCAGTTTTGTTACGGATTTTCTCCGGCATACTACTAAAAACGTTTGTTAGTTTGGTTATTGAACGCCCCATACATGTATCAAATACAGTTCCCAAACCCTGACATCGATGACGTCCCTGTAAAATAGAATGTTCTAGAAGTTATAGCACTTATTCTTTTTCTTTAACACATTCGCTATGGCATGTTCGGTTACCGTTAGACCTTTTAACAAATCAGAAAGCTACACGGGCACAAAAATAAAAGATGGCAACTGCTATAATAGGTGAAGATGGAGAAAAAAAAGAGGTCGGCATTAAGTGGAAAAATATGAAACGGTTCGGTTGATCACGCGGGTGAAGAAAGTACAACGTAAAGGAAAATATGTTTTAAAATAACAAAATAAAATAATTAACTAAATGAACAAGAAAATTAACCAAATCAGATCATAAAAAAAGGACTTGGGATGCTAAGTGAAAAATAAACGTGCATATTCATACGCGCATACATATGTATGTATGTACCAGGCTCATGCATATGCATGAAACTTTGGAGTTAAAATTCTAGCTTTTTTTTTATGTGTCGCTAAGCTCAAGCCCAAAGAGCCAACACTTAATCCTACAAAAAAAAAGGAGACTAAAGTGGAAAAAGTGTGCGAGCGTCATACCCGACTCAAGCTACAAAAAAAAAAGCAAAACGAGAAAAAAGAAAAGAACTTAGGTTTCATGTACATCAGGGCCTCCTAGGCCACAAGTGTTACGAGTGGTGGTGGCAATTGTCACTAGTTAGGCGAATATCGTGTACCAACCATTCTTTTCTCATTCGAGCGCGCATGACAAACGAAAGCAAAATGCACAAATACGAAGATTTTTTTTGTTCTGCAAGTGATAAAACTGTATAGATAAAAATTGACTTACTTTTATTTAAATGTTGAAATGTGCGCTGAGGGACCTACAAAGAAAAAAAAAGACAATGGAGAGAGTAATAGGCGGTTTGATTGTCCCGAGCAAGTGCAAAGTGAAATACAGGGTGATTTTTTTTAGAGGTAGCCCGAGCCTGAAATATTTTTCCATAAACTTATTAAAGAGTTATTCGCACACAGAGGGAAGTGTATAAAGCACAAGAAATAAAACTATAAGTCGTAAAGAGAAAAAAAATGAACACAAGTGTAGCGAAATGGTAAAATGTAAATTATATTCAATTGTTACTATATATATAAAAAAAAAGGAGAGAAATTAAAAACCAAAATTAGAACTAATACTCACCGTATGGTAACCGCCCTGTAAAGAAATTAAAAACTAAATATAATAATGATACTTACTTAACCTAGAAAGAAAAACTAAATAAATAATACTCAACCTGCGAATAAAATTCGAACATAATAATAATACTTACCATAGCAAACAAAATCAAAAAATTACATGTAGCAAAAAAAGACAAAAAACAAATCAACATAAACAACAAAGGAAAATCAGCATTCTGCAGAGAATGAAAGCAACAATTACCAGCCAAGAAACAACACCAGCATCATCGAGAACCCGTTCCCAGTTACATCATCCGGCAAGATCCTTAACTTAAGTATTTCCTTTATATTCGTATTTTTTTATTCAGATTTTAGAATTTACATATATACATATATATTTATGTGCACATGTACATATCTGCATATTTACACACACATGTACACGCATATACACATATATATATATATTTATATATGCATATAAATTATCATACTAATGTATACATGAATTATTATACATATATTATTATATGAATTATATCAATAATATTTATACCCACATGTTAAATTTTATCCCCATTTACTGGCAAACTAATCCCCAAATTTCTTATTTTTGCCCATTACTTTGAATTAAACATTATTATTATTATTATTTATTATTATAAATAAACGCTTGTGTTCAAATCTTGGCGGTACGATGGCCAACTCAAATATGCACTAATTTATTTTCTAATGGAATGCTAGGAAGAACAGCAGGTAAGAGAGCTCTGTAAATTTTTGCGAGTGAGTGAGGGAGAGGTCCAGAACTCGTGGTAAGGGACTTCTCAGGCGTTCGACCTAGTCGACAGGGTGGGAACATTTATTTTACCCAGTGGCACAACAACTAGCCATAACTACTCCTCCTTGGTCGATATCAACTTCCACCATAATCTTCAAACTTTTCAACAAAACAAAAAAAAATTAAAATAAGCACAGTGGTTTAATGTGGCAAGTGTGTTTATTTATATGTTATTCGTCGGGTTAAGCGGGTTGAAAACCAAATGACCACTGGCTGAGTTAGTCCGGAAACCTATCTTGCCTTTTCTTAATCACTGCCGATAGCCCTAATAAAAGTTAGAAATTATAAAATCTTGCTTTTCCCATGAGCAAACAGATGACGCGTAACAGCTTTGGAATCATTTTGACCTGGCAAGCTTCCAGCTGTGTGGATAATACTCTAGTCGTAATATGGCATTAAAAATAAATAGTAAGATTCTAGTTGCAGTGCGAGGCAGATTCATCAGCATATTGTTGCTAATGCCATCAATACCTGGAGCTTTCTTCGGGTTGAGCTCAGCAATTAGTTTATGTACATCACGCATCTTAAACTTTAAGGGTCGATGGAGAAGAGCAACTACACTCGGCAAATCAGCAACACCAGTACATGTATTTGGGGTAAATACGGATTTTAAATGCTCGGCAAATATTTTACCTTTTTCAGTATCGCTTCTTGCCCAATCACCGGTCGATGTCCGCAGAGGTGGTTTAAACTCAACGCGTCTTTTAAGCTTTTTAGCAGCTCGCCACAAAGAAAAATTAGATGCTGGTGTGACATCAAGACCTTCCAGATAATTTTTAAAAGATGCAGTTTTCTCAGATGCAACCAACTATTGGAGTCGTTTCGTGCACTCTTTAAATCTAATTTTAATTTGGGGTGATCTGTGCTGTTGCCATTCCCTTCTAGCTCTTCTTTTTTCACGTACGAGACGTTCAATGTCTGAAGAATAAATTTTATTAAACCCAGTCTGCGGATGAGAGGTAGTGGCATGCTCAGCAGCCTGTTTAATATTCTCGTTGAGATTGGCAATGTTAGATTCAATATCATTTGGTGTTCTTAGCTTAATAATTTCCGTACAACAAGTACTAAGGTATTTTTTGAACCCCAGCCAATTAACACGATTTATCATCTTCATATATGGATGAGGTAAGTCACTTCTTAGTTGGCTACGTATTGTAACGATCGTGGGAGAGTGATCGGACGAGAGATCTAGGGAAGCTTCAACGTGAATTAATTCCTTAGAAATACTTTTTATGACGCCAAAGTCTATAACATCCGGAATTTTTTGTATGCCAGTAGGCCAATAAGTGGGCTTCCCACTCGAAATGACATCCAAGCCCATTTTTGAAATAGTGTTGCACAATGCTCGACCTCTGGGGGTAATAAGACGCGAACCCCAGAACGTATGCTTAGCATTGTAGTCGCCAGCTGCTACGAAACAAGGTCCAAGAGATTTGTAGAATTTCTCGTATTGATCCTCAGTGATTGAAAATCTAGGAGGGGAGTAAATTGAAGATATCACGAAATTTTAACAAAAATTCTCAATGCAGATGTTTGTTGCTTGTAGATGTTCTTCACAAATGCTGTCCAGAATATAGTGTTTGAGTCTTGACTTTATTAGAATTGCTGATCCACCGCATGCTCTCCCTCTAGGGTCCTTTGTATCATATAATGTGTAGTTATTCATTTTAAAGAGGCTTCTAGAAGTCAAATGAGTCTCAGAGACTAACATTACATCAATATTTTTTTCCGTAAGGAAGTTCTCAAGTTCATTTTTATGTTGGCGAATGCCGTTTGCGTTCCAGAAACATATTTTTAACGTGTTCATGGCTTGTTAATTAATGCTTGAAGCAGTGTATTCTGCATTCGTAGCATTTCTTGCATCATGCTAGTCATATTTGTTGTAAAGTTGTTGATAGTTTGAACAAGATTTTCAATAGGGGGCGATTAAAATTAAAGTTTGAGTTTGTAATTGTTGAATTATTTAGTGGGGAAACATTTTGTGTGGGAATTGAATTTGTCTTATCAGCATCTGCATGCAACACATGGGAAGTATCTGGTTGGCACATTTGCGCAAAACTGGCTGAAGAAGCGTTTGTTGTTTGAACTGGAGCTAATTTAGGTTTTTGCACCATAGTCTGTTTGACGAAAGAGTAAACAGGACATTGTCTGTAGTTAGCGGCGTGATTACCTTCACAATTCCTGCATTTTTTTTCATCATTTTGAACTTTTGGGTTATTGCAACTAGCAGTGCCGTGTAATTCGCCGCACACAACACAAACAGAGGGTAAATTGCAGTATGTTTTTGTATGGCCATATTCTTGGCAATTATGGCACTGCACGGGACCTGAACGCTTATGTGGATCTGCAACTGTGATTTTTCTGTATAAAAGGTATTTTAGGCTATAATTAGGATGAGTCTCATTTTTTCTTAATTTTATATCATTCGGCTCCAGTTCAACACGAAATAGGGGTTGGGGTACCTTTTCTCTGCTTATTATGTTAGAAACATTTTTTACCTTAAATCCCTGGAGGACGAGTGCATCTTTTATTTCTTCAGGAACAACATAGGAATCTATGCCCTTCAATACGATCTGCAGGCCTTTAGCACTCTTAAGCTGGTATGTGTAGAAGCTTGTTTTATTTTTTTCAAATTCAGAAACCATTTTGCGGAAATCTTTTTCGTCATAAATTTGAATTTTGGTTTTATCGATGTTGCCACGTTTTATTGGGACAATGTGAAATTTATTTTCACCAATGACCGATATTAATTTTTTAATAAGGGTATTTGATTTTTTCTCTCTCAAATAGATTGGTGGCGGGTTGGATGTTTTATTCGAGGATACATCGGGTTTGTCGTTTTCATCTTGCAAAATTTTAAAGCAGTTTTGGCGATTAGTTGAGGCTGCGCTGTTATCCCTACACATTTTTGGAGCAGATGAAATTTTTGAAGAATTCGGGCTTCGCCCACGCTTTACTACGGTTATATATCTGTCCATTCCGACTTGTACCTTGAGTTTCGAGCCGCTGTTATCTGTAGTGATAACTTTGTTAAGTGATGAACACGAGCCTGAAGGGGATGGTATTACTGGCTTATATGAAGAAGTACTAGGCAACTGTAATGTTAATGAATCATTACTATTTGGCATTGGACAAAGCGAAGTTGATCGCTGACGAAAAATTGGCTTTACCGTTAAAAAAAGGTTTTCATCAGATTTATTATTTATATTTTTTTCATTAAGAGTTTCAGAACTCACAGTAAAATAAGCATTTCTGCCGTTAGAACTCACTTCAAATTTTTTTTTGTATTTGAGGCACTCATACAAAGAATTCCTCAAGGGTTATTCGTTTGTGTTTTTTTTTTGTTTGCGGTCTTTTTTTGTTTTTGTTATTTATGATTGTTTATTTGTTTGGAGGTACACATAATATTCCTCAATGTAACTTTGTTTATGTTTTTTTTTGTTTGCGGTTATTTTTTTTTTGTTTCTGTTATTTCTACTATGTAAAAAAAATATTTGCAAAGCATAAAGTTTATTTATTAAAGTCAATATGTACCTATTACGAATAATATGCACTACGAATATTTTTTTGTATAATTTTTTGTTTGTAAGTAAAATTCCGCTATGAAGATACCACGAGAACTCGTTTAAATAAACAAAAAACATTTATCAACAAGAATATTTTTTTACATAAATAAAAATTAAATGTCGTTTGTTGGTAATCGCATCAAATAAAAACGGCTGCACCGATTTCGCTATTTTTTCATATTTATCATAACCTAACTTAGGTTTTAACGCAAAAGAAATCGGTCACGCTAATTTTTTAATATTCGTAGTAATTTAAGAAATTGTATTAAGAAGTGTTAAATAAATAAGCTGTTAAAAAAGAAAACGTTGGAATTAAGTATATATATATATATATATATATATATATATATATATCTATTTTTTTTAATTTTGGAATATCTTTGCATCTAATGCAGCAAGAAACGTGAAATTTTGTGTGAGTAACGATTTTATAATATGCGTTGAACATGGGGTTGTGGCAGCTAGAAAATATTTGAGATATCTAGAAAACTAATGTACGGATAACGTTGAAATTTTGTAGGGACAAACTCTATTGATTACGTGCATTGTCCCTGGGAACAATTTCAGAAATGGCGTGCTGACTCTCATAAATTGCAAATTTTGTTTTTCTTCAAAAATAATACCAGTGTACTGATCTTGCTGATTTGCGCACATTGTATTACTGATGGTCTAGAAGAAGCAATAGACTATTAATTTTCTTAATATCTAAGGTTGGCAGGACGCTTCCCACATATAAGCATCATTAATTTCAAGATATCTTTTAAGCCAAAACAGTCGAAATTTTTAAATTTTTTCTTAAACAGTAACGCCAATAACAAGAAAAGTGTTATAACAGGAAGTCAATAATGGAGCAAAAATTGTGTCATCTCTTAAGTAAATTAAATAATAATTTATTAATATCTTGAAATCTGCTACAAACACAAGTTTGAAATTCCTCTGATTCTACTGATGAAAATAATTGGGATTGGACAGGTGAGCTTGGCTCCTCTTAAATAGAAAAATGATTACTTAAAAAATATCTTGCAAACTAATGCAGTGGGAAGTTTGAAACTCTTCAAGACTATTTATGTCACAAAATAGTGAAGGTTGAATAGCAAGCGTGGCACTTCTAGTACAATTTTTTTCTTTTCATCTCAAAATGTATATTTATGGGGTGTAGTGAGGCATACAGGTTTTTTGATAGTTAAACATTAACGACACTTAAAAAATTTTGGAATGAATTTTTACAGTTACAAACTCTTAAAAGCGGGATAAAGCGGGATATCAATTCGAGGCGGGATCGACCTGTGAAAAGCGGGATGTCTTGTCAGGTTAGTAATATTTGATATTGAAGTACATTGGCACATAACATTTAATTATAAATTCAACCAGAATCCGTAAGTTTTCAGATAGATATTCCGTAGTCGCATACAATCGTAATAATCAACCGGCCTTGTTAAGCCAGCGAGAATGTACAATTAATTTGGTTGTTTTGTATTCTGCGGTTTCATGTTCCAGTCTTACGTAACCAATCAATTCAGAATTCGGTTCTCTCAAAATAACAATATGAGGTTCTTTTACCATCCTAATATGATACTTCTCATCAATTTTATGTCTCGTTAAAGTATCATCTTTTCTGCCATCGAATGAAAACGCTAACAAATTGGTATCATCTAACCGTTTGTGAATCACTTCTTGTCTGCATTTCTCTTTTTCTCTGCGAACTTTCGATTTATACATTATGAGAGGTTCGCCATGCTTATCTTTCCTTTTTAAATCTTGGAAAAGAGCGGTTCCTAATGCTGATGCTACTCTATCAGGCACAGCAAATCTGTCACATATCAAGGCAAAGTTAAACCAATTGTATCTTTCTGTGTATTGTGAACTTGTGCTTGTCTGCGTATATTCTTGAACCGATGGCGGTGCGCATGTTGTATCATCGGGATCTTTGTATGTTGGCATTGATGACATAGACGTTGCTCCCTGCTCTTCAAGTTCCATCATAAATGCAGCCACTGTTAGTCTTCTCTGATTATGTTGATCGTGCATAGACTCTTTGAGGCATTCTGAAACCAAGCCGCATGTACATGGAGCTGCCTTCAAATTGAATTTACATGTTCCAATGTGAAAAATTCTTTCCAGAGATTTTAGAAACTCTGGAAATTTTGGGGTTTTCATTTTGCTCCTGATTTGTTCTTTATATTTGTCAAGCAATCTATTCAATTTAATATGTAAACAATTTTTCGCCATTATTTCTATACCAAGTTTTTCCCAAATTCCAATCAACTTATTTTGTACTTCAATAGTGAATGATTTATAAGACTCATTGGGTATGTGACTCAGGGTTTTCGATAGTTGTTGTGGCTTTATCTTGCGGTGTACAGGATGGTGGATTCATTGTAATATGATGATTGTTTAAATAATAAACTATGTAGCTTACGCTTTGAGTAGTTGTAAAATACTGAATTTTTATTATAAAAAATTGGACTTAAATACTAAAAATGAGAACCTTAAAACCAAATAGTATATATGCGCACCTGATTTTAGGCATGCTCTTTTATGCATACAACTACATATTGTTAACACATGGAAGATATATTTTTATTACCTAGCTATTAGGGATTGCCAGTATTTAACCCAAAAATATCACAATTCTTCTTGTTTCATTTACATATCTTCTGACTAAATAAATTTCTAAAGAGAAAAATAAACTCCAAAAACAAAAAAACATAGCCATTTCGCTGATTTTTTCTTGTAAAGTGCCAAAAATTGTGATTTTTTTAAATGTTTGTATGGGAAAACCCCAAGGCCCTCCAAAATTAGTGGGGTCAAAGTGAGATATTTTAAAAATTTGACCCTTGGATCAAAAGTGGGGACATCAAAATACATTTTAGAGGCATGGTTCCTTTGGCAAAGTTTCTTATTTGGATCCTTAGGATACGATTTTCCTTGTATTTTGACCGATTTTTTGTATATAAAAGGAAGAATAATATCGAATTGAATAGCATTTACTTGAATACATACATTTTTCTATTTGAAAACATTTCTTAAAAAATTTTTTTCTAAAGAAAAGGAAACACATTTTCAGGTCGAGAGGTGCGGTATAGGGTTTGATTTTGGACTCCTGGTTTCTTCAGAGAATTTTCTCAGAATTTCGTGTAGATGACGTTTTTGCTATACGATTTTTGCAAAAATTGTATAAATGTTTAAAAATGTCTTTATTACCACTTGTCTCCCAAATGGCTGCATGGATTTCAACAATTAAGGTATCGTTATATTCGTCCTAAGCATTCAAGTGTTTTTAGATAGGTGTTCAAAAACAATAAAACAAAACGGCGGATTTTTCGTGTGAAATAGTAACACGTGATTTTTTTTACTAAACCTATCGAGTGGGGTTTCAAAATAAAGGAAATTAATAGGTAAGTTTAAATTTAATTAATTTTTTAATGCATGCTTTTTATTTATTGTATCTTCAAATATGAACTAACAATAAGTATTCAAATCTTAAATCTAAAATTTAATTATTAGGCCCGACCAGTGTCGTACATAAACTTAGTGATAGTTATTAATAATACATAAGTAGTGATAAAAAAAAGTATTTTCAAGCAGTTTCATCTGGAATGTTGAGTTTTAGAGCCATTGTATCCCTCGTTTTTAAGCAGATGTGTCCAGTAAAGTTCAAAATATTACGAGCAAGGATATTAGGAGTTTTGTTAGATAGTTGCCTGCATTTTTGTTAGATATTTGTTATTCGAGTTTTGTTAGATATTTACCTGCGTATTTTGCAGTTTCTTCAGTCACTAGTGGCATATTTAAATATTTGAATTTTTGATGTACCATAGAGCCGATGTTATTAAAAGTAAAATTTTGTTTTGCCTTCGGTGGATTTTCTCAACATTTGAAGCCGAAGCAGTGCCCCATAGCTCCGGTGACCATTCGTCCTTTTTTTTAGAGGACAGTCCTTTTTTTAACAGAATGTATTTTTAAATTTTTAAAAAAAAGTGTTCTTTTTTAATTAATTGTCTTTTATTTTCCATTTATTTTGATAACAAATTTTTTTTCTTTAAACTACAAAATTATAAGTTTTATTTTATCAAAATATGAAAATGTCAACATCAATCCAATAAAAATTATAATCATTCAAATCTGTTATAACCTGACAACACTGAAAAAAGTACATATCGCACACTATATTATAAAGTCACAATTCAAAAAATCCTAGATGTTGAGAAGTGGAAAAAATTGTTTATACTGCATAAATGACGCAAGTATGTAACATAAAAGCAGGCATAACGGTATTTTATGTCTTGTATATAAATTTTATTTACAGTACGAATAGACGAGCAATTTATTGTTTAAAATTTTATAATAATACATACATTAATATTTTAAAAAGTAAAAAGGTTTATTTAAAACAAGATATTTCTTTTGTTAGTAAAATAGCAGTTTTTAATGCGCAACCCGCAAATTTATGATAATTACAATAAAAATATTCTGGATACTTTATCTCCATTTGTTTAAAGTTGATACAGCCTATATCCCCAACGTTAAAATTTTTTCGGCATAAAATTTTTTCCAACCATCGTCTTTTCTCTTCGCCTTTTACATAAATTTTAGAACATCTTGCGTTGGCTTTAAAAAAATTGCAACGCTTTGAAAAAAAAACTGATCCAGCAGTCCAGCTGAGGTGATGATAGTTTTTCGTTAGCCACTTTGCTTCTCTTTGCTTTTTTATTGAAAAGCATTTAAAATCAAATGGTGTTTTTATAATGAAATTGTTATATTCATAATTGTTGAAAACAATCGCTACTTCTTTTGCGATGAAATCATTTGAATTACTTTTGAAACCTTGTACGTCTATAAAAATTGTGTTATTTTCCATATTACTCAATTTATAAGACTTTTCGAACTTGTCCTTTGATGGGTATATATTCTATTATGCGATCATGAATAAGAATGCAGTAAGCTGATGTCTTTGCTGCAATATTAGTTGCTGTTTCAAATGCTATTTTTATATCAATCGGTCCATTATTGAGTGATTCATTCTGGTGACTGACATCCACTACAATAATAGGAGCTTTTGTCTTAAACTCTGATGCAGTTAGAAGCGGTTGAGATTCTTTCATATAAAGGGTGTTTTTTATTGAGGTATAGAACTTTAAGTTGGCATCACTTTTTTAACTGGCGGCCATTTTGTCAGCTGTCAAGTGATTAATATTTAGTTTGGTTTGCCATTTCATCATGAACAGGTTGACAAAAGAACAACGCTTGCAAATCGTGCAAATTTATTTCGAAAATAATGGTTCAGTTCGCGAAATTCATCGCAAAATTTTGTTCAGTGATGAGGCTCATTTTTGGTTGAATGGCTACGTCAACAAGCAAAATTGCCGCATTTGGAGTGAAGAGAATCCACATGAGACCCTTGAGACGCCATTAGATCCACAAAAACTGACTGTTTGGTGTGCTCTATGGGCTGGTGGAGTCATTGGGCCATACTTCTTCCGAAATAATGCTGGAGAGTCAGTTACCGTTAATGGAGACCGGTATAGAGCCATGATAACCGACTATTTTGTTCCCGAATTGGATGGCATGAATGTGGATGAGTTGTGGTTCCAACAAGACGGCGCTACATGCCACACAGCGCACGTCACAATCGATTTATTGAAGGAAACATTCGATGAGCGCATAATTTCGCGGAATGGACCTGTCAATTGGCCACCAAGATCGTGTGATTTGACACCATTGGATTATTTTCTTTGGGGATATGTGAAGCCGCTCGTCTACGCCAACAAACCAGAAACGTTAGGGGACTTGGAAGCCAACATTCGTGGCGTTATTGCCAACATACGGCCCCATATGCTCGAAAAAGTTGTTGAAAATTGGACCTGTAGAATTGGCTTTATTCGAGCCAGCCGCGGCGGCCACATGCCCGAAATCATATTTAAGCATTAATGGCATAAAATTATCCTTCCAATAAAGCCAAATTGATGGACATTAAAACGATTTTCTTGTGTTTTATTTCAATTCGAAGTTCTATACCTCTGAAAAAAACACCCCTTAGTAGCTTTGTTGGAATCTTAGATACATATCATACAGAATTGTATATCGTTCATTTTTGAACTTTATGTTAAGATCATCATATGGATATGAGACTGAATTTAAATGTACTCTTAAATTAGTCAAATCACAATGAACAAACTTATTTTCTTGTTGAAAAGCAATCAATACAAAACGGGGGCGTTCTCTATTTGCAGCCAGTTTAACATTCCAAATATGGCTAGTACCTGTGTTTAATTGTGGATTAACATGACAATCCCAACTGCGAAATGCCATAGGTATAGAAGCACCATTGTTAATAATTTTTATCATATTCAATTTGCTAAAGTCGGATAAATGTACATTTGGGAGTAGTAGTGGAATGTATGAGCCTGAACAATTAAAATTGTCAAATTTGGGTAATTAAAATCGAAATTTTGTAATTTTGGGCTAAAATTTACATATTAAGGTAATTGCTGTCAATGGTGTGAAGTGACGAGGGTTATGGACAGTTTGTACATAGAAAAGGGTAGTTTCATGTCGGCCCGTCGATGTGTTTTTGTTTTAATTTTATGGTTTGATATCCGTTCGTCGATCTGCATAGTTAATAATGTAGGCACGCAGGGCTTGTTTGTACGTAGTATGTTTTTTCGTTTGTTAAGCGATTGCAGCAGATTTATGATTTTATATTGTGTGTGCGTGTGTGTGTGTGTGCATAGTTTTTTTTTTGTAATATTCTTTTGTTTGTATGTATTATGTTTTTTCGTTTGTTAAGCGGTTGCGGAAGGGTATTTGAGAAAGAAATTATGTGGGAATCTATGAATGTTATTGTTGTTGGTTTTATTTAGTTTGATATTTATTTATTTTTTTCCTATGTTCAAAGAGTTCGAAGACATGAATAAACTATATGGTTTGTGAGATAAGCATGGTTTGATATCCGTTCGTCGATGTACATAGTTGATTATGTAGGTACGAAGGATTTTATGTAGGTTTTTGTTTTAATTTTAATTTTGAATTGAATGTTTTTTTTTTGGTTTGTTAAGCGGTTGCAGCAGGTTTATGATTTTAGAGTGTAAGTGCGTCTGTGCATAGAGAAAAATGTTGCTTTGGTCTTTTTGCAATATTTTTTTTTTAGTTGGTGGTTATGGAAGATTATTTTAGAAAGAAATTATGTATGCTTGTGGGAAATCTATGAATGTTTTTGTTGTTGGTTTTATTTAGTTTGATTTTCCTATTTCCTATATTTAAAGAGTTTGAAGAGGTAAACGAAATATGTAATTTATGAGCAATGAACTTATTTGAAGGTTGGAAAAAGTGAAGTGTAAGATATTTAGGATTGTCAAAGGGAATTAGAAATGCGTGATCATGGGAGCCAACGTTATGCTCATACGTGTGTATTATTTGTGTATGTTTTTACAATAACTTGAGCGTTGGCAGATGGGTAAGTAGTCGTATATGTATATATGCAATGCCGAGTATAAATCTGGCATTTTCTTGTGTTCCAATCATTTTTTAAAATGTGTGCAACGCCTTTCACATAATGTTTTTTTTTATATGGAATGCAAATCGGAAATGATAAACGTTACCACTAGGGCACACTGTTGCGATGTCACAAAATATCATAGTATGCACTCGGCATTACTTTTTTTGTTTGTAATATTCGTTTTTTAGTTGGGGACATGGAAGGGTATTTGGGAAAGTAATTATGTATGCTGGTGAGATATCAATGTTTTGTTTTTGTTGTTGTTGTTGTTTGATTTTAATTTTTTTTATGTGTAAAGAGTTTGAAAAAATGAATAAAATATACAATTTATGCGTGTTGTATTTATTCATTCTTTTCACTTATTTTGTAAAGAATTTGAAGTTTGTGATATTGAGGATTGTCAAAAATTGGTTGTTATTTTCACTGCTTGCTGACATTTGTCTCTGTCTATTGACTTTTACATTATGCATATGACTTAACCGTAATTCGTATAAATTGAGAAGTTTTCTATTCTAGCAGCAAGTACAGCATTGTATCTAGAAGTGTCATATCCTCAATAATTTCGCTTTTAATACGTAAATAATCAAAGTGACTTTTGAATAAAAAATATTAAATATAATAATATTAAATATATATATATATATAAATATATAAAATAATATATATATATATATATATTTATATATATATGTATAATAATATTGTATGAACTAAATAAAATGAATACTTTAGCTTATGAGTGCAATGTGTGTAAAAAGGTATATAAATACAAAAAATGCTTTTTGAATCACATCCAAAATCATGGTGTAGCGAACCAAGTGGTCATAAGTCCACTACCCCGGAAAAATACAGGCTTCACTTATCCTCAACAATTACAATATGCTCAACAATATCAATATCCTTATCAACAATATCCTCATCAAGAACAACAACAACAAGAACTACAATGTCTTCAACAACAACATCAATATCGTCATCAACAATATACTGATCAGCAATATCCTCATCAGCAATATCCTCATCAGCAATATTCTCATCAGCAATATCCTCATCAAGAACAAAAACAACCACAACTACAAATGTATTGACAGCAAAGTGCTACTCCCATGCAATGGTAGCCAAATGTGCAGCAACCTCTTACTCCAATACATTGGTATCCAAATACTGACCAACACCAAACACTATTACATAACCCTCAACAACAACAACAACATCAACAACAACATCAATTGCAGCTACAACATCAACAACAACAACAACAACAGCAGCAAGGTTCACATGATTTTGGAAGTAGCTCAACAAATAATATCAACATTGATGGCGAGTGTACGAAATATTATGAAATCAGAAAAGCATTTAAAAACAACATTATTTCTTATGGAATACAAAATAAAAAGGATCATCTTCTCTTTGAAGATTTTGTTGGCGAAAATGAATCGACTTTTATAGAGAGTCTTGAATACCATTTAAAGCAACATACTATATTGAAATTTAATATAAGTATAGTTGCAGAATATCTAAAAATTGTTGGTGAAGAATTAGAATTAATTATAATAGTACACACAGCAAAAATGAGCTTGTTGACCAGAGCAAATGACGTGAACGAATTTTTCTGTAATAGAGTTTTCACACTGAAAGTTAAAACCACAAACAGCTGATTTTGCTTTCACACTGCAAGTTTGTTAAATTCAGTTTTTAACTCACAGGCTGTCTAATAACTTTGCTCAAAATAAAATAAATCTCCTGCCGAAATGCGTGCATTTGTTTTTGCATTTTTTCTGCTTTTTAATAACAATTCTTGGACATACTGTTCAACTGTTTTTGTTTGTATGAAAAACTGAGATATTTCACAATGCGCTCTAAAGTGGAAATTATTTTATATTTTGTAAATAAATTTTTTTTTAATTATGGAACTTCTTATACAGAATGAAGAAGTGCTTGGAAATATTGTTAATAATATAAAAATGCACAAATACATTATAAGATAAACCTTTTTTTATTGGCAGATGAATGTCAGTCATATTGTCTTTTTTCACTTTTCACAGTTCAATTTAAAATATTTTCGTTGTTTTCCTTCCAAAAAACTCATTTTTTCCATATTTTTTTGATTATTGTTGCTGCTGCATTAATTTTTAAGTTGAAAATTTTTCAGGCGCCATCTATTGTTATTCACTGGCATACCATTACCAGCTGCTGTCGGTCATTTCAACTTGGCAGCACTGAATTTATCAGCGAAAACAAGGTTGCATTTCATAAAACCAACTTAAAACCAATTCAAAAATGGTTTTAATTAGGTTGTAACAAAAACAATTTGTATGGTAAAATCAGGTTTTAACAGTTGGTTTTAACGTTAAAATCAACTTTTTTTAAAACCATGTCAGTGTGAAAACACTATAAGCAGGTCACAGAAATTCAAAATAAAATGTTTGAGTTCCAGGAAAGAGATTCCGGATGGACTCTTGTTCGCATAGTTCGAGCTGAACTAAATACTAATAAATCTTCTTTAGTAAAAGGAGCTCATTGGATTAGCATCCCGCAGAAGCTTGCTAGTCGTGGTGCTTGCAGTAACATTGAAAACAGTGATAATTACTGTTTTAAGTGGGCCTTAATTGCGGCAATGAGTACCTCGGCTATCAATGTTCCCACTCGATGCTCTTCATATAACATTGGATATATTAGTGCTGATGTAATTTCGCTACAAAATGAAACTAAAGGGTGTCCAAACAAGAACGCTAGATTTAAATTTGGTGCCATTCGAAGTGTCATTGTTTGACATTTGAACAATTTTTATTGTTTGCTAGTCTAGTAGAAGGTACGAAGTTAGTAGAAATGGAGCGCTAGACGAATGAACAATGCATTCTCATTGTGAAATTGTTTTACCAAAATGGTGAAAGTTTTGCGGCTACAGTTCGCAAATTTGCGATCAATTTGGGGTCACGATAATGCTCCAAAAGAGTCAACTGTAAAGAGATTAATGGATAAATTTGCCGAAACTGGGTCTGTTAGTGATGTAAAGACAACAACGCGCCTTCGACCAGGTGGATCGACCGAAAATGTCGCAGCTGTACGTGATGATGTCGCTCAAACGCAGGTCAAGCGCAAACAGTCAATGGTGTTCGGTATAGTGAAATGATAACTAGTTTTTTCGTGCCTAGAATTGAAGAAATGAATGTGGAGGGCATTTGGTTTCAACAAGACGGCGCCACATGTCATACAGCCAGAGAAACAATTCAATTGCTACATCAGTCATTTCCCGGTCGTGTTATTTCGCGTTTTGGAGACCAGGAGGCAAATTACGGCACTCGTTATCGAACGAAAATACGAAATATTTCAATAGAGTTTATATGGAAGTATTTCGTAATTTCGTTCGATAACGAGTGCGGTAATTAGCCCCCAGAATTGGCCGCATATATCGTGCGATTTAACACCATTAGACTTTTGCTTTGGAGTTTTTTGAAGTCGATGGTTTACGCGAACAAGCCGACGACGAGTCAAGCCTTAAAAGAGGAAATTGGACGCTGCATTAATGAAATACCGCAGCATTTATGCAAAACGGCCATTGAAAATTTCATTAAAAGATCGCGTGTGTGCCAGCAAAGCCGCGGCGGCCACCTGCCCGATATCTTGTTCCACACATAATCTTATTTTGTCTACTTTACTATATAATAAAGTTTCAAAATTTTTTTTTAAATATCTGTTTTATTTAAAATTTAAATCTTGCGTTCTTGTTGGGACGCCCTTTATAATTTATTTTTCAAATTTGACAATTCCGATGTCACTAAAATATATTAAGTAACTTGAGAGGCGGAACGGTGTTAGTGTGAATGTGTTTGGATATCACGACGAGAGTGATGAACTAATTGGACCATTTTATATAACCCAAAATGAGAAGACCAAGCATGTCAAATTATTGCTATTGGAAAACATGGATGGGCATCACTATATTTTTATAAAAGATATTTCAAAGTAAGTAATATATTGGAAAGTATTTAAAATTAAATAATACAATACGCGTGTTTGATGTCTCACAGACTACTAAAGAGGCAAACAACGACACATTGTGAACGACTCTTATTTTGCAACAGCTGTCTGCAATACACCCATCTTGAAAATATTATGGAGAAACATAAAATGGAATGTGGTAAAATAGTTACCACAATGCCAAAGGCAGAAGACTCCATATTGCGGTTCAAGAGCCACCATAGAAAAATTGACGTCCCTTTTGTTGTATACGCCGATTTTGAATGCGTTTTGCAACAGATTGACTTTAATGTAAGTAGTAAAACTAAATTAAATCAGATACATGTACCATGCGCATTCAGCTATTTCAGTAAGTGTAAGCATGACAATAAATTGGATAAGCTGAGAATTTATACGGGTAAAGATGCTTCTGAAAAATTTGTTACATTTTTGAATCAAGATTTTCAAGATATATATAACAATTATCTCACAAAAACAATTGAAATGGAGAACTTGACAGATGAAGGCAATGTAATATTTTACAATGCGATAACTTGTCACATATGTGGACAATACTTAAATAATGATCGTGTGAGAGATCATTGTCATATAAGCGGTAAATATTGAGGTGCTGCGCATAACAGATGCAACCTAAGTTATGAAGTACCCAAGTTTAATCCAATTTATTTTCATAACTATTCATCCTATGATTCTCATCTTTTTGTCAAAGAATTAAGTAAGGTTGCGACAAATATAAAAGTCCTTCCGTTAAATAAAGAGTTATATATATCTCTATCTCAATTTATTAATATGAGTGATGGTACAGATCTTGAACTTAGTTTGCTTGATACAATGCGTTTTATGGCCTATAGTTTGGAATCGTTGGCAAATAATCTTACCGTCAACGATTTTCATAATATTAGAGCACAATTTCAAACAAGCCAAGAATTTAATCTCATAAGGAGAAAAGGAATTTTTCCCTATGATTATCTTGATTCATTTGAAAAACTTAATGAAACACAACTTGCACCTAGAAAAGATTTCTTTAATAAACTTAATAACAAAGAATGTTCTATTGAAGACTATGCGCATGCGAATGAAGTCTGGACAATTTTTAACTGCAAAACTTTGAAAGATTATATGGAATTGTATTTGAAAACAGATGTGCTTCTCCTAACGGATATTTTTGAAAATTTTAGAAATGTCTGTAAAAAAATTTATAGCTTAGGTCCCTGTCAATACTATACTGCCCCGGGGCTATCTTGGGATGCTATGCTTAATCATACAAACATTGAATTAGAGCTAGTAACCGATATCGACATGTACAATTTCTTTAAAAGAGGGATACGAGGTGGAATTGTCCAATATTGTAAAAGATACTCCAAGGCAAATAATAAGTATTTAGACACTTTTGATAAAAATAAACCTTCCAAATATCTTATGTATTTAGATGCAAACAATCTTTATGGTTGGGCCATGCCTGAACATCTTCCTTATGGAGGATTCAGATGGTTAAAAAGCGAAGAACTAAATATTAATCCGCAGTTAATAGATGATAATTCAAATGATGGTCATGTATATGAGGTTGATTTAGAATATCCTTCTTATTTACATAATATACATAACGATCTTCCTTTCTGCGCCGAAAACAAGGAAATTGGAGCATCAAAATATAAAAAACTAATAACTGATTTTTCGCCAAAACATTCTTATATAATTCATTGCAGAGTACTTAAACAACGGTTTGATTTTGAAGAAAACACATAGGGTTCTAACTTTTAAGCAGTCTCCATGGTTGAAAGATTATATAGACCTTAATACTAAATACAGAGCCGAAGCTAGAAATAACTTTGAAATTTTTTTTTTTGCAAATTGCTCAACAACGTAGTGTATGGGAAAACAATGGATAATGTGGACAAAAGGAAAGATGTGAGGATTGTTACCAGTTGGACTACATTAAACCGAAACCGTTTGGGTGCTCAAAGTTGGATATCTAAATCAAATTTTCATAGGTTAGCAATATTTTTAGAAGATATGGTAGCGATTCAAATGAATCGAGTGAAGACATGTTATAATAAGCCCATATATTTAGGATTTTGTGTGCTGAAACTTTATAAATGGAAGATGTATAATTTTTATTATATATACATGCAACCTAAATTCAAGTCAAAATTGAAATTAACCCCCTGTTTGAGTAAAACGTTTGAGTTAAAAATCTTGGCGTTTTTGTAATAGACTAAAGGAAACTTGTACAACTTTTCTTTAATCTATTACAGAAACGCTAAGATTTCTATTTCAAACGTCTTACACAAACAGGGGGTAAATTACATGGACACTGACTCATTCATATACACGATATAAACTGAAGACTTTTACGCAGACATTAAAAATGATATAGAACATGAATTTGACACTTCTGACTATTCAGAAACAAATGATTACGGGATTCCTCTTGTAAACAAAAAAGTTCTGGATCTGATGAAAGATTAGAATTAGAATTAGACTACGGTCTAAAATGTACTCTTTTACTGTACAAAATGGAAATGAAATTAAAAGATCTAAAGGAGTAAAAAATGTGTTTTAGATGAGTATAGCCTAAGTTCGTATGGAGATGGTTTATTTAACAGATCAAATGTTTATGATAATATGCTAACTTTTAAGTCTAAGTTGCATGAATTATGTACTATGCAAATACATAAAGTAATCTTAAGTTATAAAGATGACAAGAGAAAAGTCAAAAGTGATGGTATAAACACATATGCATGGCATCATATTGAAATTTATGAAACAAATCCTGATTATGAACTTGATATGTTATTATTAGAAATAGAAAAACTTCAAGAAGATGAGTAAAATATGTATACAAATTAAAGCTTCTGTAATTTATTTCTCCAATTATAATTATTTAGTTTTAAATAAAAATCTTTGTGTCTATTGTAAATTATTTTTTATTTAAGAAATATTGTCTAGTTATTAAGATAACAAAAAGAAAAAAATATAACATTTCCTATTTTATTTCCAAAATTGTATATATTATTTGCAAGATTAGTTTTTAAATAAAACACACTAATATGAAAATAAAAAAGTATTAAACAACAAATATTTTTGTGTACAGTTTTTTTATTTATTATCCATTCTTAAATAAAATTTATGAATTTTCACATTTGTTACAATCTTGTGTTGCACTTTTTCTCCAATCTCATAATAAAAACGTTTTAATTCAATCTTTCATCCCTTTCGTGTATTCCTTTTATTCATTGATTTGAAGTTTTGTTTTGTTTAAAGCGGAGCAGGTTGTTATATAATATTCATGATAGAAATGAAGGTGTTGTTTTCTTAGAATGTTGTTCCAACATAAAATTTATATAAAAAATACTCGAATTTGAGTTAGTGATCTCCAAGTGTCAGAATCGAGTTTTATTTCAAAGTTTCCTTGTATGATAACTAAAAAACAAACACCTCTTTTATATTGAAACTTATATTCAACATCTCTCTCACTCTCATCAATTATATTTATAGAATTTAAAAAATCCCGACGATTAAGCATATCATCAATATACTCCTTATAGCACATGAGATGTAACCACTCTTCTCGATCCAGTCCAATGTATTGCTTATTTTTACAATTCAACCATATCATTGGCTTAAAACCAAAAGCTGTAGAAAATCCACATGCAATCTTCAATTTCCAATTGAGCAAGTATTCAAACTCAAAAACCAAATCATATATTTGAGGTTTTCGTTCTTGATTGTTGTGAAATATGTTTTTTAAAGTACGTTTATCCATCCTCAATGAAAATAATATTTAAACTAATAGCTTTTTCGGTCTATTAATCGGTATATATACATACATAAATATGTACATTAAAGTAAATAATAAATCATACACATACAAATACATTTTATATTTATTCATAGTTTTTTTTGAGATACATTTTTGTAAGTCTCCATAATTTTAAAAATAATTTTTTTCCTCGCATCCTTCGCTATACCAGGGGCAGCTGGCGAAATACCCACTATCTTCGGCGTCCTCCTGCTCTACAACTCCATAATCTTCATTTTCAGTTAGCATAGAGATAAAAAAAATTTATTGTTTACTTATGCTCATAGAGAAATAAGTCTCCAAAGGAATGAAGGAATTCAAGCAACGTCTCACGGATTTGGCTCATTTTTAATTTAATTTTATTTCTTTAAAGAATAAAGAATAATATTCTTGAAAGGTTTACGTACCTATTTAGAGTAAAATATTCTTGTAAAATCAAAATTTTACAAAAAATTTTGGGTTCTTTTGAAATTTTTTATTTCACTTACACTTTAGAACATTAATATAACTATCTCTCTGATCTTTGTTTTGAAATTTTATGTTTCAGTTACGTTTTAGAACGTCAATATAACTATCTATTTCACTACAATTCTATCAGTGACAAAACAAACAAAAATTTACATAAAAAATAATTACAATATGAGAAAAAGAGATAGCTACGTTACTGATCTTTGTTTTTTAGATTTTTTTGCCTATTTAAAGATTGGTAGAAATTTTTAATACATCAGTTTACAAAAGCAGATTGAGCAATCTGTCAAAAAAGAGAAGAAGAAGAAAACATATAAAAAATTAAATTTAAATAATTAATATTTGTGATTTGAACGGGCTAAGGTTCGTATTGCTTTTTAAGCCAAATTACATGTAATAATTATTAATGAACAAATAACAACAAAGTCTGTTGTAAATATTCTGACTAACAACACATAGTTGAACGGAACAGCCAGCCGTTTTCGAAGGCCACTAAACCTTCATCATCAGCGTTCTTTTGTGTTTGGTCCACTGTGTGTGGTGTCAGTTGATGTAGATTTCTGCTTTATATACTTAGCATTATTGCAAATGGAATATGTGAATTATTTTTAATATTCTGTTAATGTTATGTTAATTAATATTCTGATAATGGTGGATTCAAATTTGATAACAAAGTTCAACAATTTAAATAAAAAAACATTAATCCATAAAAAGAGCTCCAGGACTCAACTAAATATACAGTTAAAAATGCTAAACGGGTGACAAGTAAATACAGAACCACAATTCAAATTGAACTGGAAAATAACATAATGTTTTTACCAAATCGGTATAACACGCTATCTGATGATGATATAATGGAACTAGCATCCGGGATATATTGCATATGTAAGCAAGTAGAAAATTCCCTAAAATTAGATAATGCTGCTGAAATAAGTATATTTCTAACAAATGCTCAATACCCACAGTGGGAATAATATGTAGAAACTATATTTTATCAACTTTTTTATTAATAAAACAGTAAAATTTAAAAAATTGTTCGTATGCTGTATTTATTTATTCTTTTCACTTATTTTGTAAAGAAATTGAGCACATAAATGTCCACATTTAAATGAATTATAATCTCGATATTGATTATAATTATATTTTATATTTTTGCCTAGATATTTAACTAATTCTAATGGAGGTTGTGAATTTCCAAAACTGTCGAAATATCTTTATGTTCATTGTTTTTATAATATGCCACCCAATAGGTTCCAGGTCCTCTTGATAAATCCAAATTAATGATTCCGCATTCTCTTTTTCTCGATCGTTTTGGCAGTGTATCCAACATGAGTAGTAGTGAAATCCCACTCCGGTGGCAATTAAAATTGTTAAATTGTTGGTGAAATTGTTAAATTTTGGTAATTAAAATTTGAAAATTTTAAAATTCTTGAAATTTGATACCTACGAGGGTGGTTCGATAAGTCCTTTAAATATTTTTCGAGGGTGGTTCAATAAGTCTGTCTTTTTCCTAATGCCTACGGCATGCATGATAATTTTTCCTAATGCCTACGGCAATGCGTGATAATTTTTTCAAATGCCGACGGCAATACATGATTATTTTTTTTTCCTAATGCCGACGGCAATACATACTTAGTTTTCCTAATGCCTACGGCAATACATAATTATTTTCAAATGCCGACGGCAATACATGATAATTTTTCCTAATGCTGACGTCAATGCATGATAATTTTTCCTAATGCCGACGGCAAAACATGATTATTTTTTTCAAATGCCGACGGCAATACATACTTATTTTTCCTAATGCCTACGGCAATACATACTTATTTTTCCTAATGCCTACGGCAATACATAATTATTTTCAAATGCCGACGGCAATACATGATAATTTTTCCTAATGCCTACGTCAATGCATACTTATTTTTCCTAATGCCTACGGCAATACATAATTATTTTCAAATGCCGACGGCAATACATGATAATTTTTCCTAATGCCTACGTCAATGCATGATAATTTTTCCTAATGCCGACGGCAAAACATGATTATTTTTTTCAAATGCCGACGGCAAAACATGATTATTATTTTTTTTAAATGCCGACGGCAAAACATGATTATTATTTTCTAATGCTCCCAGTGTTGCCATACTGTAGAAATTTGTTATCGTAATACTATATCGGTAATATCAGAGAAAGTAGATTTGTTAACTACTAGGTCATATGGTTTCATATGAATCATGGGAATGTGCTTGTGTGATTTCCTCACGCTAATAAATTCTTATAAAATAAAATAATTAAATAAATGAATAAAATAATTACATAAATTATTTTATTTATTTATAAAACGTTCTCATGTATGTGAACACCCCTAATGCTTGTGTGTGGGGGGTCCAGCTTGTTTGTCGCTGGTAAGCTTATATTCTGTTTATTTGTTTAAGATATATATTTGTATGTATGTATGTATGTGTGTATGATGTACGTATGTATTTATGTATGTGCGACCGAAAGAACTTGTGCGTGGAATATTTTGTGGCTGTGTAGAATACATTTATATTTTGCAACATAATCATTTTCTTTGTCTACGATTATTTTAAAGCAGCAAAGTTTCAACTAACTACAGTCATAAGCAGAGAAACAAAAAGTAAAAATTTGCAAGTTAGCAAAAATGCTAACTTTTCCTCCTCCTTCCCACTTCCTTCTCTTTCCTTTATGTAGTTTGTATTTGAAATAAGAAAACACTTGTAGATTTTTTATTTTTCTATACATTTATTGCTTAAAATTTTTTAAAATTTTATAATAATATGTACATACATTAATATTTTAAAGAGTGAAAAAATTCATTCAAAGCAAGATATTTCTTTTGTTAGTAAAATAGCATTTTTTAATGCGCAAACACCAAGTTTATGATAATTACAATAAAAATATTCTGGATACTTAATCTCCATTTGTTTAAAGTTGATACAGCCTATATCCTCAACGTTAAAAATTTTTCGGCATAAGATTTTTTCCAACCATCGTCTTTTCTCTTCACCTTTTACATAAATTTTAGAACATCTTGCGTTGGCTTTTAAAAATTGCAAACGCTTTCAAAAGAAACTGATCCAGCAGTCCAGCTGAGGTGATGATAGTTTTTCGTTAGCCACTTTGCTTCTCTTTGCTTTTTTATTGATAAGCATTTAAAATCAAAAGGTGGTTTTATAATGAAATTGTTATATTCATAATTGTTGAAAACAATCGCTACTTCTTTTGCGATGAAATCATTTGAATTACTTTTGAAACCTTGTACGTCTATAAAAATTGTGTTATTTTCCATATTACTCAATTTATAAGACTTTTCGAACTTGTCCTTTGATGGGTATATATTCTATTATGCGATCATGAATAAGAATGCAGTAAGCTGATGTCTTTGCTGCAATATTAGTTGCTGTTTCAAATGCTATTTTTATATCAATCGGTCCATTATTGAGTGATTCATTCTGATGACTGACATCTACTACAATAATAGGAGCTTTTGTCTTAAACTCTGATGCAGATAGAAGCGGTTGAGATTCTTTCATATAGTAGCTTTGTTGGAATCTTAGATACATATCATATAGAATTGCATATCGTTCATTTTTGAACTTTATGTTAAGATCATCATATAGATATGAGACTGAATAATAATAATAATTTTTAAATAATTTTTTTGAATAATTTTTATCATATTCAATTTGCTAAAGTCGGATAATTGTACATGTGGGATTCTCCATGAGATGAGTGAAATTGTAAGTTTAGCTTTTTCAGTAGAAACACTCGAGCGTACAAGATCTTCATCATTCTTATTGCGCAAGAGTATCAATTCATGTTTTCCATTTAGTATAACTTTGTTGTAGTCTTCGGCGAATCCTAGAAGCATTTTTAGAGGTACATAAAAATTGAAAAATCCATTTTCAAGAGTGACATCGTCAATTTTGTTCCATCCAGCATTTTGCATCACATTGCTTTCTGTTGGTGACAGAGAAACCAAATTTTTTATAGTGCTTGTGGCTCCTAAATATCTTGTATGGTCAATTTCAATTCCATTGAGCTCATAGCGAATTTCATCAAATAGATATGCCACAAAGTTGTTTTTTGAAGAAGAAGATTTGGCCTTATTATCATCGACAACAAATCCCTCTACATAAATGTAGCTCTCACTGGGTAGCACATACAAATCTTGATTTTGTATTGAAATTCTAATTTCATCATTATTGTTGTAAGATTGTAAGTATGGTACATATGTATGATAGTCCTTTTTGATTATATTCTCATCAGACAAGGGTTTATCTAAGACATCTATTATTGAACTCATTTTGTCTTCAATTTAAAATTCAAGGACTTTAGAAAATTTTTATTTGATGTTGTTAGAGCTTTTTGTTGTTGTTGTTGTTCTTGGTGCTATATTTTTCAATGTATTTGTGTTGTATATTAGCATTATTTAGTTGGCCTTAAATGTATTCGTATTGTAATTTCCTCTCCTCGGAAATTAATTAAATCACCGTGTTGATCCAGTACGCGCAGCGCTAGTGAACTTATCTCTCTGGTGTTTACAGGTAAATAGATAAGATTTCTTGGAACCTCATCTATTTTATAGCCTGGAGGCACATTAATCGGAAATTCATGAAGTGTATGCGATTTCGAGTTATTCATATATGTGTTTATAGCGATACTACTTTCAATTCGCAAGAGATTCACTTTAAATATATTAACTGGAAGATCTGAATAATAATATTTGTTTGGTGTTAGGATTTTGCTATTGAATCCTAAAAGTTTTCCAATTGTATTGTCTTTATTAAAATATACAGGATCCTTGCAACTATTAACTTTAACTTGCATTGTATTGTTATTGGCTTTAATAAAAATCTTATTTGCTGGGCAGAGTCGTTTGTATTCCTCTTCTATAAAATCAACTATATTATTTAATTCGTAAGATCCAATTGGTATTTCAATTATATGTTCCCCTATATGAAACATATTTTTGTAGGTGTCTACATTTGGAATACTGTTGTATGAATGAAAATCAGTTAGAGCACACTCATATGTACCATGTAATTCAATAGGAGGAAAGTAACTAGCAGATAGTTCTGATGAGTTAGAGCTCAGAGTAAGTGTTATTGACATTATAACAGTCTGATTACAATTAAATAATGTTTAGTACACAGTATGGTTTATAAGTATGATTTACATATTTTATTTAAAACTTTTTCTCATTTTAAAATTAACATTAGTTTCTTAATATTAATGCTATTGTTGTTGTTGCAATTGATGTTGTTGTTGTTTCTAATTTAGTTTTTCTTCCAACTATAATATTTCATCTTTACTTATCCAAGAATTGTGTTGATTAGAAAATCCCAGCCATTTAACATATACCTCCTTCCCTTTAATTTTAAGAACCTTTTCAACTAGATATGTATTTGGAAATCTAGTTTTTGAAAGTTCCTCAGTATAGAAGCCACCTTTAATAGGATTGCCAAGATAGTCTTCTAATATGTATGTTGCAGGATTTGTATTTTGAACTCTTGTAATTGTGAAAATTTCTGTAGTCCAATTTGGAGTATAACCTTTTTCAAATGTGTGCTTATATTTGCTTATGCGAACATGATCTCCCACATTAAATTTCGACATTTTATACATTTTCAAATGACTGTATACTGTATTTAGCAGCTTTTCCTCATTTGTTGAGTTGACTTTAATAGGAGCCATTTTAATGGTACGATGAACTTTTCTATTGTATGCATTGAGTAAATCCTTGTATATATCAATCCACTTATATGAACCATTATAACTAAATTCTTTCCACATCATTCCTTTCAATGTTCTATTAAATCGTTCTACTATTGATGCTTTCATAATGCTATATGTTGAGTAGTGATTAATGTTGTATTTATGCATTAATTTTCCAAAGTGTTTGTTGAAAAATTCTTTTCCATCATCTGTTTGTAAGTTTTTTGGTACTCGTCCCAATTCAAAAATATCTTCCATTGCCTTGGTTGTTTCGAGTGCTGTTTTTGTTTTTAGCGGTACTGCCCATGCAAATTTTGAGAATGTGTCAATTACAGTCAACAAAAATCGATAATTTCTATTTTCTTTAGAATAGTTCCCCATTTCAACTAAATCAGCTTGCCAAAGATCATCTATTCCTTTCATTACAACTCTGCGACGCACAAATTGTTTTCGTGCTTGCTTATGGAGTTCATTTACTAAATTTCTTTTTGAAGACATTAAGATGTTTTTAAAGATTTTTTTGCAGAGTGTTGTGATCTGCTTGACGCACTTTCAGCTATTGATACAAACATATAATTTTCTAATCTATAAATTTTTTCATTAAGCTGTTCAATTTGTTCTTCAAAGGATGTTTTAATATGTAGAATATCTTTTTCAATTTTATAATTTTCTTCTATATATAATTTTATTTCGCGTTGTAGTTCCTCAATTTGCATTTGAATATCTTCTCGTATTATAGTATTATCCCCCTTAAAGTATGTTAATAATTTCTCTTCTAATTTTTCGATTTGAGTTTGCAAAAACAATTTATTGATAACATCGTTTTCCTCCAGAGCTTTTGCAACATTTTTGATCCTTTTGTTTTGGACATCAATGTTGTTGTTCGTATCCACAAAGAACCCCAGCAGTTTAGGTGCATTTTTCGAAGAAATTGTGCTGCTAGTATCGTTTAAATAGTGTCCAAATTTATCAACAGACATACTCTATTTAGTTTATTAAAGTTAGTGTATTATATTCGCTTCACGTAGTTCTTCAGTAATTGATACAATTTCGTTATTGTGATTAGTATGACCTGCACCTTGTGATGCGAGCAGTAGTCGAAGTCTATCTACTAACTCATTTGGATCGTCCCAGTATATATAGTTGGGCTTATTGATGTTAAATTGCATCATTCCATCACCTAAATAGCTACCTTTGGGCTTAGATCCTGTTGATTCAGGTGAATTCTTCTGGTTTTTCTCATCAATAAATTTCTTAATATGTTTATATTTATATCCTCTAGTACCCTTAATTTGACCATCAGGTTTAAAGTCTTCTGGTTTTAGAGCCCATATTTGACCACCAACTTGTATTTTATCTTCATTCAGTTTTAGGCTACTATCACCAAATTTCCATTCATTATTGTAATCTTTATGTGGGCCATAGTTTGTATCTAACTCATTTCTTCCTTCCAAAACTGATAAATCAGTATAAGTATATTCTGTATTGGAAGTCTGTGAGTAAAAATCATCTTCATCATCATCATCATCATCATCATTTTCAGTATTAACATCATTAAATAAGATGGTATTATCAAAAATTGTCCCTTCTACTAGTTTTTTTGGTGTACTTGTCTCTATCTTGACTGATGGGTTTTCAGGCTTTAAACTTGTATTATTTTCAACTTCGGTCTTGATGTTACTTTCTTCTTTCATGCGAATTCTTTTAATATTTTTAGAACTATTTATGAATTCTTTAAGAAGTTCTGTTATAGGTTTAAATGTATCTCTTAGTTGTTCACGTGTATCTATTTCACCAGTTTTTATACTACGAAGCTTTTTCTTCAACACATTTCTTTTCAACACCAACTGTTTTAAAATTTTCTCATCCATGTTTCATCCATGTGGTACCTTCATAGCGAACAGTCGATTAGCGGAATTTTTCTTACTTACAAAAAATTAAACAAACAAAAAATATTCGTAGTACATATTATTCGTAATAGGTACATACTGTCTTTAATAAATAAGGTTTATGCTTTGCTAATATTTTTACATAGTAAAAATAACAAAAACAAAAAAACCGCAAACAAAAAAAATTAAACAAAGTGATATTGAGGAATACTATATATGTGTACCTCTAAACAAATAAACAATCATAAACAACAAACACAAAAAAAGACCGCAAACAAAAAAAAAACACAAACGAATATTTCTTGAGGAATTCTTTGTATGAGTGCCTCAAAAAAAAAAAAAATTTTAAGTGAGTTCTAACGGCAAAAATGCTTATTTTACTGTGAGTTCTGAAACTCTTAATGAAAAAAATATAAATAATAAATCTGATGAAAGTCTTTTTTTAACGTCAAAGCCAATTTTTCGTCAGCGGTCAACTTCGCTTTTGCCAATGCCAAATAGTAATGATGCATTAACATTACAGTTGCCTAGTACTTCTTCATATAAGCCAGTAATATCATCCCCTTCAGGCTCGTGTTCATCACTTAACAAAGTTATCACTACAGATAACAGCGGCTCGAAACTCAATGTACAAGTCAGAATGGACAGATATATAACCGTGGTAAAGCGTGGGCGAAGAACGAATTCTTCAAAAATTTCATCTGCTCCAAAAATGTCTAGGGATAACAGCGCAGCCTCAACTAATCGCCAAAACTGCTTTAAAATTTTGCAAGATGACAACGACAAACCCGAGGAATCCTCGAATAAAATATCCAAGCCGCCACCAATCTATTTGAGACAAAAAAAATTCAAATGCCCTTATTAAAAAATTAATTTCGGTCATTGGTGAGAATAAATTTCACATTGTTCTAATAAAACGTGGCAACATCGATGAAACTAAACCCCAAGTTTATGACGAATTTGTTGCTGAATTTGAAAAAAATAAAACAAGCTTCTACACATACCAGCTTAAGAGCGCTAAAGGCATGATCGTATTGAAGGGCATAGATTCTTATGTTGTTCCCGAAGAAATAAAAGGTGCGCTCGTCCTCCAGGGGTTTAAGGTAAAAAATGTGTCCAATATAATAAACAGAGAGAAGATTCCCCAACCCCTATTTCGTGTTGAACTTGAGCCTAATGATATAAAATTGAAAAAAAATGAGACGCATCCAATTTATAATTTGAAATACCTTTTGTACCGAAAAATCACAGTTGAAGAGCCACATAAGCGTTCAGGTCCTGTACAGTGCCATAACTGCCAAGAATATGGCCATACAAAAACATACTGCAATTTACCCTCTCTTTGTGTTGTGTGCGGCGAATTACGCGGCACTGCTAGTTGAAATAAGCCAAAAGATCAAAGTGATAAAAAAATGCAGTAATTGTGGAGGTAATCACACCGCTAACTACAGAGGTTGTCCTGTGTACTCTTTCGTAAAGAAGACTATGGTGCATAAACCTAAATTAGCTCCAGCTCAATCAGCAAACGCTTACTCTGCCACTTTTGCGCAAATGAGCCAACCAGTTACTTCCCGTGTATCGTATGCAGATGCTGCTAAGACAAATTCAATTCCCACACAAAATGTTTCCCCGCCAATTCAAAAAATACTGACACAAGCTTTAATTTTAATCGCCTTGAAGCTACTATTGAAAATCTGGTGCAAACTATAAACAATTTTACAACAAATATGACTAGCATGATGCAAGAAATGCTGCGAATGCAGAATACTCTGCTTCAAGCATTAATTAATAAGCCATGAACACGTTAACAATATGTTTCTGGAATGCAAACGGCATTCGCCAACATAAAAATGAACTTGAGCACTTCCTCATGGAAAAAAATATTGATCTAATGTTAGTATCTGAGACTCATTTGACTTCGAGAAGTCTTTTTAAAATTTATGGCTACATTATATATGATACAAAGGACCCTAGAGGAAGGGCTTGCGGTGGATCAGCAATTCTAATAAAGTCAAGACTCAAGCACTATGTTCTTGATAACATTTGTGAAGAACACCTACAAGCAACAAATATTGGCATTGAAAGTTTTTGTAAAAATTTTGTTATATCATCAACTTACTCCCCTCCCAGGTTTTCAATCACTGAGAATCAATATGAGGATTTCTACAAATCTCTTAGACCTTGTTTTGTAGCAGCTGGCGACTACAATTCTAAGCATACGTTCTGGGGTTCGCGTCTTATTACCCCCAGAGGTCGAGCATTGTTCAACACTATTTCAAAAATGGGCTTGGATGTCATTTCGAGTGGGGAGCCCACTTATGGGCCTACCGACATACAAAAAATTCCGGATGTTATAGATTTTGGCGTCATAAAAAGTATCTCTAGGGGTTTAATTCAAGTTCAAGCTTCTCTTGATCTTTCGTCCGATCACTCTCCGACGATCATTACAATTTATAGTCTCTTAAGAAGTAACTTAGCTGACCCATATGTGAAGATGATCAATCGTGTTAATTGGCTGGGGTTCAAAAAATATCTCAGTAGTCATTGTACGGAAAACATTACGCTTAGAACATCCGATGATATTGAATCTAACATTGCCAATCTCAGCGAGAATATTAAACAGGCTGCTGAACATGCCACTATCTCCCATCCGCAGACTGGGTTTAATAAAATTTATTCTACAGACATTGAACGTCTCGTACGTGAAAAAAGAAGAGCTAGAAGGGAATGGCAACAGCACAGATCACCACAAAATAAAATCAGATTTAAAGAGTGCACTAAACGACTCCAAGAGTTGCTTGCGTCTGAAAAAACTGCATGTATTAAAAATTATCTAGAAGGTCTTGATGTCACACCAGCGTCTAGTTACTCTTTGTGGCGCGCTGCTAGAAAGCTTAAAACACCAATTGAGTATAAGCCACCTCTACGCACATCTACCGAAAGTTGGGCAAGAAGCGATTCTGAAAAAGGGAAAATATTTGCTGAGCACTTAAAATCCGTTTTTACGCCAAACATATGTACTGGTGTTGCTGATTTGCCGAATGTAGTCGCTCTACCCCCTCAACACATAAAGTTTAAGACGCGTGATTTACAAAAGTTAATTGCCGAACTCAACCCGAAGAAAGCTCCGGGTATTGATGGAATTAGTAACCAGATGCTTATGAACTTGCCTCGTATTGCAATGAGAATCCTATTATTCATATTTAATGCCATTTTACGACTGGAGTATTATCCACACAGCTGGAAGCTTGCCAAGGTTAAAATGATTCTAAAGCAGGGCAAAGATCTAACCAAGGCTGAGTCATATAGGCCAATAAGTCTACTGTCAACTATGTCAAAGCTTTTCGAAAAACTGCTCAAAACAAAATTGTCCCCAATTCTAATTAGTAGTGGGTGCATACCAGACCATCAATTTGGTTTTAGAAGTCAGCATAGCACCATTGAACAAACTCACAGATTGGTTCAATTTATAAGAAGAACTTTTGAGGAAAAACAGTATTGTTCTGCGCTCTTTATTGACGTTTCCCAGGCATTTGATAAAGTGTTGCATGAAGGCCTAATTTTAAAATTGAAGACTTACTTACCAATAAACATTTTAAATCTTTTGGAAAGTTAAATTATTTCCCGTAAGTTCACTGTTGTGGAAGGAGACTTTACGAGTAGGCCTGAAACTATTTCATCCGGTGTGCCACAGGGGAGCATACTGGGACCAGTTTTATATTTGATTTATACTTGTGATATGCCTGTGAGCAGTAGTATCCATACTTCCACATTTGCCGACGATACAGCTTGCCTTAGTATGCACCAAAACCCTGATGAGGCATCCCGCAAACTCCAGGAACACATTAGCCGTATGGAGCTTTGGTTAAACTTATGGAGAATTAAGGTCAATGAACAAAAGTGTATCCATATAACGTTCACCCTAAGAAGAGATACTTGCTCCCCCATTCGGATTAACAATCAAGTTGTTCCTCAACATTCACATGTGAAATATCTTGGTATACACCTTGATCGACGACTTACATGGAAACACCACATTGACTCTAAGTTAACTCAAATGAAACTTAAATTAACTCAGGTACATTGGCTGATTGGTAGAAATTCAACACTTAGCCTAGACTGCAAACTTTTAATATACAAGTCGCTTTTAAAGCCAATATGGTGTTACGGAATTCAACTATGGGGCACTGCTTCAGCTTTAAATGTAGAGAAAATTCAACGAAGGCAAAATAAAATTTTACGCATGATAACATCGGCTCCATGGTATATCAAAAATTCAAATATACATCGCGATTTGAATATGCCACTAGTGACGGAAGAAATTGTAAAATACGGAGGCAAATATCTAACAAAACTCGAGTCACATCCTAATCCGCTTGCTCGTAATATTTTGAACTTTACTGGACACATCCGCTTAAAAAAGAGAGATACACGGGCTCTAATACTCAACACTCTAGATGATGAAACTGCTTGAAAACACTTTTTTCTTTTGTTGCTTATCACTACGTATGTATTATTAATAATTATCACTAAGCTTATGTCCGACATTGGTCGGGCCTACTATTTTTTTTTTATAGATTTAAGATTTTAATACTTATTGTTATATATGAAGATACAATAAATAAAAAACAAACAAAAAATGTTTGCTAAGAGCAAATAACAGGTATCATCTATCAGATCAGGTTATCAGGAGCTGGTCTGGTTTTCAGATCAGCTTATCATGACCTGGTCTGGTTTTCAGATCAGCTTATCAGGACCTGGTCTGGTTTTCAGATCAGCTTATCAGGAGCTGGTCTGGTTTTCAGGTAGCTGGTCTAGTTTGGAGATCACCTTATCAGGTATCAGATGAGGTTATAGCAAATAGATGTATCAAGTTTAAAGTTAGATTAATAACTAAAGTCAATCTTTTATGGGAAGTAGTGTGTATAGTTATGAAATAGTCAAATTGCTTTCTGTAGCCACCATCATTTAATTTATTATCTTTGCTTATCACTAAAAATCCATATTTATCCTTCCAACACTCTCGACAAATTTCTTGGAACTTTTTATAACTCATATCGCTGCCAACATGATCCCTATAAACATGCTTCATATTTGTCTCATCTTGCTTAAACATTATAATAACATTTGCATTGTCTCTTATTAAATGTTTGGGAATTCTTGTATAAGTTTGACACAAGTAGAATGAATCCACATCCCTATGTCGCCCCATACAAAAATATGTACGTATGTTATTCTGCTTGTCATATGCAGCATCATCAAATATCATAATTGAATTAGAGCACGAATAGAATATGCTGAGAGGGGACTATGCTTTATTTTCGAAGTGATGTTCGATGAATCATCAATATTATGAACTAAAATATTTTTATGTAGTTTCACTAACTGTATTTTTGTAACTAAATACATTTCATAAATGTTACTTCTTATTATAGAAAAAAATAAGACAATATGCTTATACGATATCAGAAAACGTTTAGTCATAAAAACGCCTTCGTTGGAGGAGGTATATTAGATAAAATAATAAACTCTCTACCTGTTGAACTTCATCTTCCTGGATATCAGTATTGTGGACCTGGAACAAAACTACAAAAACGTTTAAATCGAGGTGATAAAGGAATTAATGTATTCGATTCTGCTTGTAAAGATCACGATATAGCTTATTCAAAAAATAAGGATTTAAGCACTAGACATAAAGCTGATAAAATACTTGAAAATTCAGCTCGGGATCGAGTTGTATCAAAAGATAGTAGTATTGCTGAAAAATCATTTGCCTATATGGTTACTAAAGCTATGTACAGACGGTTGTCAGATCTTACAATATTGTTAGATCTGGAAATGTGCTGAGATTGTACTGACAATCAAAAATTGCAAGCGTATGGCAGATTGACAGTTCACACGGTTGTATCAAATTTGTCAGGAAATCTTACAATTTATTGCTAGATGATTGTATGACAATAAAACCAGCTGACATAATCGTCAGTAAAAAAATTGTAAGTTCACACGGTTGTCATATACGAAAATTGTCAGATCTGTTGTTATGCATTGCCAGACTCAAAGCATTTGACAAAACTTGTCAATTATCAATCGTTTGTGCTTGTGTTAAATTTTAAAAAGTGAAAATTTAAATTGTTATGGATCATAAAAATATAATTGCAACGATTTTAGCTGCATACGTATTGGAAAGCAGCGATGATGAAGATAGAGTGACAAAAAAGCGCCGCAAAGTTTGGGTGAAGGATTGGGTGCTTCACCGCCAGCAGGAGGGGTTTTATACAAAGCTTCTTCTCCAATTGCGAACCGAAGAGCCGGAGTTGTATCGAAACTTCTTGCGAATGGATTCCGAGCAATTTGATTACATCCTCCGTTTGGTGACCCCACATATAAAAAAAACAAAACACAAACATGCGCCAGAGCATTTCAGCTGGTGAGCGACTCGCTTTAACGCTTCGATACCTAGCTACTGGCGAAAACTTTCGGTAACTTCAATATTTATTTCGAATTCCATAACAAATCTTCTTGCCATAACAAATCTTTCGGAAGCTTATATTCAGCGCAACCAGCATCCCATAAACTTCGCCGTACCTCAACTTCCTCGATAAGTTTTATGATACTTTCGTGTGGCCATACAGACTCCACCTTTTTCCGATATGATTTTTGCTTGGCCCTTGATTTTTTGCCGGCTTCAGAGCCTGTTGGCGATTCCAGCAGAAATGGCATATCAATTGCCTGAAAGCTGTCACTGTCCATTTTTTTATTTCACTTTACTTTTTTTATTTATTATTTTAAACTTTTGTTTTATTATATAGTTTATTAAATTTTACTTTTTTTTGTTAAATCAAATTCAAAGTTTGTCACTTTACAGTGTTGCCAATATAAAAATTTATCTTACAATGATGCCATTGTCAGATGTATAAACTTCGTACATCTGACAATATTAAAATGTCTGACAAATATCTTGCAATAATTTTTCAATGTGTTTACACGATTGTAAGATGTCTGACAATTTCTGGTCAGCTGCTAATCTTGCAATGGACTGACAATGCTTTTTCTGGCAACGACGTTTGACAAAAATTGCCAGTTCACACGGTTGTAAGAAATTTTGAGCACATTTTACTGGCAATATTGTAAGATCTGACAACCGTCTGTACATAGCTTTACGCAAAATTGCCCGAAAAACTATCAACAAATCATTAAAAGGAAGAAAATCTCAAATGATAGTACCACGTGTAATACGTGTCCCGAAAATTGGTGGTTTTTTGCCTCTAATACCGATTTTAACTGCTCTGGGTGCAATTGGTAGTCTAACAACTGAAGGTGCTGCTATAGCTAAAGCTGTAAATGCAACAAAAAATGCAAAAAATCAACTTGATGAAGCATAATAGACATAATAGAGCGATGGAATCTATAGCAGTTGGAAAGGGACTTTACTTAAAACCATATAAAAAGAGTTATGGTTTAGTTTACAAAGAGGAATCAAAAAACTATTTGAGATGCTACCCAACAGACCACTATCTGATGTGGACCTAAACCGTTTCTCTATAAATATTCCATATTTTAGAGGAGTTTTCATGTTGAATACTCTACCAAAACGAACAAAGAAAATATAATGTAGAATAATCAATTTAGACGTATCAACAGGACCTGGTACACATAGGGTAGCATATTATAAAAACAACAATGAAAAAGAATATTTCGACAGCTTTGGAAACTTACAACCTCCTTCGGAAGTAGTCAAATATCTTGGTAGAAATATAAAATACAACTATAATCAACATCAGAATTTCAATACATTTACCTGTAGTCATTTATGTCTTAAATTTCTTTATGAAATAACTGAAAATATTAAATAAAAAAGCACAAACATTTATATTTTACAAAACTCTTTCATGTATTTTTATTTATAATTTAAAATACAAAATTATTATATGTTATTGCCAAATTGGAAATTGGGAATTTTGAATTAGAAATTCACTCAGCTCGCTTTCAACAATTAAGCTTTGTTCACTTTCTCTACTTAAGCAATATGGTCCGCTCGAGAGTTCTTTAATTTCATCATCGGTTAAAATATTATATCGCTTTGGCAGGAACATTATGTGGTTTTCCATTTCAACTTTTAGTGTTGGCCCATATTTTGTTGTTACTCTTGTCACTTTTCGAATGGTGTATTTAATTGATGTCTCAAGCTTCTTTATGTGGATTAAGGTTTTATTTTTTAGTGAATTAAATTTTGATATTAAATTTGTTGTAGACTCCATTTTTTATTTACTTCTGCACACTTTGAATGTTTTACTGAAAATGATCTTAAAAGTAGTGATGATGACTTCAATAAGGCTAATCGAGAATATTTATGGTGAAATAGTGAATAAGTGGGGGATAGTGATAGACAAAAAGAGATAGTTATAGAGAGAAAAGGGATATAGAGAGATATAGTGCTAAAAAGAAGTATGGAATATAGATGATGGTATAGATATTTCAAATATCAAGAGATACTACTTTAAAAATTTAAAGAGCAAATTAGTCTTAAAGAAACCTTCAAACAATCATCATTCATTATTTTATCAGCAAATAAAATGAGCCAAATTAGACGTACTCTAAACCAACTTATAAGAGATTTTGAAAGCTTCAGGCTTTTTGATCATTGGGAGATGATAAAATTTTTCGAAAATATGCTAGACGAAAACGAAGAATATGGTATCATGGAAGATGACGACAACACAGAAGGACACTTCAAAAGCTGTCCTTGGTATGATCCCGAGTGTGGGGAAGGACCTGATACTTGTAGATGTACAATATATTTTTTGCGCAAAAGTATATTAGAACATTTAATAATTGGATACTATGAAATGTTTCCATTATTATAATTAAAATAAATAAAAATTAAATTAAAATGTATTATTAATACAAATAAAATTAAATTAAATATTATTATTAAAATATTCCTTGTTTTGTATTATTTTTTTTTAAAGGAAATTTAGGAATCATTTATTCGAATAGAAAATAACAGAAACTTGTATGTAGTGAAAAATATAAGGACTTATCCGATTATCTAAATTGTTTCTCTTTATGAAAATATCTAATGAAATTTAATGGAATTTCATATTGTGAAATTCAACTTGTTTTGTGCAGAACCTCTCAAAGAAAACAAGACTGTTTATATTTAAGCGATATGAAAAAAAAACAAGAATTTGCAAATAAGCAAAAACAAAAATTTTTTGATCCAACGAAGTGAAGCCAATAAAGAAATAAAAACCATTCACATATTTAATTCTTTTTTTAATATTTATTTCAAATTTTTTCTTAAAAATTTATTTACATATGTACGTACAACAGTTTTTTTTAATAAATAGGGTTTTATTTACAAACATTTTTCTTAATAAATAGGATTTTATGTACAATAATTTTCTTAATAAATAGGATTTTATTTACAATCATTTTTCTTAATAAATTTTATGCACAATAATTTTTCTTAATAAATAGGATTTTATTTACAATCATTTTAACAACAATAAATAAGATTTTATTTACAATAACTTTAACAACAATAAATAGGATTTTATTTACAATAATGTTTCTTAATAACTAAGATTTTATACACAATTTAAAAATTAACCACTTTACTAAAAATTAACTAGTTTTAACTATTTTCTTGCATTCTAGCAATCTCATCTAGCAACATATCAGGTTCGTATTCAGGGTTAGTTTCCTTAATACGAAAATGATACCTTGCATATGTGTTAATGTTATTTGACCTAATTTTTCTCTTATCGTGTTTATTACTTAAGACTACCTTATTTAATTCACTAGTATATATCTGGTGCAGCTTAGATTTAAATGTTAGCATATTATCGTATACATTACTCTTGTTGAATAAACAGTTTTTATAAGTAGCTAAACTATATTTATCTAATATGGATCTTTTTACCCCCTTCGATTATTTAACGTCATTTTGATTTTTTACACTGAATGAGTACATTTTTGATGGCTCTGCCGTTAAAAAAGGACTCATCACGTTTATTATATATATTTTTTTCATTAAGAGTTTCAGGACTCACAGTAAAATAAGCATTTCTGCCGTTTGAACTCACTTCAAATTTTTTTGTACTTGAGGCACTCATATAAAGAATTCCTCAAGGGTTATTCAAATATTTTTATCTAATTTTTCGATCTTTTTTTATGTTTTAAATTAAACTATTTTCTTGAGCTTTCGGTCAGTTTATATTTTGAGTTTATTATCTTCAATATTTCGTTAACCTTCGGTTAACTTCTTCAGGATATATATTTTTTGGTTTTTTATGATATCTAATTTTTTCTTTTTCCTTTCAAATAATAAATAATAGTTTACAATTTTCAAAAAAAACAAAGTGTGTCATAAAAAATTATTTTTACAATTTTTTGGTATAAAAATAAAATAGGTATGAGTCTACAATATTTGTTCATGTTAATAATATGAAAAAATTAATAGAAAAAAAGCTTTTTAACATATAGAATTTTTGGAAGGGTCTTAGAAATGATAATACATATTTTCAATACTTTTACATAACATTGTGTATCTTTGAATTCTTAAAAAAATTTTGAAAAATTGGTATAAGTTTAGAATATTTTATCTGGTAATAAATATTTACAAAAATTAATTTAAAAAAATTTATAATATACATGTACATTAAAAAAATATAGTTTTTTAACAAATGAGAATATTTTTTATAATATTTGATACTTTAACGTAATAAATAGCAAAAAAATAAAGACGTATTAAGAATTTTATATATAAAAAACAACTAAATACATTAATTAATTAAACTTTTTTTATTATATTATTTTTATATATATTTTTTAAAATTTTTTTATAAAATAACATTAAAAAATAATTATGTTGTTGTATGTTTGTTTTTGTGTTTTTTTTTTGTTTGCGGTCTTTTTTTGTTTTTGTTATTTATGACAGTTTGTTTGTTTTGAGGTACTCATACAAGTATTCCTCACTTTGTTACTTTGTTTATGTTTTTTTGTTTGCGGGTTTTTTTTTGTTTCTGTTATTTCTACATATATAAAAAATATTAGCAAAGCATAAAGCTTATTTATTAAAGTCAGTAAGGTTCAATCAGACGTGATATAACCATAGCCATAGAGAGCAGCCGTTCGAACCAAACTAATGGGCAACACTGTATTCGATTATACGTGACTCGCCATAACGCCATAACTCTCATAGAAACCAATTGAATTTTGGTTTGGTTATGGTTATGGCGTTATGCCTATGTGACGTCTTATTTAAGCTTATGTACCTATTACGAATAATATGTACTACGAATATATTTTTTGTATAATTTTTTTGTTTGTTTTTTAAGTATGTAAGCAAAATTCCGCTAATCCACGAGAACTCCAGCTAAATATGTTTGTTGATATTTTGTTTTCATCAGCTCCAATTCATAAAAACCACCTTTAATTTCATGTTTTTTATAGTCTTCTAAAATAAATGTCTTAGGATTTGTGTTTCTTATAGTTTTAACTTTGAAAATTTCTGTAGTCCAATTTGGTGTATAACCTTTTTCAAATACATGTTTATATTTACTTATTCGAACATCATCACCAACTCTAAAATTTGGTTTTTTAAAACTATTCAAATTATTATAGAATGTATTCAAAAGAAGTTTTTCATTAGAAGAATTCCCTTCGCTAGGCATCATTTTTATTGTTCTATGAAATGTATTATTATATTTATTTATCCATTGTACGATCCTTGATAGCTAAACTCTTTCCACATCATGGTTTTTAATGTTCTATTAAATCGTTCTACTATCGATCAATCAATATATCGATATCCGTTATTCTTTGCCTCATAATTCCCCATCTCAACTAGATCAGCTTGCCATAAATTATCAATTCCTTTAACAATAACTCGTCTTTTTTTAATGCATGTTTTTATTTATTGTATCTTCATATATGAACTTACAATAAGTATTCAAATCTTATATCTAAAATATAAATATTATGCCCAACCAATGTCGGACATAAGCATAGTGATAGTTATTAATAATACATAAGTAGTGATAAGCAAAAAAAAAAAAGTGTTTTCAAGCAGCTTCATCATCTGGAGTGTTGAATATTAGAGCCCGTGTATCTCTTTTTTAAGCGGGTGTGTCCAGTAAAATCAAAATATTACGAGCAAGCGCATTAAGATGTGACTCGAGTTTTGTTAGATATCTGCCTGCTTATTTTGCAATTTCTTCAGTCACTAGCGGCATATGTAAATCACGATGTATATTTGAAATTTTGATGTACCATGGAGCCGATGTTATCAAACGTAAAATTATGTTTTGCCTTCGTTGAAGTTTGCAATCTGCACTGAAGGTTGAATTTCTGCCAATCAGCCAATGTACCTGAGTTAATTTTAGTTTCATTTGTGTTAGCGTAGTTTCAATGTGGTATTTCCATGTAAGCCGTCGACCAAGGTGTATATCAAGTTATTTTACATGTGAATGTTGAGGAACAACTTGACTGCTGATTCTTATCGGGGACAAGTATCTTTTCGTAAGGTAAATGTTACCTGAGCTCACTTCTGTTCATTAACCTTTATTTTCGATAAGTTTAACCATAGTTCCATCTGGCTAATGTGTTCCTGGAGTTTGCGGGATGCCTCATTAGGGTTTTCGTGCATACTATGGCAGGCTGTATCATCCGCAAATGTAGAAGTATGAACAGTACTGCTACAGGCATATCACAAGTATAAATCATATACAAAACTGGTCCCAGTATACTCCCCTGTGGCACACCGGATGAGATAGTTTCAAGCATACTCGTAAAGTCTTCTTCCACAACAGTGAACTTACGGGAAATAATGTAACTTTCCAAAAGATTTAAAATGTTTATTGGTAGGTAAGTCTTCAATTTTAAAATTAGGCCTTCATGCCACAGTTTATCAAATGCCTGAGAAACGTCAATAAACAACAGAACAATACTTTTTTTCTTCAGAAGTTCTTCTTATAAATTGAACCAATCTATGAGTTTGTTCAATAGTGCTATGCTGACTCCTAAAACCAAATTGATGGTCCGGTATACACCCAGTACTAATTAGAATTGGGGACAATTTTGTCTTAAGCAGTTTTTCGCAAATCTTTGACATTGTGCATAGTGGACTTATTGGCCTACATGACTCAGCCTTAGTAATATCTTTGCCCGGCTTTGGAATCATTTTAACCTTGGCAAGCTTCCAACTGTGTGGATAATACTCCCGTCGGAAAATGGCATTAAAAATGAATAACAGGATTCTAATTACAATACGAGGCAACTTAATCAGCATCTGGTTTTTCGGGTTGAGTTCGGCAATTAGTTTTTGTACATCACACATCTTAAATTTTAAGGGTCGAGGGGGTAGAGCAACTACACTCGGCAAATCAGGTACATGTGTTTGGGGTAAATACGGATTTTAAGTCCTCAGCAAATATGTTACCTTTTTCAATATCACTTCCTGCCCAAGCTCCGGTAGATGTGCGCAGAGGTGGCTTAAACTCAATGGGTGTTTTAAGCTCTCTAGCAGCGCGCTGCAGAGAGGAATAAGATGTTGGTGTGACATCAAGACCTTCCAAATACTTATTAAGAGAAGCAGTTTTTTCAGATGCAAGCAACATGTTACGCGCGGACTTAGCTCTTGTTTACATACATCTTAGCACACGGATACGCTTGCATAAAAGCACGATCTAGCTCGTCGGAAGTGTGTGGATTCTTGTGGCTAGATGATATGCGTCCGCCGCAGTACACAATTAATTCTTACCCCCTATACAAATTTCATTTCTCGAGAACTTCAACATTTTGTGAGCCGCGTAGATGGCATATGCAGCCCTGACTATCGCTCTCAACCGTCCTGTAAGTGTCGACCTTCATTAATATAAAGTTAAAGCCCCTACTCAACCGTCCGTCTGGTTTCTGAGTCCAACCTCGCTCAACAATCCATTGTCCGTCTGTTCAGTGTGATCCCTCGACATACACACACATCGTTTACTTTTAGTTATCCATAACGATTTTTATTTAACAATGATTTTATTTCTATTTTGTTTTTTTTTAGTTAGTTTTTTGATAAATGGCTAATAATAATAATACTCTACTAATACCCGTAGCAAGCTTGCTTTATTTAACGTCAATTCATATAGTATTAAAGTTTACATTTTTCCTTGCATTAAATCATATGTGGTTTGATAATTTGCAAATATTAACTCATTTAATATTAAACTCACTTCTTTTTCAATTCATTTCTTTCATTGATTTATATTTCTTTCGAAACTTGAACAATATTAAGTTATCTGACATTCAATTTAATATTCTTTTATTAATTCATATTTTCTTTTTCATAATTTGTCTAAATAAATCTCTTTATATTATATTTATCTTTCTTCAATCATTTCGATAACATGTTTTTATCATCACAATTCAATCATTGCTATCGAATTTAAAATATACATAGATCCCGTTTGTGGGGTTAAAACTTTTGGCATTTATGTTACAACTAATTGACTGCGTAATTTTTTTCCTCTTGGCTCTCTTACACTGTTGAATTATAAACCTGGTCACTCATTCTCTTCTTAAACGATTTAACCCAAACAGATGCGTCGCCGTTCACACTTGGCAAAAAAATGACGCACTGATGCAATCGAAGCCGACGTCATCAAAACTTTGTTTCTACTTTATCATCCAGGCTTGAATAATTCAATGTGTTGATCAATTCTCTGTTTAGCAGAACTTCCGCTGCCACTGCTCGCGGCCGACACACTAGAAGCCGTATGTCTGCCTGACGCTTTACGAGACTATTTCTCTTTTCTTAGCACCACTTTGAGACTTACTCGGGACACTCCAGCTCGCCGGCTAATCGTTTGTCACGAGGCACGCTATCTAGTGGTGTTATCGCAGGCCTATAGTTTGCCTCAACGAAGCAGCGTCTTGTTCGATTTTTTCCAATAAAATACCCCGTCTCCAAATTATTGGTCAAGTCGCAACAGAACTACCACTAACTGAATGCGATAATCCTTATTGGGTGTTTAGTTTGGTTTTCATGCCCTTTTCCTTGAAATATTTGTTACAGGGGCTTTTTTATCAATTCTTATTTCTCTACCCTTTTTTCCAACTCGTGGTTTTTATTTCTTGCCAGAAAAGCTGACCCCAAGTAACGAGCATTCAACTCGATATTTTGAGCCAAAGTTAAAATTTCAAAAATTTCGTGGAAGTGTTCTGCAACCAGTTTCTTTAACCCCACAAGGTGACCCAATTTTATACTCGTCATTACAATAAAGGATTTTAACGAATTTTAAAATTTAAGCCAACATTACTAACTCGACGCGATATTCAAATTTGTTTGACATTACATGCATATACTTATGATTGTACAATATGTGTCTATGAATTATGAGACATACATATATGTATGTGATTTGACTATATCCTAGTGCGTGTTGATATCTATTCATTCTTATATTTGCGTATACCCCTACGCACTTTATTTCATACTATTATGTATCGATGCGCATTCTTCCTTACATCCCGCATATCTACGCATATCTATCGACATACCCATGACTTGCAACACATTCGGTTTTTTAAATATTTTTTGATAAGTGTTGCTAGAAATACTAGTTTGTAGCTGTTGAGGTAATAACATTTTTTTTAAACTATTTTAGCACAAAATTCAATAAAAATGTTTTACCCACACACACACACTCTTCGCAGTCCTTAGATCTAAAAGCCCTATTAAATAATTACGGGAGTAATTTGACCGCGAATATAGAAAAAATTTTTTTTTTAATGCATGTTTTTTTTATTTATTGTATCTTCAAATATGAACTAATAATAAGTATTCAAATCTTAAATCTATAAAAAAATTATTAGGCCCGACCAATGTCGGACATAAGCTTAGTGATAGTTATTAATAATACATAAGTAGTGATAAGCAACAAAAAGAAAAAAGTGTTTTCAAGCAGCTTCATCATCTAGAGTGTTGAATATTAGAGCCCGTGTATCTCTCTTTTTTAAGCGGATGTGCCCAGTAAAGTTCAAAATATTACGAGCAAGCGGATTAGGATGTGACTCGAGTTTTGTTAGATATTTGCCTGCGTATTTTACAATTTCTTCAGTCACTAGTGGCATATTCAAATCGCGATGTATATTTGAATTTTTGATGTACCATGGAGCCGATGTTATCATGCGTAAAATTTTATTTTGCCTTCGTTGAATTTTCTCTACATTTGAAGCTGAAGCAGTGCCCCATAGTTGAATTCCGTAACACCATATTGGCTTTAAAAGCGACTTGTATATTAAAAGTTTGCAGTCTAGGCTAAGTGTTGAATTTCTACCAATCAGCCAATGTACCTGAGTTAATTTAAGTTTCATTTGAGTTAACTTAGAGTCATTGTGATGTTTCCATGTAAGTCGTCGATCAGGGTGTAAACCAAGATATTTCACATGTGAATATTGAGGAACAACTTGATTGTTAATCCGAATGGGGGAGCAAGTATCTCTTCTTAGGGTGAACGTTATATGGACACACTTTTGTTCATTGACTTTAATTCTCCATAAGTTTAACCAAAGCTCCATCTGGCTAATGTGTTCCTGGAGTTTGCGGGATGCCTCATCAGGGTTTTCGTGCATACTAAGGCAGGCTGTATCGTCGGCAAATGTGGAAGTATGGATACTACTGCTCACAGGCATATCGCAAGTATAAATCAAGTATAAAACTGGTCCCAGTATGCTCCCCTGTGGCACACCGGATGAAATAGTTTCAGGCCTACTCGTAAAGTCTCCTTCCACAATAGTGAACTTACGGGAAATAATGTAACTTTCCAAAATATTTAAAATGTTTATTGGTAAGTAAGTCTTCAATTTTAAAATTAGGCCTTCATGCCACACTTTATCAAATGCCTGGGAAACGTCAATAAAGAGCGCAGAACAATACTTTTTTTCCTCAAAAGTTCTTCTTATAAATTGAACCAGTCTGTAAGTTTGTTCAATGGTGCTATGCTGACATCTAAAACCAAATTGATGGTCTGGTATGCACCCACTACTAATTAGAATTAGGGACAATTTTGTTTTGAGCAGTTTTTCGAAAAGCTTTGACATAGTTGATAGTAGACTTATTGGCCTATATGACTCAGCCTTGGTTAGATCTTTGCCCGGCTTTGGAATCATTTTAACCTTGGCAAGCTTCCAGCTGTGTAGATAATACTCCAGTCGTAAAATGGCATTAAATATGAATAATAGGATTCTCATTGCAATACGAGGCAAGTTCATAAGCATCTGGTTACTAATTCCATCAATACCCGGAGCTTTCTTCGGGTTGAGTTCGGCAATTAATTTTTGTAAATCTCGCGTCTTAAACTTTATGTGTTGAGGGGGTAGAGCGACTACATTCGGCAAATCAGCAACACCAGTATATATGTTTGGCGTAAAAACGGATTTTAAGTGCTCAGCAAATATTTTACCTTTTTCAGTATCGCTTCTTGCCCAACTTCCGGTAGATGTGCGTAGAGGTGGCTTATACTCAATGGGTATTTTAAGCTTTCTAGCAGCGCGCCACAAAGAGTAATTAGACGCTGGTGTGACATCAAGACCTTCCAGATAATTTTTAAGAGATGCAGTTTTTTCAGACGCAAGCAACTCTTGGAGTCGTTTAGTGCACTCTTTAAATCTGATTTTATTTTGTGGTGATCTGTGCTGTTGCCATTCCCTTCTAGCTCTTCTTTTTTCACGTACGAGACGTTCAATGTCTGTAGAATAAATTTTATTAAACCCAGTCTGCGGATGGGAGATAATGGCATGTGCAGCAGCCTGTTTAATATTCTCGCTGAGATTGGCAATGTTAAATTCAATATCATCGGATGTTCTAAGCGTAATGTTTTCTGTACAATGACTACTGAGATAGTTTTTGAACCCCAGCCAATTAACACGATTGATCATCTTCACATATGGGTCAGGTAAGTTACTTCTTAAGGGACTACAAATTGTAATGATCGTCGGAGAGTGATCGGACGAAAGATCAAGAGAAGCTTGAACTTGAATTAAATCCCTAGAGATATTTTTTATGACGCCAAAATCTATAACATCCGGAATTTTTTGTATGTCAGTAGGCCAATAAGTGGGCTCCCCACTCGAAATGACATCCAAGCCCATTTTTGAAATAGTGTTGAACAATGCTCGACCTCTGGGGGTAATAAGACGCGAACCCCAGAACGTATGCTTAGCATTGTAGTCGCCAGCTGCTACAAAACAAGGTCCAAGAGATTTGTAGAAATCCTCATATTGATTCTCAGTGATTGAAAATCTGGGAGGGGAGTAAATTGATGATATAACAAAATTTGTACAAAAACTTTCAATGCCAATATTTGTTGCTTGTAGGTGTTCTTCACAAATGTTATCAAGAACATAGTGCTTGAGTCTTGACTTTATTAGAATTGCTGATCCACCGCAAGCCCTTCCTCTAGGGTCCTTTGTATCATACATAGTGTAGCCATAAATTTTTAAAAGACTTCTCGAAGTCAAATGAGTCTCAGATACCAACATTACATCAATATTTTTTTCCGTGAGGAAGTGCTCAAGTTCATTTTTATGTTGGCGAATGCCGTTTGCGTTCCAGAAACATATTGTTAACGTGTTCATGGCTTATTAATTAATGCTTGAAGCAGAGTATTCTGCATTCGCAGCATTTCTTGCATCATGCTAGTCATATTTGTTGTAAAATTGTTTATAGTTTGCACCAGATTTTCAATAGTAGCTTCAAGGCGATTAAAATTAAAGCTTGCGTCAGTATTTTTTGAATTATTTGGCGGGGAAACATTTTGTGTGGGAATTGAATTTGTCTTAGCAGCATCTGCATACGATACACGGGAAGTAACTGGTTGGCTCATTTGCGCAAAAGTGGCAGAGTAAGCGTTTGCTGATTGAGCTGGAGCTAATTTAGGTTTTTGCACCATAGTCTTCTTTACGAAAGAGTACACAGGACAACCTCTGTAGTTAGCGGTGTGATTACCTCCACAATTACTGCATTTTTTATCACTTTGATCTTTTGGCTTATTGCAACTAGCAGTGCCGTGTAATTCGCCGCACACAACACAAACAGAGGGTAAATTGCAGTATGTTTTTTTATGGCCATATTCTTGGCAATTATGGCACTGTACAGGACCTGAACGCTTATGTGGCTCTTCAACTGTGATTTTTCGGTACAAGAGGTATTTCAAATTATAAATTGGATGCGTCTCATTTTTTTTCAATTTTATATCATTAGGCTCAAGTTCAACACGAAATAAGGGTTGGGGAATCTTCTCTCTGTTTATTTTATTGGACACATTTTTTACCTTAAACCCCTGGAGGACGAGTGCATCTTTTATTTCTTCGGGAACAACATAAGAATCTATGCCCTTCAATACGATCTGCATGCCTTTAGTGCTCTTAAGCTGGTATGTGTAGAAGCTTGTTTTATTTTTTTCAAATTCAGCAACCATTTTGCGGAAATCTTTTTCGTCATAAATTTGGACTTTAGTTTCATCTATGTTTCCACGTTTTATTGGAACAATGTGAAATTTATTCTCACCAATGACCGAAATTAATTTTTTAATAAGGGCATTTGATTTTTTTTGTCTCAAATAGATTGGTGGTGGCTTGGATATTTTATTCGAGGATACCTCGGGTTTGTCGTTGTCATCTTGCAAAATTTCGAAGCGGTTTTGGCGATTAGTTGAGGCTGCGCTGTTATCCCTAGACATTTTTGGAGCAGATGAAATTTTTGAAGAATTCGGGCTTCGCCCACGCTTTACCACGGTTATATATCTGTCCATTCCGACTTGTACCTTGAGTTTCGAGCCGCTGTTATCTGTAGTGATAACTTTGTTAAGTGATGAACACGAGCCTGAAGGGGATGATATTACTGGCTTATATGAAGAAGTACTAGGCAACTGTAATGTTAATGCATCATTACTATTTGGCATTGGACAAAGCGAAGTTGATCGCTGACAAAAAATTGGCTTTGACGTTAAAAAAAGACTCATCAGATTTATTATTTATATTTTTTTCATTAAGAGTTTCAGAACTCACAGTAAAATAAGCATTTCTGCCGTTAGAACTCACTTCATTTTTTCTTGTATTTGAGGCACTCATACAAAGAATTCCTCAAGGGATATTTGTTTGTGTTTTTTTTATGTTTGCGGTCTTTTTTTGTTTTTGTTATTTATGATTGTTTATTTGTTTAGAGGTACCCATATATATAGTATTCCTCAATATCAATTTGTTTAATTTTTTTTGTTTGCGGTTTTTTTTGTTTTTGTTATTTTTACTATGTAAAAATATCAGCAAAGCATAAAGCTTATTTATTAAAGACAGTATGTACCTATTACGAATAATATGTATTTACTACGAATATTTTTTGTTTGTTTAATTTTTTGTAAGTAAGAAAAATTCCGCTAATCGACTGTTCGCTATGAAGGTACCACGAGAACTCATATAGAAACATGTTCCATTTTAGATCTGAGCTAAGAATCGAATTAATTAAAGAAAAGAAAGTTTGAACCATGGCATTCCTTACAATTTTAGCAATTTTAGCGCTTTTTTGTCGCCAATTTTGGCTTTTTTGCCATTTTAACGATTTTTAATCCATCGGCATATCTATTTGTTGTTAGCGAATTTTCGCCACTTCGGCATTCCTTAGATCTTTAATTATTTGTAAGTTATTTTAGGGAAATTTATCGCAAATGTTTTCTTTCTTTTGGCAATAAAAGTGATTGTTCCCAATTATTTGTTTTTTGGCAGTTTCAAATATTTTCAACCAGTATCACACTATGATATCTTTTATCTTTTTTATGTTACCAAGTTTTTGCTAATTTTCGACATGGTCGCAAATTTTTCCAAGTTTTTGACACTCGTTACAATTTTGGTGTTTTGTTTTAAATACATTTTAAGGCTTTTTTCAATTAAAAAATTATTCACGAATTTTCGCAACTTTTTGTAAGTGAGATTGTTTTTGATTTTTAAAATCTATTGAGTATTTTCGTTCACATTTTTATGTTTTGGACATTTTTTTTAAATAATATTCGCATTTTTGCAAGTTTCGCGATTAAGATGCGGAATAAATTTTCAAGTTATTGCTTTTTTGAGGTTTATCTAATCAGCTTTATGGGTTTTTTTATTGTTTTAATACTTGCGAGTATGTATAATTTTTGCAGTATATAACTTTTTTAATACCTATTTCCTAAAGAAACCCGCCTCGTATTTACGCATTTTTTCATAAAATTGGTTGTATGAAAATTTTTTCATTTGTAAACAGGCTCCTGGAGAACCAAATTGTCAAAAATGCTTCACAAATTCATGTTACGTGTCTTCTCTATTGGCAAATAGAAATAGATTTCATGAAAAAATGCATAATATAAATTAGGCATTTGTTAAATTCATCACAACGATTTTTTTATTTACTAACATATTTGGTAACATTGTTCATACAGTCATACTCGTCATTACATGCTTGTGCGCACATGTATTGATACGAATATCTATAGCACATTTGTTTGATCGAACCCGCACCTATCAGTATGCGCACTTATTTGTGTTGATAGCTATAGATATGTATGCCTACTAAAATTAGTATCGCAACAGGGCGAGTCAATCGAACTACCTTGAAAGTTGGTTGGCTCGAAAAGCGTAGTATTAGAAAATTGTTATCTCTTACAAAAATTGAACTTAAGGTCCGCGGTAAACGTGGGCATGGGCCCATGAATGACTCATGCTCTACGTTACTAACACATCTTCTACAAATACCTGTATTTATATTAATTACCGAATAATACTGACCTCTTCTTATTTAAATTCAGATATTTTCTGCATCATATATATCCCGACTGGCCTGCCACTACAATACATCAATTCATATAAAGAGTTTCCTACTACCCGCAGCACAACAGATTTAAGATATTTCGGTGCCAACTTAGCATTGTACGGTTTCTTAGCATCACTCCACCTATAGTTTCTCCTATATACACATTCGTGTCTGTCCTGACTTCCACATCAGTGTGAAAGTGAATCTTTTCCGCATATTTTGGTGTCCTGACATTCACTTCCGAATAATTTTTTCGTTTTACTTTCGACTGCACCAAGCAATGTGAAAGTAAATACAATCGCCTTTTTCCACATTAAAATTAATTTAATTTAAACGAAATCTTTTTTAAAATTAGGCTTGATATCTCATCTACCTAATTCGGAAATTTAAACCAATATATATTTGATTTTAATACATAGAAAAGGGGACATGAAAAACATGCCCACATTAGCAACCAATTTTGCTATAATATTCGGAAGTATGCAAACACCAAATCTTTTTTTTGCGATTAGGAAATTTTCATTCTAATTGAAAATGTTCGTAAGTCGTGACAGACACGATTGTCCCACTTTGAAACTCACATTTCTAGTTCTTAAATCATAAATTCTTTTCACTTTTTCATACGCCTGTCTCAAATTTTGTGACATCTTTTGTCTCAGAAGTTGTAGTTTGGCGTGTTTTGGTAAAACCTCAGTCTGTGATTCGTCAACGCTGGCAAGCTTTCTAAGCAATTTGTACATATCTGCATACTGAACCATAGATTGGCCGAATACCGCCCAGCCTATGGCTTCATGTAAGGAACCTCTGAGCGCGAAAGCTGCTTTCGTGACATGGGTACCCCACGTTTTCTGGTCCTGTTCATTTATATACGCGCGGATAATTGCGAGTATAGATCGGTTAACACGTTCGGAAGAATTAGATTGAGGCGCATATACAGCTGTCTTCATGTGTTTGACTCCATATTTATTTAGCAGACCATTGAAAATGTCCGAGACAAATTGGCGTCCATTATCCGAAACAACTACTTCTGGAATGCGAAAAACATGGAAAATTTCGTTTTCCAGGTAACTAACTACTTCCTTTGCGGTGGCATTCCGCATGGGCTTCAAGAAAACAAATTTTGAATAATGATCTAGAACAACAAATTCATAACTATTTCCCTGTCGGGTACGGGGATATAATCCACAAAAATCAATATAGAGCCTTTGGAAAATGCGTTCTAAAATTATTTGCTCCCCATGGGCGGTCGAGAAATCGCATTGGTGGCTTTTGTACATTTACATACTTCGCAGGAGGAGATAAATGACCTTATGTCAGCGACGATACCAGGCCAATAATACTTCTCTCTCAACCGGTAAAGCGTCTTGCCCACCACCCCATTTACGCTCTTCAGATCTGGGAGCATGGCTTTATTAGCTTCCACGTGATTGATCAAATCCAAATACTCCTTTCCCTGAAATTCTGGGGAATGCAAATCCAGTTCAGTTCCCTTACTAATTCTATCAATCTCTTCCACATACTTACGACTAAGCGCATCAGGGACAATACTCGCAGTACCTTTCCTATGAACAATGTCAAAAGTAAACGACTGTAACTTGAGAGTCCACCGGGCGAGTCGACCTGCCAGGTCCTTCTGCCCCATGAGCCATTTGAGGCTCATGTGGTCAGTTATGATCGTGAAAGAGATGCCATCAATATATGGACGAAACTTTTGCACACTGGTCACGGCCGCAAGACATTCCAGCTCGGTGACGGTATAATTTTTTTGAGCGGAATTAAGCTTCTGCGACATGTACGCGATCGGTCGCTCATCGCCCTGGTCATCAAGCTGGAATAACCCGCTACCAATTCCGGTCCTAAGTGCGTCGCACTGCAGAAAGAAATGTTTTTTAAAATTTGGGTTTGAGAGCACCTTAGGTGACGTCAACTCCTGTTTCAATTTGTCAAAAGCCTGGAGAGCCTCCTGCGACATGGCAAAGCCTTTTCCTTTTTTCAAACAGTCGGTCATAGGAGCGGTAATGGTAGCAAAATTTGGGAGAAACCTCCTGTACCATCCGCAAATTCCAAAAAATCATCGCAGCTGCTTGATGCTCCTTGGAGCCGAAAAGTCCAGCATGGACTGTACCTTCCCTGGGTCAGTACGCAGCTCACTTTGACCTATAATAAATCCCACATATGAGACCTCTTTCTGCCAAAATTTTGACTTTTCTAAATTAATCGTCAAGCCTGCACTTGATAAACATTCGGCCACTTCTGAAAGATGGATAGGATGCGAGTCGAAATCTGGTGAGCAAATCAACAGATCGTCAATATAAACGAAAACAAATTCTCTTAATCTGGATGGTATCACTCGGTCCATCAGGGCACACAGTCTCTGCCTGGCGTTACACAAGCCGAATGGCATTACCTTAAAGTGATATAACGGACGGACAGGGACTGTGAATGCCGTTTTCTCGCGAGATGTCTTCTGGAGAGGAATCTGCCAGAAGGCACCTTTCAAGTCAAGGCTGGTAATATAAAATGTATTTTGGAGGCGATTTAAGATTCCTTTCACATGAGGAGCCGGATAAGCATCCTTCTTCGTTTTTTCATTCAACTTCCTCAGTTCAATACATAAACGCACTTTTCCTGGCTTTTCTACAATGACAATAGGCGAGCTCCATGCGATATTGCTCTCCTCAATTACGTCCAGTGAAATCATCCTATCTACCTCCTTATATGCCTTTTCCAACTTTACGGGTGACATTGGATAATATTTCTGTTTTACCAGCAAAGTTTCGTCGAAAACTTCAATAACATGTTCCATAATACGGATTCTGCCTAAACCTAACGAGTATGAAGGAAACAAATTCTTCACCATTTCTAACTGTTTCTGTTGCATAGTGCTAAGATGAAATTCCTTTTCCCCTACAAAACTCATCTCTTTGATTCTAGGCTAGATACCAAATTTGTCCCAAAAATATATGCCAATGTAAAGTTGTTGCTGTAGACTAGGTACCAAGTAAAATGTAATAGGCATAGATTTGCATCTCCAATTGACCATTGTAACTACTTTTCCTACTATAGCTTGTACAGTGCCATCTGCTGTTTTAATTTCCTCATCTAGCGGTTGAATACTAAGAGTCAGGTTTTCCGCCAGCTTGCCCCGCTATCGAGCATACCCGTCAACTCAAAACCTTCTATGGAATTTTTTATGTACTGTCGTTGATCACTTGAGTTTCATATAATAGTGGCTGTTATTGACCTTATTTCAGCTTTCTTAAATTTGCTTTTTTCCTTAATTTTTTTAATTTTCCTAAATTTTCTGGTGTATACATTTTTCTTTTCAAAATCTCCAAATACTCGTTCTCTTACCTCGTCATACTGTTTTTGCTTATCTTGAAATGTAGGCGTCGACTTTAACTTTGGCTTTTTTTGTATCGACCTATCTCTACAACGTTTAAGTATAACTATTGGGGTATGTTTTCCGGGATTGTATTCACAGGACGATTCAGCCCGGTCTGAACATCGTTCTGTCCGTTTTCCGCCTCACATTTATCGCATAGCAAACATTTTAAGTTGGTTTGATTACATTTGAAGCATGTCAGTCCGTGGAAAGGGGAATCGCATTGACATGAAGATACATTTCTTTCCTTGCCATCCCTTCGTGGCTGATTTTTCTCTAACTTACTCCTTTCTGTCGGAGGTCTGAATCTGCTAGGACGCTTTTCAAAAGCCTCTAGGTCTGGACTCGTATTGTCCTCCCTATCTTCAGTAGTTTGCAAATTCAATTCGTTAACCCCTTTCTTGCTATTGGTTTTGCTAGTAAACATGCAGAGATGTTTCTCAGCACGTCTACATTCATATCGTAACTGTGCTAAGTTTTCAATCGTGCAACCAAAAATTAGATCCCTAATTCAATATCTCAAGTTCTTCCTAATTATATTAACGAGAGCTTTTTCTTCTAATCTCAACCTCATAGTGAACTCCATGCCACGTATCGCTGCGTAATAGTCATCAAATGATTCCTTAAAGCCCTGCACGCGCTAGTTTATTGCGGCCCGTATATCCTCATCACAATCGGCCTGCCGAAACTGATTTAAAAATGCTGAGCGGAATTTTCCAAAACTACAGGAATTTTCGTCCGCGTGTACCTCCATGTATATACAACCAGTACCATTCCTGAGCCTGCTTTTCTAATAGCAAATGGAAATTAGCATATAGCTCCTCATGCGAAATACCATGCCTTTTCTGAAGGCTTTCCACTCTAAACAAAAACATTTCAACCGGGATTGACTTCGGACGCGTTTATCTTTCCGATTCTCCACACTCTCTCGAAAATACCTTGGCCCTTGCCCTGATGTATAATTTGGCGTAATGTTCATACTTTCACAAAAAAAAACACTGACCTATATTTTAAACTACATTTCTCCTGTAGTTCATTAAGCCGCGTTCAGACTATTATACTTTGTATTTCTACTTGTCAAAAATTCAAATAATACGTGCAAGTGTGATAGTCTGAACGCAAAATTTCATCAAAGTGGCAAATAATACGATAAAAACTTTGACATCCCTTAAGACTTTTTCGTTTTTAGAAAATTTTCTAAACGATAATACTTTTCATTAGATCAGGGTTGCATTTTCACACAAACCAAACTTCCAAGTCGGCTGTTTCGCCGCCAATAGCATGTCGTCATTGATGTAATGTTTTGTCATATGTATATTGGCTCAAAATTTTGAATAAGTGAATCGTATGGAAGTATATTTCGTTGACGTAATTTTTTAACGTTTTTGTAATATATTTTCTTAAATTTTTTTCTGTTATTTACATAGAATATTTTTAACTGCTGAATTTTTTCAAGTGTCGGCACGTGCCCGCCTGCATGAAACCGTTTTGCCGCCGCTAGTAAATGAATAACACAGACATTTTCATTGAACAGATGTTTTGTTTTCTACTTGTATTACACATTTGATTTGAAGTGTGATAGTCTGAACACAATATGTGATTTTACGTTAGATTTTTTGACAGTCGCAACGAATGTATTTAGATTTCTGTATCGTAAAATGTGATGAAAGTATTAATACTTGTATAATAGTCTGAACGGGGCTTAACACCTCACAATTAAACAAAAAGAAATAAGACACTGTTTATAATTACTCTGCATAAGAATATCAAAATTGGGTCATAAATAATTGCAAACTTGCAACCATGCATAAATGGTTGGTTTTTGTAGAATGAACTTGTACTTAAGCAATACACTTAATAAAGCAAAATTTTATGACCTCAATTTTATTAAGCAATACAATTAATAGTAGAAAATTTTAATGACATATCAATAAGTTAGTATATAAGAAAGAAAGTTAAATAAAACTGTTGTTCAATTACATTTTGAAAAGAAAACAAAGTTGTTTTTAACTCAACCAAGTTTCAAGTGCTTGAGTTGCATCAATAAATCTTCCTGGTGAATCGCCTTGAAGATAATTCAAACAGGTTAAACAAACTAGTTTATCCTTATTCATTTACTGAATTAAACATTCGTCTTTGAAGTTTGCTACACTGAAAGTACTCCTCTCAGGCAGCTAGGGTTAACATTCAGCATAAGACTTCCTACACTGGAGCTTTCTCTTCAGGCAGCTAGGATCAATATTTATTATCGAATCTCTACACTATAGCTTTCCCTTCAGGCAGCTAGAAGACTCAACAATTCAAATCGTGACTCCTGAAAAGCCAAACATGGACACTTTCAACAAGCTGATACAATCACAGCTGGCAACAGGTGACTTGATCGAAACTATAATCCGCAATTTTAAAAAGGACTTAGCTACCAGGAAAACTGTTGTTTATTATGAAAAACGACCCAAAAGGCTAGATAGCGCTTGGTCGGAATTTGAGACCACGGAGAGCAAAATCCATTGCCTCGATCAAATTCCTTTAGACCACGATTACTTTGCTAAAGATTACTAAAAACAACATCTCAGAGCTTGTCGACAAATACAAGGATATTTTTGAAACAGCTATGATGAAATCATCTAAAGGGGAGGCAGTTCAACTACCAATCGCCGACAAACCCACACCAATAATCAAACCCGCTGGTGAGGTAGGATGTACGACATCTGCAACTATCGCTTTAATAAGAAGGCAAAATGAAATGATGGGGTCTCTACAGCGATTGCTCACAATGGATCCGACAGCCGAAAATATGAAGCTGAAAGAAAAGTTGTGGGACCAAATCCAGAACCTACATTTTACCATATGGGAAACCAGTCAGGATCCGGTTCAAGAACGATACAACATGACTGCATACACTACCTTAGAAGCGAAGATATTTGAAAATTTTAAGAAGGCTTCCCAAGTGGCTCCCGAGCCACCAACTCCATATGATCAGCCTATTGGAGTACCGCTGCCTAAGATAACAATTCATAGGCTTGACGGCGACTACCTCAAATGGAGGACCTTCTATGATTTATTTCTGCAACTTGTATGCAATCAGCGGATTCCTGCAGTCCAAAAAATGTGGTACCTGAAGGCTAATGTAGCAGGTGAAGCTGAAAGGCTCATAAGCCACCTTTCAGCAACTGCAGAAAAGTATGAGACAGCCTGGGAAATGCTAAAAGAGCGATACGGCAATAGGCGAATTTTGGTCGCATCATTAATACAGCAGCTGATCGAACAACCTGCAGTCGGACCAACAATTGCATCAAAAAGCAACTGCATGATACAACTCAGGAATGTCTACATGCGCTGGAAAATCTTGGAATTGACATTACATCCTGGGACCCGATACTTTGCACCTCCTCGTAAAGAAACTGGATCGAAACACTCACAACCAATATGAAAGATCAATCACAAATCCAAAACAGCTACAGCGAATCAAACATTTCCTAGCTTTACTGGAGACTCGATTTCAATCAATGGAGGCAATAGGCCAAAAAGAAAGGCCATCTTGAAAGGTATGTGCAACAGCTGCACCATCTAAATCAATTGAGCCTTCATGCTTGTTTTGTAAAATAGGTCCTCACCAGCTATATCGTTGCCAACGATTTCAACAAGTCAAATCATACGAGCGCCTAAATTTCATCCAAAAACAAAAATTATGTGTAAATTGCCTGAAATCTGGTCACTCTTCAAAACAATGTACCTCAAGGGGTTGCACGAAATGCAACAAGAAACATAACTCGCTATTGCATCTAGAAAACAAGAACTATCCGTTAAAACCATTAAATGAAGAAAAACCACAGGCAGCATCATCCTCTGCAACGACCATTGCAGAAGCTACGACTTCTGCAACACCAGGGTGCTCAACCGAATCAAAAGCTACTTCTTTAACCACAGCAAGTCAACAGTCGTCATCAGCTGTGATTCTTGGCACTGCAGTAGTTAAAATCAAAACTGATTCATCAGAAATTTAATGCCAAGCATTACTTGACTCAGGATTCCAGGTAAACTGTATCACTGAGCGTCTAGTGAAACGACTTGGTATCCCAATGCAGCCGTCATCGGCAAACATTAGTGGAATTGGAAGCACCACCACTAAAACACAGCACCGAGTTAACGTAGCATTACATTCTCGAATTAATGGATTCACAACACAACTCGAAGAATTTGTACTTCGGCGTATTATTTCTCCCCAGCCGGCACAATTCATCAACATAAATGACTGACCATTACCCAAAAACTTGGTACTAGCTGATCCACATTTCAACCGACCGGACAAAATCGACATTCTGTTGGGGGCAGAACACTTTCTTCAACTATTTTCAGTTGGACAAATCGAATTATCTCCACAATTACCAACCCTCTAGAATACTGTGCTTGGATGGATAATTTCTGGAAAAATAGAAGTGAAAAATCCCACATAGCTTATATGCGGAGTATCCACAACTAATGACAACCTTGAAGCTTGCATTGCAAGACTGTGGGAATTGGATGAACTTAAGTCAACTGAAAGAGCGCTATCACTAGCAGAAAGGAAATGTGAAGAGTTTTTTGTACATCATACAACGCGGAACAATAAAAATCGGTTTGTTGTAAAGATCCCATTACACCAAGATCCTGAAATCCTCGGTGACTTACAAAATCGGTCTAAATCGTTTCTTGCGGTAGAACACCGACTGCAGAAAAACCCCGAATTGAGGAGTCAATATCAGAAATTAATTAATGAATACGAAAATATGAAACACATGACGAAGATATCACCAACTTCTATTCCTTCACCAAACTATTTCATCCCACATCATTGCGTTCTAAAACCGGACAGCTCCACATCCAAATTGAGGGTAGTATTCGATGCTTCAGTCAAAACAACATCAGGGCACTCTTTAAATGATTTGATGTATACTGGACCAATAGTACAAAGCGAACTGTTTTCTATTTTATTAAGGTTTCGACTACCCAAGTTCGTATTCTCCACAGATATAGAAAAGATGTATCGGCAAGTTTTGGTTTATCCTGAGGACCGCCGTTTTCAAATGATAATTTGGCGGACAGATGCTTCAGAACCACTCTCATACTATCAACTGAATACTGTAACATATGGAATAAGAGCAGCTCCGTGTTTAGCAACCAAATGCCTGCAAGAGTTGGCAAAGGAAAATGCCAGACAGTATCCTCTGACATCACAATTTCTAAAAAAAAACTTCTACGTAGATAATGGACTAGGCGGAAGCGATAACTTATACACCGCAATTCAGGTGCAAGAACAACTTCAGCAGATCATGAAGCAAAACGGCTTCAATTTGCGAAAATGGTATGCCAATCACCCCCAGTTGCTCAAACATGTTCCAAAAGATTATCTGGAACTGAATTTGGACTTTGAGAGCAGCATATCAGATTCCATAAGTACACTAGGACTCACGTGGCTGCCTAAAAATATCAACTAAGCATAAAGGTGAATATTACTGATAATAAAAGAGTAACTAAACGGACTGTGACATCGGATCTCGTAAAATTTTTTGATCCATTGGGTCTTCTGTCTCCTATCACTATCACTGCAAAAATATTTATACAAGAGTTGTGGAAGCTTAAACTCGATTGGGACCAAGCTCTGCCCGAGTCCATGCAAACCAAGTGGATTACTTTCCGTGCAGACCTGAGTGAACTGAAAACGCTAAAAATATCAAGACACATTTTCAAAGGTGGAATCACAGAATCTGTACAATTACACATATTTACAGATGCATCAGAAAAGGCTTACGGTGCAGTGGCTTATCTTCGATCTACCATGAAACATGGAATAGTCATGTCACAAATCCTTTGTGCGAAGTCCCGAGTAGCCCCAATCAAAGCTCAATCCATTCCACGATTGGAGCTATGCGCAGCTGTACTTGGAGCACAACTAGCTACAAGAATAATAATTGATCTTCAGTTTACAAGCCAAGTTTGGTTGTAGACTGATTCGGAAATTGTGCTGTCTTGGATAAACTCATCAGCATCTCTCAACACCTTTGTTGCCAATAAAATTTCAACCATCATCGAAAACACTAGAGCAGAACAATGGCGGCACGTCAGCACAAAATGTAATCCCGCAGACATATTATCTCGAAGAATTGCACCCAGGCACCTGAAAGATTGCTCTTTATGGTTCTATGGTCCCATATTTTTACACGGCCAAGAAACAGCTTGGCCACCTAAATTCAGGCCGAACCTTGCCCAAAGAAAAGCAAGCATTAGTGATGACTTCAACAGAACCCAATTTCATCTATAAAATAAATCATAAGATTTCATTCTGGCATCTTTAACACATTGTTGGATACATTTCACGATTTGTAAACAATACCAAACGGAATGGCTCTAGACAACATCAAAAATCCCTATCGACAAAGGAACTACAAAATGCACTAATGTTAATCATCAAGCAAATACAGGCATCAGATTTCAAAGAAGAAATTCAAGAGCTTGCTAAATATAAAGTATTGCGAGGAGCCAGGAATTTGTCGAACCTTTCACCATTTTTCGTCGCTGAGGGTTTGATACGTGTGGGAGGTCGACTGGCAGCCTCATTATTGGAGTAGGATTCCAAACATCAGCTGCTTCTTCCTTACAATGATCCAATCGCTAAGCTGATATTTGAAATGATACATAAAGACAACAAGCATTGTGATGCACAAGCTCTCTTAGGAATAGTAAGACAACGATTTTGGCCAATAAAAGGTAAGATCATGGCAAGAGCGGCGATTCATCGCTGCACAATATGCAGTAAAGCCAAGCCTGCCCCATTTCACCAAATTATGTTCAACCTGTCCTCCACTCGGGTAACACCAGCTAGGCCGTTCATTAATTCTGGAGTAGACTTCTGTTGTCCAATAACAGTTCACTACAATGTGAGAGGAAAACGGCAACACAAGGCGTATATTGCTATATTTTGTTGCTTCTCTACGAAAGCAGTACATTTAGAGCTGGTAAGCGATCTAACCACTGATGTATTTATAGGAGCCATCGAACGGTTTGTTGGCCGACGAGCACATTGCCAAAACCTATATAGCGATAATGCAACGAACTTTGTAGGGGCAAAAAATAAATTGTGTGAACTAATACCCGCAATTTATAAAAGCGAAGCAATTGAAAATGCATGCAGCAAAAAGAGTATACAATTCAGGTTCATACCACCTCGAGCACCTCATTTTGGAGGCTTTTTGGAGGTTTTTTTTTTTTTTTTTTTTTTTTTTTAATGCATGTATTTATTTATTGTATCTTCATATGTGAACTAACAATAAGTATTCAAATCTTAAATCTATAAAAAAAAAAAATTATTAGGCCCGACCAGTGTCGGACATAAACTTAGTGGTAGTTATAAATAATACATTAGTAGTGATAATCAAAAAAAGGGGGGGGGGAAGTATTTTCAAGTAGTCCCATCTGGAGTGTTAGGTATAAGAGCCCGTGTATCCCTCTTTTTTAAGCGGATGTGTCCAGTAAAGTTCAAAATATTACGAGCAAGCGGATTAGGATGTGATTCGAAGATATAGTTTCGGGCACACTCGTGAACTCTCCTTCCACAACAGTGAACTTCCTATCAATAATATAACTTTCCAAAAGCTTTTGAATGTTTATTGGCAGATATGTCTTCAATTTTAAAACTAGGCCTTCGTGCCATACTTTATCAAATGCCTGAGAAACATCAATAAAAAGAGCAGAACAATACTTCTTTTCTTGAAATGTTCTTCTTACAACTTGGACCAGTCTATGCGTTTGTTCAATCGTGCTGTGCTGACTTCTAAAGCCAAATTGATGGTCCGGGATGCACCCATTATCAGTTAAAATTTTGGACAATTTAGTCATGAGCAGCTTTTCGAAAAGCTTTGAGATTGTAGATAGTAAGCTTATAGGCCTATATGACTCAGTCTTGGTAAGATCTTTGCCCGCCTTTGGAATCATTTTGATCTTGGCCAGTTTCCAGTTATGTGGAAAATACTGCATTCTTAAAATAGCATTAAAAGTAAATAGCAGGCAAGTTCATGAGCATTTTGTTACTAATGCCATCAATACCTGGAGCTTTCTTCGGGTTGAGTTCAGCAATTACTTTTTGTACTTCACGCATCTTAAACCTTAAGGGACGAGGGGGTAGAGAAACTACACTCGGTAAATCAGCAGCACCCGTACATGAATTGGGAGTGAATACAGATTTTAAATGCTCAGAAAATAAGTTACCTTTCTCACTATCACTTCTTGCCCAGCCTCCGGTCGCAGTACGCAATGGTGATTTAAGATCAACGGGTCGTTTAAGATTTCTAGTAGCGCGCCATAAAGAGTAATTAGATGCGGACGTTACATCAAGACCTTCCAAATACTTTTCCAGTAGTGCAGTTTTTTCCGACGATAGCAGCTCTTTGAGTCGTTTAGTACATTCTTTAAGTCTGATTTTATTTAGGGGTGATCTGTGTTGTTGCCATTCTCTTCTAGCTCTCCTTTTTTCACATACAAGACGTTCAATTTCCGTAGAATAAATTCTGTTAAAGCCGGTCTGCGGATAGGAGGTAGTGGCGTGTTCAGCAGCCTGTTTAATATTTTCGTTAAGATTGGCAATATTAAATTCAATATCATCGCATGATCTAAGCTGAATGTTTTCTACGCAGTGACTACTAAGATATTTTTTGAATACCAGCCAGTTGATTCCATTAATCATCTTCACATATGAGTTAGTTAAATCACTCCTTAGTGGGTTGAAAATTGTAACTCTTGTTGGAGAGTGATCGGAGGACAGATCTAGAGAGGCCTCTACATGAATTAAGTCCCTATGAACATTTTTCGTGACGGCAAAATCTATAACATCTGGAATTTTTCTTACGTCAGTAGGCCAGTAAGTAGGCTCCCCACTCGAAATGACATCTAAGCCCATTTTTGAAATTGTATTGAACAAGGCTCGGCCTCTAGGTGTAACAAGACGCGATCCCCAGTACGTATGTTTTGCATTGTAGTCACCAGCTGCCACGAAACAAGATCCAAGCGATTTGTAGAACTTCTCATACTGATCTGCCTGCGTATTTGCAATTTCTTCAGTCACTAGTGGCATATTTAAATCACGATGTATAATAGAATTTTGGATGTACCATGGAGCCGATGTTATTAACCGTAAAATTTTGTTTTGCCTTCGTTGGATTCTCTCGACATTGGAAGCTGAAGCAGTGCCCCATAACTGAATTCCGTAGCGCCATATTGGCTTCAAAAGCGACTTGTATAATAAAAGTTTTCAGTCTAGGCTGAGTGTTGAGTTTCTGCCAATCAACCAATATATTTGAGTTAACTTAAGTTTCATGTGAGTTAACTTAGAATCAATATGATGTTTCCATGTAAGTCTTCGATCAAGGTGTATACCAAGGTATTTCACTTGGGAATGTTGAGGAATATTTTGATTGTTGATTCGAATGGGGGAGCAAGTATCTCTTCTTAGGGTGAACGTTATATGGACACACTTTTGTTCATTGACTTTAATTCTCCATAAGTTCAACCATATTTCCAGCTGAGTGATATGTTCCTGGAGATTGCGGGATGCCTCATAAGGGTTTTCGTGCACACTCATACAGGCTGTATCATCGGCAAAAGTAGAAATATGGATATTATTGCTCACAGGCATATCACAAGTATATATTAAATACAAGACAGGACCCAGAATACTACCCTGGGGCACACCAGAAGATATAGTTTCGGGCACACTCGTGAACTCTCCTTCCACAACAGTGAACTTCCTATCAATAATATAACTTTCCAAAAGCTTTTGAATGTTTATTGGCAGATATGTCTTCAATTTTAAAACTAGGCCTTCGTGCCATACTTTATCAAATGCCTGAGAAACATCAATAAAAAGAGCAGAACAATACTTCTTTTCTTCAAATGTTCTTCTTACAACTTGGACCAGTCTATGCGTTTGTTCAATCGTGCTGTGCTGACTTCTAAAGCCAAATTGATGGTCCGGGATGCACCCATTATCAGTTAAAATTTTGGACAATTTAGTCATGAGCAGCTTTTCGAAAAGCTTTGAGATTGTAGATAGTAATCTTATAGGCCTATATGACTCAGTCTTGGTAAGATCTTTGCCCGCCTTTGGAATCATTTTGATCTTGGCCAGTTTCCAGTTATGTGGAAAATACTGCATTCTTAAAATAGCATTAAAAGTAAATAGCAGGATTCTTATTGCAATATGAGGCAAGTTCATGAGTATTTTGTTACTAATGCCATCAATACCTGGAGCTTTCTTCGGGTTGAGTTCAGCAATTACTTTTTGTACTTCACGCATCTTAAACCTTAAGGGACGAGGGGGTAGAGAAACTACACTCGGTAAATCAGCAGCACCCGTACATGAATTGGGAGTGAATACAGATTTTAAATGCTCAGAAAATAAGTTACCTTTCTCACTATCACTTCTTGCCCAGCCTCCGGTCGCAGTACGCAATGGTGATTTAAGATCAACGGGTCGTTTAAGATTTCTAGTAGCGCGCCATAAAGAGTAATTAGATGCGGACGTTACATCAAGACCTTCTAAATACTTTTCCAGTAGTGCAGTTTTTTCCGACGATAGCAGCTCTTTGAGTCGTTTAGTACATTCTTTAAGTCTGATTTTATTTAGGGGTGATCTGTGTTGTTGCCATTCTCTTCTAGCTCTCCTTTTTTCACATACAAGACGTTCAATTTCCGTAGAATAAATTCTGTTAAAGCCGGTCTGCGGATAGGAGGTAGTGGCGTGTTCAGCAGCCTGTTTAATATTTTCGTTAAGATTGGCAATATTAAATTCAATATCATCGCATGATCTAAGCTGAATGTTTTCGACGCAGTGACTACTAAGATATTTTTTGAATACCAGCCAGTTGATTCCATTAATCATCTTCACATATGAGTTAGTTAAATCACTCCTTAGTGGGTTGAAAATTGTAACTATTGTTGGAGAGTGATCGGAGGACAGATCTAGAGAGGCCTCTACATGAATTAAGTCCCTATGAATATTTTTCGTGACGGCAAAATCTATAACATCTGGAATTTTTCTTACGTCAGTAGGCCAGTAAGTAGGCTCCCCACTCGAAATGACATCTAAGCCCATTTTTGAAATTGTATTGAACAAGGCTCGGCCTCTAGGTGTAACAAGACGCGATCCCCAGTACGTATGTTTTGCATTGTAGTCACCAGCTGCCACGAAACAAGATCCAAGCGATTTGTAGAACTTCTCATACTGATCTTCGCTAACTGAAAATCTGGGAGGTGAGTAAATTGATGATATCACGAAATTCGCACATAAATTTTCTACGAAAATATTCGTTGCTTGCAAATATTCTTCACTAACGTTGTCAAGGACATAGTGCTTGAGTCTTGACTTAATCAGAATTGCTGATCCACCACATGCTCTCTCTCTCGGGTCCTTTGTATCATATAAAGTGTAACCATTTATTTTAAATAAGCTTCTTGAGGTCAAATGAGTCTCAGAAACCAACATTATATCAATATTTTTTTCCATGAGGAAGTGCTCAAGTTCATTTTTATGTTGGCGAATGCCGTTTGCGTTCCAGAAACATATTTTTAACGTGTTCATGGTTTATTAACTAATGCTTGAAGCAGTGTATTCTGCATTCGCAGCATTTCTTGCATCATACTTGTCATATTTGTAGTAAAGTTGTTTATAGTTAGCACCAGATTCTCAATAGTAGCTTCAAGGCGACTAAAGTTAAAGCTTGAGTTTGAATTCGTTGAATTATTTGGCGGTGGAACATTTTGCGTGGGAATTGAACTAGTCTTAGCAGCATCAGCATACGATACACGTGAAGTAACTGGTTGGCTGATTTGAGCAAAAGTGTCGGAGTTCGCGTTTACTTGTAGAGCTGGAGTTAGCTTGGGTTTTTGACCCATAGCCTGTTTAACGAAAGAAAATACAGGGCACCCTCTATAGTTAGCTGTGTGATTACCTCCACAATTACTACATTTTTTTTCTGCTTGATCTTTTGGCTTAGTGCAGCTAGCAGTACCATGCAATTCACCGCAGATAACACACACTGTAGGTAATTTGCAGTAAGTTTTCGTATGGCCATATTCTTGGCAATTATGGCACTGTACGGGACCTGAACGCTTACGTGGCTCTTCAACTGTGATTTTTCGATGTAAGAGATACTTTACGTTATAAACTGGATGGCCTTCATTTTTTTTTAATTGTATGTCATTCGGCTCCAGTTCAACCCGAAATAGGGGTTGGGGGACCTTTTCTCTATTAAATATGTTGGTAACATTTTTTACCTTGAATCCTTGGTCGACAAGTGCACATTTTACTTCTTCGGGTTCAACATATGAATCTATGCCCTTTAATACTATCTGTAGGCCTTTAGCACTCTTAAGTTGGTATGTGTAAAAATTTGTTTTATTTTTTTCGAATTCACTAACAATTTTTCGGAAATCTTTTTCATTATATATTTGGATTTTAGTTTCATCAATATTACCTCGTTTAATTGGAATGATGTGAAAAGTATTTTCACCAATGGTCGACAGTAGTTTTTTTATAAGCGCGTTAGAATTTTTTTCTCTCAGATAAATAGGTGGTGGCTTAAAAGACTTTTGCGATGATGTAGAGGGCTTCTCGTCGGTGTCTTGCAATAATGAAAAACGATTTTGACGATTGGTAGATGATGCGCAGTTATCCCTAGACATCTTTGGAGCAGATGAAATTTTTGAAGAATTTGGGCTTCGCCCACGCTTTACCACTGTTATATATCTGTCCATTCCCACTTGTACCTTGGGTTTTGAGCTACTGTTATCTGTAGTGATAACTTGGTTTAGTGATGAAGGCGAGTCCGATGCGGATGATATCGCAGACTTAAATGAAGAAGTACTAGGCAATGGTAATATTAACGATTCACTAGTTGGCATTGGACAAAGCGAAGTTGATCGCTGACGAAAAATTGGCTTTGCCGTTAAAAAAAGATTTTCATCAGATTTATTATTTATATTTTTTTCATTAAGAGTTTCAGAACTCACAGTAAAATAAGCATTTCTGCCGTTAGAACTCACTTCAAAATTTTTTTCCTTTGAGGTACTCATACAGAGTATTATTCCTCAAGGGAACTTTGTTTGTGTTTACGGTTTTTTTTTTGTTTTTGCTATTTCTTGCTATGTAAAAAATATTAGTAAAGCCAATAAGCTTATTTATCAAGGTGAATATGTATTACGAATATTTTTTGTATAATTTTTGATTTTGTTGTTTTTTATATTTGTTTCGTATGTATGTATGTAAAAAAAATCCGCTTTAATGTCTCTTCACTATGAAGGTTCAACGAGGTGGCAGTAAAATCTGCAAAACACCTTTTAACCAGGAGCTGAGCTAGCTAGTGCTTCCTTAACTTACGAAGAACTAGAAACACTGGTTATCGAAATAGCAGCGATTCGCAACTCCAGACTTATTTCACCCATGTCAAACGACCCAAATGACTTCGGTGATTTAACTCCAGAACATCTCCTGATTGGTGAACCGCTAACGGCACAAGTAGATGCACAGGCCACATCAACGAAAACAAACTACTCGATGGAAACTAGTGTCCTTTCTCAGACACAACTTCTGGGAAAGGTGGTCACGGGACTATCTGAACGAATTGCAATATCGCAATAAATGGAAGGAGCAATCAAAATCTCTAAAACCCGGAACCATCGTAATTCTTAAGGAAGATAATTTCCCCGTAAGGAAATGACCTTTAGTACGTGTGATTAAAATCTGTAAGGGGGAGGACGACATAGTTAGAGTGGCAGACGTCAAAACCGCTTCAGGAGTCCTTAAAAGAGCGGTCCATTACCTGGCACCACTCCCTAAGGGCAGTCTAGAAGAAACAGAAAACGACAACAAACCGAATGATGAAATCAATGAAATCGACCACAAGGATAAATCACTGAGCCGAAGAGCAAACATCTAAAATTACTCGAAAATAATTTAGGCATCGCACTGTTGACACTAATGCTCATACTCCCAATTATTTTGGGAGCACCAATTGATAATGAGCGCTTCGGTTCCAAGTTGGGTATTCATTTCGAAGAAGTAGACTCAACATATATGTATATCTGCGAGTCAGTGGAATCTGGTCGTTTACTATGACCTATCTGCTTACTGGACTGACACAGCGTTTTTAAGAAACGGAACGAGCTCCTTGAGTCGACTGTGTACGAAGATGGAATACAATGCATATTGTTATAGTACAATAGAACATCTTCGACATGTTGAAGCGGATTTGAGACTTGATAACAAATTACCATACAAACCACGTCAAAAAACGAGGTGCTGTCGACTTCGTCGGAAATGTTGCTCATTCATGTTCAGTATGGGTGTAACAAAAATCTCATTCATTGCAAAGTATCTGCAACAAATGCTAACTTGTATTCTGGACGCATTGACCGATATTCATCATGAGAAAATTAATCCATTGCTTTTGACTCCAATTCAACTGGAAATTGAAATACAAAAAATTCGGGCACATATGCCACAGTCATTGGAGTTACCGGTTCCTGAAGATGACTTGCTCGAATTTTACAAACTTATGAAAATAAAAGGCGGTCTCACTCAGGAACATGTAGTGTTCAGCATAACTCTACCATTAATAGACCATGAAAAGTTTAAGTTTTACAACCTAATTCCCGTTCCGACCACCATAAACAACACTATGCTGGTCATAGACACATGCAGTACGACAATAGCAATAAACTCATTTCAACGGCACTACTTTCCATTATCATCAACACAACTGAAAGGCTGTGACGTAATTGGCAAAGAGGTATTTATATGCTACGACGTGCAACTCCAATATAACTTTGGTGCAGAAATGTGCTTTTGTGAAATCAACTTTTTGAACAATATCGCAGTACCACATTGCATGTTGAGGAAGCTTCCAACTAATGTAACCTGGACACCCCTGACTCGTAAAAAGAAATAAATATATTCATCACGGGCCTCTACACATGCCACAGCGGTTTGTGGAAAAGAAATTATACCAATAAGTCTACTAAGGGTCCGGCTTGTTAACTATCAATCCAGAGTGCATCCTTAAACATGATTTCATCCAAATATCCGGCCAGCAATCAATCGTAACTAAAACTGTCTCATCTTATACAAGCCTTGGCAACATAACAGAACTAGAATAGCAACCCCTGCTGCATATCAACCATATCAGCAAAACCAACCAGTCATTTGTGCCAGACGAAATAGCAGTACAGCTCATCAAATTAACATCCTTACAACAGAAATTAGAGGCTATGAACAGTTCACAATTCCAAATTCCTCATCCATCAAACCATGAGAGAACTATTTCATATGTAGCACTAATCATCAGCGCGGTGGCGATCATATGGATCATAGTCAGAGCTATAAAACGCAAGAAATCTAACATCGCTCATATCATAGAAACATCAGAATCATCTGGGTGTAACCCACAACCAGCAACAACACCTTCTCCAGCTCCATGACAGAAGTTTAGCGTACATGTTTGAAAACATAATAATAAGCATTTTATTAATGACATAATTGTAGTTAGTTGTTGAGCATAGCCTCAACGGGGGGTGCATGTTCATACTTTCACAAAAAAAAAAAACACTGACCTATATTTTAAACTACACTTCTCCTCTAGTTCATTGCACCTCACAATTAAACAAAAAGAAATAAGACACTGTTTATAATTACTCTGCATAAGAATATCAAAATTTGATCATAAATAATTGCAAACTTGCAATCATGCATAAATGGTTGTGTTTTGTACAATGAACTTGTACTTAAGCAATGCACTTAATAAAGCAAAATTTTATGACCTCAATTTTATTAAGCAAAGTAGTAGAAGTAAGTAGAAAATTTTGATGACATATCAATAAGTTAGTATATAAGAAAGAAAGTTAAATAAAACTGTTGTTCAATTACATTTTGAAAAGAAAACAAAGTTGTTTTTACCAAAAGTGATTTAAATATCTCCACGCAACCAAGTTTCAAGTGCTTGAGGTGCATCAATAAATCTTCCTGGTGAATCGCCTTGAAGATAATCCAAACAGGTTAAACAAACTAGTTTGTCCTTATTCATTTACTGAATTAAACACGTAATATCAAACAATCTACGCCGACTGTTACTTGCATTGAATTCTTCAGCTTCGTGTTCATTTTCCTCACCCCTAATATTTTCGCCTCTTTCTAAGAATGAAAGCCTATCTTCAATGCCTCTAACGTCCTTCCTTAACTCATTTACTACACTTCTAACTGCATCCGTGGTGGCTCGATTAACATCCATTTGATGTTGTACGAACATATACACAAAACGTTTTACTAGTGTACCTATATTTCCTATAGCCGGCAACGCAGTTGCTTCCTCTACGTCACCAGTATCATCCTCTAAAACAGCCTTCCCTACGGCCTCAGACGTTCCCTTAAGAAAAGTCTTGCCGCTCCTTAGCCTTGCCAGGTAATTTTCCTCGTCAGACATTTTAACCAATATGGACACTCGCACAAAATATTCCGTTATTTCCGCCCTTTTGTATTGTCACTATTATTATTTTGTTTATTTATTCACCCTTTTTTTCTGATATGTCTTTATTTTACTTATATATTTAATTTCCTTTCCTTTATTTTTCGCTTCGATCCAATTCAATTCTATTTACTTAAATATTGTGATATACATACAACTATATCACCCTCTCAACGCAAATTATTGCAACTTCCACTTCCTGGCACTACTTTTGCCAAACAACTCTCAAACTTGTGACAAATTTATCAACAGACTAAATATATTTGTGTACATATGTATATAATTCAATATTTAATTCCAATATATTGATGTTTGCTAATTAATTATACAAAATTGTTTTCTGTCCATATTGTGTGTGTATGCCGATTCTCAAACCATCTTTTCGTTCCGGTTCACTCGTCTCGTCCGTCCGTCTTCATCTGTGTTTTCTTTCACACGAACTACCACAACCAAATAAATCTTAAATTCGATCAAATTGAGCTGCAACAAAACGTGTCCGTCTTTCTGTCTTCAAGCCTCTTTTACACGAACTGCCACAACCAAGGGTATGAAAGGATAACCCAAGCGCGATGGTCAACTACGTAAGAAAGGCATGACCTTACTGCCTACACCAAACCACACTGCCTAAAGTAATACTCCAACCAGGAAGCAAGGTGCTGCCGTCAAATACCTACCACCCTACCTTTACCGCCTATAATGAGATACCGAAGATACACCGACATAATTAAACACCTGTCCGAACAAAATATTAAAATTCTCGTCGTAAAGTTTGTCCACATAAGTAATGAAAATAATTAATAAAATATTAAATAATAACCCTCTCGATGCAAGTTGTTCTAAAATAAATTTAAGACCAGCTTGCCTAGGCTTGCAACATATGGAAATACTCCCTTTGCCAAAATGTTCGGCGCCAGTGTTACGCGCGGACTTAGCTCTTGTTTACATACATCTTAGCACACGGGTACGCTTACATAAAAGCACGATCTTGCTCGTCGGAAGTGTGTGGATTCTTGTGGCTAGATGATATGCATCCGCCGCAGTATACAATTAATTCGTACCCCTTATACAAATTTTATTTCTCGAGAACTTCAACATTTTGTGAGCCGCGTAGATGGCAGATGCAGCCCTGACTATCCCTCCCAACCGTGCTGTAAGTGTCGACCTTCATTAATATAAAGTTACAGCCCCTATTCCGTCGTCCGTCTGGTTTCTAAGTCCCCCCTCGCTCAACAATCCATTGTCCGTCTGTTCAGTTTGATCGATCGACATACACACATATCGTTCACTTTTAGTTATCCATAACGATTTTTATTTAACAATGATTTTTTTCTGTTTTATTTTTTTAGTCAGTTTGCTTGATAAATTGCTAATAATAATAATACTCTACTAATACCCGTAGCAAGCTTGCTTTATTTAACGTAAATGTTTTCTTCCATTAATTAATATGTCGTTTGATAATTTGCAAATATTAACTCATCTAATATTAAACTCACTTCTTTTTCAATTCATTTCTTTCATTGATTTATATTTCTTTGGCATTTATGTTACAACTAACTCACTGCGTAATTTTTTCCCTCTTCGCTCTCTTACACTGTTGAATTATAAATCTGGTCACTCATTATCTTCTTAAACGATTTTGCCCAAACAGATGCGTCGCCGTTCACAGAGTTGGCAGAAAAAATGCAGCACTGATGCAATAGAAGCCGACGTTATCAAAACTTTGTTTCTACTTTATCATCCAGGCTTGAATAATTCAATGAGTTGATCAACAGCCTAGAAGCCATATGTCTGCCTGATGCTTTACGAGACTATTTCTCTTTTCTTAACACCACTTTGAGACTCACTCGGGACACTCCAGCTCGCCGGCTAATCGTTTGTCACGAGGCACGCTATCTAGTGGTGTTATCGTAGGCCTATAGTTTGCCTCAACGAAGCAGCGCCTTGTTCGATTTTTTCCAATAAAATACCCCGTCTCCGAATTCTTAGCCAAGTCGCAACAGAACTACCACTAACTAAATGCGATAATTCTTATTTGATGTTTAGTTTGGTTTTCATGCCCTTTTACTTAAAATATTTGTTACAGGCGCTTTTTTATCAATTCTTATTTCTCTACTCTTTTTTCCAACTCGTGGTTTCTATTTCTTGCCAAACCGTTGACCCCAAGTAACGAGCATTCAACTCGCTATTTTGAGCCAAAGTTAAAATGTCAAAAATGTCGTGCAAGTGTTCTGCAACCAGTTTCTTTAACCCCACAAGGTGACCCAATCTTATACTCATCATTACAATAAAGGATTTTAACGAATTTTAAAATTTAAACAAACATTACTAACTCAACGCGATGTTCAAATTTGAGAGTTAGAGTTATTTTTCATGACGCCAAAATCTGTAACACTTGGAATTGTTTGTATGTCAGCAGGCCAATAAATGAGCTCCTCACTCGAAATGACGTCCAATCCCACTTTTGAAATTGTGTTGAACAACGCTCGACCTCTGGGTGTAATAACCTGCTAACCCCAGAACGTATTTTTTTGCATTGCAGTCGCCAGATGCTACGAAACAAGGTCCAAGAGATTTGTAGAAATCCTCATATTGATGATATTACAAAAATTTTACAAAAACTTTCAATGCCAATATTTGTTGCTTGTAGGTGTTCTTCACAAAGAATATAGTGTTTGAGTCTTGACTTTTTTAGAATCACAGAAACGACGACTATGTCACAGTTGTCAATGAGTTTTTAAATGCGTATAGTGAAATGGGCTGCAACATGTCCATAAAAATTCATTTTCTGCATTCGCATTTGGACTTTTTCCCAGATAACCTGGGCCAGTTCAGTGATGAACAAGGCGAACATTTTCACCAGGAAATGGCAACTATTGAAAAACGCTTTGAAGGAAAAAATAAGATAAAAATTATTTCAGAATATTGCTGGTCACTTAAACGAGTTCTCGTTGTACCTTCATAGCGAACAGTCGATTAGCGGAATTTTTCTTACATACTTACTAAACAAACAAAAAATGATACAAAAAAATATTCGTAGTACATATTATTCGTAATAGGTACATACTAACTTGAATAAATAAGCTTTATTGCTTTGCTAATATTTTTTACATAGGAGAAATAACAGAAACAAAAAAAAACACCGCAAACAAAAAAAAAACATAAAAAAGTGAAATTGAGGAATACTCCATATGAGTACCTCAAAAACAAACAATCATAAATAACAAAAACAAAAAGGACCGCAAGCAAAAAAAAAAACACAACCGAAGTACCCTTCGAATTCCCTGTATGAGTGCCTCAAATGCAAAAAAATTTGAAGTGAGTTCTAACGGCAGAAATGCTTATTTTACTATGAGTTCTGAAACTCTCAATTTAAACAATATAAATAATAAACCTGATGAAAGTCTTTTTTTAATGGCAGAGCCAATTTTTCGTCAGCAATCAATTTCGCTTTGTCCAATGTCAAATAGTAGTAATTCATTAACATTACAGTTGCCTAGTACTTCTTCATATAAGCCAGTAATATCATCCCCTTCAGGCTCGTGTTCATCACTTAACAAAGTTATCACTACAGAAAACAGCGGCTCGAAACTCAAGGTACAAGTATGAATGCACACATATATAACCGTGGTAAAGCGTGGGCGAAGCCCGAATTCTTCAAAAATTTCATCTGCTCTAAAAATGTCTAGGGATAACAGCGCAGCCTCAACTAATCGCCAAAACCGCTTTTGCAAGATGAGAACGACAAACCCGATGTATCCTCGAATAAAACATCCAAGCCGCCACCAATCTACTTAAGAGAGAAAAATTCAAATGCCCTTATTAAAAAATTAATTTCGGTCATTGGTGAGAATAAATTTCACATTGTTCCAATAAAACGTGGCAACATCGATGAAACTAAAATCCAAATTTATGACGCAAAGCTTTCCGCAAAATGGTTGCTGAATTTGAAAAAAAAATAAAACAAGCTTCTACACATACCAGCTTAAGAGTGCTAAAGGCATGCAGATCGTACTGAAGGGCATAGATTCTTATTTTGTTCCCGGGGAAATAAAAGATGCACTCGTCCTCCAGGGGTTTAAGGTAAAAAATTTGTCAAATATAATTAATAGAGAGAAGATTCCCCAACCCCTATTTCATGTTGAACTTGAGCCTAATGATATAAAATTGAAAAAAATGAGACGCACCCAATTTATAGCTTAAAATACCGTTTATACCGAAAAATAACAGTTGAAGAACCACACAAGCGTTATGGGCCCGTACAATACCATAATTGTCAAGAATATGGCCATACGAAAACTTACTGCAATTTACCTACTGTTTGTGTTGTGTGCGGCGAATTAGTTGCAATAAGCCAAAAGATAAAACTGATGAAAAATGCAGTAATTGTGGAGGTAATCACACCGCTAACTACCGCGGTTGTCCTGTGTACTATTTCGTAAAGCAGACTATGGTGCAGCTCCAGCTCAATCAACAAACGCTTACTCTGCCAATTTTGCGCAAATGAGCCAACCAGTTACTTCCCGTGTATCGTATGCAGATGCTGCTAAGACAAATTCAATTCCCACACAAAATGTTTCCCCGCCAATTCAAAAAATACTGACACAAGCTTTAATTTTAATCGCCTTGAAGCTACTATTGAAAATCTGGTGCAAACTATAAACAATTTTACAACAAATATGACTAGCATGATGCAAGAAATGCTGCGAATGCAGAATACTCTGCTTCAAGCATTAATTAATAAGCCATGAACACGTTAACAATATGTTTCTGGAACGCAAACGGCATTCGCCAACATAAAAATGAACTTGAGCACTTCCTCATGGAAAAAAATATTGATCTAATGTTAGTATCTGAGACTCATTTGACTTCGAGAAGTCTTTTTAAAATTTATGGCTACATTATATATGATACAAAGGACCCTAGAGGAAGGGCTTGCGGTGGATCAGCAATTCTAATAAAGTCAAGACTCAAGCACTATGTTCTTGATAACATTTGTGAAGAACACCTACAAGCAACAAATATTGGCATTGAAAGTTTTTGTAAAAATTTTGTTATATCATCAACTTACTCCCCTCCCAGATTTTCAATCACTGAGAATCAATATGAGGATTTCTACAAATCTCTTAGACCTTGTTTTGTAGCAGCTGGCGACTACAATTCTAAGCATACGTTCTGGGGTTCGCGTCTTATTACCCCCAGAGGTCGAGCATTGTTCAACACTATTTCAAAAATGGGCTTGGATGTCATTTCGAGTGGGGAGCCCACTTATGGGCCTACCGACATACAAAAAATTCCGGATGTCATAGTTTTTGGCGTCATAAAAAATATCTCTAGGGATTTAATTGAAGTTCAAGCTTCTCTTGATCTTTCGTCCGATCACTCTCCAACAATCATTACAATTTGTAGTCCATTAAGAAGTAACTTACTTGACCCATATGTGAAGATGATCAATCGTGTTAATTGGCTGGGGTTCAAAAAATATCTCAGTAGTCATTGTACGGAAAACATTACGCTTAGAACATCCGATGATATTGAATCTAACATTGCCAATCTCAGCGAGAATATTAACCAGGCTGCTGAACATGCCACTATCTCCCATCCGCAGACTGGGTTTAATAAAATTTATTCTACAGACATTGAACGTCTCGTACGTGAAAAAAGAAGAGATAGAAGGGAATGGCAACAGCACAGATCACCACAAAATAAAATCAGATTTAAAGAGTGCACTAAACGACTCCAAGAGTTGCTTGCATCTGAAAAAACTGCATGTATTAAAAATTATCTAGAAGGTCTTGATGTCACACCAGCGTCTAATTACTCTTTGTGGCGCGCTGCTAGAAAGCTTAAAACACCACAAACACGCACATCTACCGGAAGTTGGGCAAGAAGCGATTCTGAAAAAGGTAAAATATTTGCTGAGCACTTAAAATCCGTTTTTACGCCAAACATATGTACTGGTGTTGCTGATTTGCCGAATGTAGTCGCGCTACCCCATCAACACATAAAGCTTAAGACGCGTGATTTACAAAAATTAATTGCCGAACTCAACCCGAAGAAAGCTCCGGGTATTGATGGAATTAGTAACCAGATGCTTATGAACTTGCCTCGTATTGCAATGAGAATCCTATTATTCATATTTAATGCCATGTTACGACTGGAGTATTATCCACACAGCTGGAAGCTTGCCGAGGTTAAAATGATTCCCAAGCCGGGCAAAGATCTAACCAAGGCTGAGTCATATAGGCCAATAAGTCTACTATCAACTATGTCAAAGCTTTTCGAAAAACTGCTCAAAACAAAATTGTCCCCAATTCTAATTAGTAGGCATACCAGACCATCAATTTCGTTTTAGAAGTCAGCATAGCACCATTGAACAAACTTACAGACTGGTTCAATTTATAAGAAGAACTTTTGAGGAAAAAAAGTATTGTTCTGCGCTCTTTATTGACGTTTCCCAGGCATTTGATAAAGTGTGGCATGAAGGCCTAATTTTAAAATTGAAGACTTACTTACCAATAAACATTTTAAATCTTTTGAAAAGTTACATTATTTCCCGTAAGTTCACTGTTGTGGAAGGAGACTTTACGAGTAGGCCTGAAACTATTTCATCCGGTGTGCCACAGGGTAGCATACTGGGACCAGTTTTATATTTGATTTATACTTGTGATATGCCTGTGAGCAGTAGTATCCATACTTCCACATTTGCCGACGATACAGCCTGCCTTAGTATGCACGAAAACCCTGATGAGGCATCCCGCAAACTACAGGAACACATTCGCCAGATGGAGCTTTGGTTAAACTTATGGAGAATTAAGGTCAATGAACAAAAGTGTGTCCATATAACGTTCACCCTAAGAAGAGATACTTGCTCCCCCATTCGGATTAACAATCAAGTTGTTCCTCAACATTCACATGTGAAATATCTTGGTATACACCTTGATCGACGACTTACATGGAAACACCACATTGACTCTAAGTTAACTCAAATGAAACTTAAATTAACTCAGGTACATTGGCTGATTGGTAGAAATTCAACACTTAGCCTAGACTGGTGTTACGGAATTCAACTATGGGGCACTGCTTCAGCTTTAAATGTAGAGAAAATTCAACGAAGGCAAAATAAAATTTTACGCATGATAACATCGGCTCCATGGTACATCAAAAATGCAAATATACATCGCGATTTGAATATGCCACTAGTGACTGAAGAAATTGTAAAATACGCAGGCAAATATCTAACAAAACTCGAGTCACATCCTAATCCGCTTGCTCGTAATATTTTGAACTTTACTGGACACATCCGCTTAAAAAAGAGAGATACACGGGCTCTAATACTCAACACTCTAGATGATGAAGCTGCTTGAAAACACTTTTTTCTTTTGTTGCTTATCACTACTTATGTATTATTAATAATTATCACTAAGCTTATGTCCGACATTGGTCGGGCCTACTAATATTTTTTTATAGATTTAAGATTTGAATACTTATTGTTAGTTCATATATGAAGATACAATAAATAAAAAACAAAAAAAAAAACAAAAAAAAATGTTTGCTAAGAGCAAATAACAGGTATCATCTATCAGATCAGGTTATCAGGAGCTGGTCTGATTTTCAGATCAGCTTATCAGGACCTGGTCTGGTTTTCGGGTCAGCTTATCAGGACCTGGTCTGGTTTTCAGATCAGCTTATCAGGGCCTGGTCTGGTTTTCAGATCAGCTTATCAGGACCTGGTCTGGTTTTCAGATCAGCTTATCAGGAGCTGGTCTGGTTTTCAGGTAGCTGGTCTAGTTTGGAGATCACCTTATCAGGTATCATATGAGGTTATAGCAAATAGATGTATCAAGTTTAAAGTTAGATTAATAACTAAAGTCAATCTTTTATGGGATGTAGTGTATATAGTTATGAAATAGTCAAATTGCTTTCTGTAGCCACCATCATTTAATTCATTATCTTTGCTTATCACTAAAAATCCATATTTATCCTTCCAACACTCTCGACAAATTTCTTGGAACTTTTTATAACTCATATCGCTGCCAACATGATCCCTATAAACATGCATGAAAATCTGTTGAGGCATTGAAGAGTTGACCCCTAACAAATAAGCGTGTTTTTGATTTTTATATATATTGAGATAAGATAAAACTATACTATACTATACTATACTATACTATACTATACTATACTATACTATACTATACTATACTATACTATACTATACTATACTATACTATACTATACTATACTATACTATACTATACTATACTATACTATACTATACTATACTATACTATACTATACTATACTATACTATACTATACTATACTATACTATACTATACTATACTATACTATACTATACTATACTATACTATACTATACTATACTATACTATACTATACTATACTATACTATACTATACTATACTATACTATACTATACTATACTATACTATACTATACTATACTATACTATACTATACTATACTATACTATACTATACTATACTATACTATACTATACTATACTATACTATACTATACTATACTATACTATACTATACTATACTATACTATACTATACTATACTATACTATACTATACTATACTATACTATACTATACTATACTATACTATACTATACTATACTATACTATACTATACTATACTATACTATACTATACTATACTATACTATACTATACTATACTATACTATACTATACTATACTATACTATACTATACTATACTATACTATACTATATTATAATATACTATACTATATATTATATATTATAATATACTATACTATACTATACTATACTATACTATACTATACTATACTATACTATACTATACTATACTATACTATACTATACTATACTATACTATACTATACTATACTATACTATACTGTACTATACTATACTATACTATACTATACTATACTATACTATACTATACTATACTATACTATACTATACTATACTATACTATACTATACTATACTATACTATACTATACTATACTATACTATACTATACTATACTATACTATACTATACTATACTATACTATACTATACTATACTATACTATACTATACTATACTATACTATACTATACTATACTATACTATACTATACTATACTATACTATACTATACTATACTATACTATACTATACTATACTATACTATACTATACTATACTATACTATACTATACTATACTATACTATACTATACTATACTATACTATACTATACTATACTATCATAAATTAAATAAAAATAAATCAGTTTTAATTAAAAAACATTTATTTACATATTACTTATCTTAGTATTATTTTTACAATGGTTGTTTTATTTCATTTGTAAGAGGAATATATTCAAACATTCTATCATGTATAATTAATCAATATGCACATGTTCCGGTTAGTATATTCTTAAGCGTTTTCAATTCAATACGAATATCTATTGGTCCAGTTTTAACAGTCTCATTTTGATGTATTACATCTATGAAAATTATTGGCGCTATTGAATTAAAGTGTTCTCGTGATAGTATGGGTTGTGGATCTCGTGAATAGTAGCTTTGTTGAAACTTTTGACACATATCGTATAGTAGTGCAAACCGATTTCGATCAAACTTCAAGTTTAGGTCATCATACGGATATACATCGGCGTTTAGATGTACCTTTATATTTGTTAAATCACAATGCTGAAACGTGGTCTTTCATTTTCCCTAGCAAGCTTAACATTCCATAATACAGTAGTGGTTTCTGTAAGTGAAGGATAGTAATACATATCCCAACTTCTAAAAGACACATTCAGTGACCGGCGGCTATTAATTGTTTTAAACATTTCCAATTTGTGAACATAATCAAGTTGACCATGTGGCACTTTCCATGTATTATTTAAAATGGTTGACTTAACTTTTTCAGTTAGTATCTTAAATTTAAAAACTTGTTTATCATCTTTTACTCTTAACAAGATTAATTCATGTTTCGAGTTAACTATTATTATTTTAAAATCTTCAGTAAATCCTAGCAAATTTTTCAAGGCACGCAAAAATTAAAATAACCGCTAACAAGTGTAAGGGTTTCGTCACTATTGGTTAGAGCCCATCCAGCTTTAATCAAGTTATTGCTTTCAGATGTATTTAAGGAAACATAGTTTTTAATTTCTGATGCAATTCCTAAATGTCGTGTACGATCAACTTCTATTCTATTTAATTCATATCGAATCTCATCAAAGAGGTGAGCCATACAATTAAGTCTTCTTTTGTTACGTAACCTTCAATATAAAGCATGCTTTCACTTGGTAAAACATATAAATCTTTGATTTGTATTGATATTCGGATTTCATCATTGTTTTTGAACGATTGTAAGTATGAATTATAGCTGTGATACTATTTTTTAATAATTGAATTATCAAATTGTGGTTTGTCTAATATATTAATTAAACTATTAATTTTCATGTTTTAGTTGAAATCCTAAATTTCGTAAAAATTTTCGATTAGTTTTATTTAAAGTGTTTCGTTGCTGTTTGCTTGTTTGATATATCAGCTTTTTATTATGCAACTTTTGTTTACCAGAAGAAAATCTCCTTGATTTGTGTTGTGTTGCAGATGATGATAGAGTGCTTGGTGAATAGTAGTAGGGAACTCCCACTCCGGCCCCAATTAAAATTGTTAAATTGTTGCTGAAATTGTTAAATTTGGGTAATTAAAATTTGAAAATTGTTAACTTCTTGGCAATTTGTGTTTTTTGTTTACATTAGGAGTTTTTTGTTTACATTAGGAGTTTTTGTTTACATTAAGTGTATGTCTGTCTGTCCGTCTGTCGGTCTGTCTGCCTGTCTGCCTGACCATGGATGTTTGTGTGTGGAATATTTTGTGTGAATGTATTAAGGCGGTTCATAGTTTGGCGGTTTTTATGTGTGTATATACAGACGAGGAAAGTCATGAAAATGATTTTTCCTAATACCAGTGGTGAAATAGTGATTATTAATTTTTCCTAATGCCTACGGCAATGCATGATAATTTTTTTCAAATGCCGACGGCAAAACATGATTATTATTTTTCCTAATGCCTACGGCATGCATGATAATTTTTCCTAATGCCGGGCAATACATGAATATTGTTTTTTCAAATGCCGACGGGAAAATGATTTTTCCTAATGACGACGGGAAAACGTGAAAGTTATTTTTTCTAATGCTAATGTAGGTGTTCCTAGACTGTGGGAATTTTAGGCTGACCGTGATTTGAGTGGGTGGCGTTGTTGGCGTAATATGTAACCATAGGAATTTGTGGATGTGTCTGTCTGTCTGTGAGAATTTAGGTGAAGGTTTGATTGGCAGGGGGCGGGGTATAGTTAAGGTAGATCGATTGCATGTATATATATGTGTGTATGTGTGTGTGTGTGTGTGTGTGTTTGTAGGAATTTCTATGTATATATTTCTGTAGGAGCTTAAGGCTGATTGTGATTTATGAGGGGTGAGGTGTTCTAGTAATATGCAACCGGGGGAATCTGTGTGTTTGAATGTCTGTAGGAGTTTAAGGCTGACCATGAGTTAGGTGGGCAGGGTTGTTGACGTAATATGTAGCCATGGGGATTTGTAGAAGTTTAAGACTATCTGTAATTTCAGGTAGGCGAGAGTGTTGTGTTGTTGAGATTTATGAGGGGTGAGGTGTTCTAGTAATATGCAACCGGGGGAATCTGTGTGTTTGTATGTCTGTAGGAGTAAGGTTGACCATTATTTAGGTGGGCAGGGTTGTTGACGTAATATGTAGCCATGGATATTTGTGGATGTGTCTGTCTATAGTAGTTTAGGCCGATCGTGATTTGAGGTGGGTGAGGATGTTGTTGAGGTAAATTGGCTATGTGTATGTATGTATGTATTTCTGTAAGAATTGAAGATGAATGTGATTTATTAGGGGCGAGGTGTTCTTGTAATATGTAGCCGTGAGAATCTGTGTGTATAGATGTCTGTAGAAGTTTAAGACTATCTGTAATTTCGGGTAGGTGAGAGTGTTGTGTTGTTGAGATTAATCTCGTATATTGTATATGTATGTATGTGTGTATGTATATCTGGGGAGAATTTAAGGCTGGTCATGATTTGTAAAAGGTGGTGTGTTGTTGAAATTTTCTTGGATATTTCTTTTATGAATTCTGCTATGTGTGTGTATTTGCGCTGGTATTTATATGTAGGTAAAAATAAATTGTTTTCAATATCGACATTTGGTACTATAAAATACTATCATATATCTGGACTTCCCTAATCCTAGTATGCTTTTATACTTACAATTGCTTTATATTTTCTCATGCTTAGATTTGTCTCGCGTTAAAGCCTGCCTGTGTGAAATTTGTTTATATTACAGATTTTGTTTATTTAACTACATCCGTCTTTTTTGACTGAAAGAGTTTTCTACACACAGAGAAAACCCAACTTAAAATCAGTAAAAACCATGCTGAATTAATAAGAAACATTAACGAAGGTTTAGTCATAGTGAAATTTCTTAGTTCAATATGGACAAAATATTAATTTACAGTATTCATTTATTAAACTCATTAGTTTGTAAATATCTCAATATACATTTTCTATTATATTAAAAATTATTGAATTAATGTGATGAATTCTTATTTTTAAACTGCAGATTTTCCCTGAGTGTATGGATTGTTTATATTTGCATTGTGCTTTAACTAAACGACGCTTCATATATTTTCATGATGTAGATCTAATAAATACTTAAGCATTGATAAGAAATTTGATGTGCATACATACATATCTACAAATTGATTTTATGTATGTATGTATGTACATATATGTGTACATACAAATAAGTGTTTAACTCAATCTTTGAATACATTTTTTATTTTATTTTTTGTCATGTGATGTTTGTTGTTGTTGAAATTAAAAACATTTTACTTTTTAACTGCGTTTACTTAAAAGTTTGTGAGGATTTTCTGTTTTAAGTAAAACTGAATTCGTGAATATATGTACATACTCTATAGTAATAGTAACTATAATAGAAATATTTCTTATACTTAATTTACATTTTTTGAAAGTTGATGCAGCGTAAATTAGTCAACGTTTGACATTTTTGGGGTATAAAATATTTTCTAACTATAACCTTCTACATTTATTTTGGAAAGCTTGCTTTGCTTTTTAAAAATGTATAAACATTTTTAAATGAAACTGATCCGGCACTCCAGCTTAGGTACTGATAGTTTTTTGTTGTTAGTTAACTTACTTCTTTTTTATTTTTTATTGATAAAAAAAATAACTATTTTGATATATTGATAAAAAAAAAATAAAAAATAAAAAAGAAGTAAGTTAACTAACAACAAAAAACTATCAGTACCTAAGCTGGAGTGCCGGATCAGTTTCATTTAAAAATGTTTATACATTTTTAAAAAGCAAAGCAAGCTTTCCAAAATAAATGTAGAAGGTTATAGTTAGAAAATATTTTATACCCCAAAAATGTCAAACGTTGACTAATTTACGCTGCATCCACTTTCAAAAAATGTAAATTAAGTATAAGAAATATTTCTATTATAGTTACTATTACTATAGAGTATGTACATATACTCACGAATTCAGTTTTACTTAAAACAGAAAATCCTCACAAACTTTTAAGTAAACGCAGTTAAAAAGTAAAATGTTTTTAATTTCAACAACAACATTGATAAACATCAGTTCTCGTTGAACCTTCATAGTGAAGAGACTTTAAAGCGGATTTTTTTACATACATACATACGAAACAAATATAAAAAACAACAAAATCAAAAATTATACAAAAAATATTCGTAATACATATTCACCTTGATAAATAAGCTTATTGGCTTTACTAATATTTTTTACATAGCAAGAAATAGCAAAAACAAAAAAAAACCGTAAACACAAACAAAGTTCCCTTGAGGAATAATACTCTGTATGAGTACCTCAAAGGAAAAAAATTTTGAAGTGAGTTCTAACGGCAGAAATGCTTATTTTACTGTGAGTTCTGAAACTCTTAATGAAAAAAATATAAATAATAAATCTGATGAAAATCTTTTTTTAACGGCAAAGCCAATTTTTCGTCAGCGATCAACTTCGCTTTGTCCAATGCCAACTAGTGAATCGTTAATATTACCATTGCCTAGTACTTCTTCATTTAAGTCTGCGATATCATCCGCATCGGACTCGCCTTCATCACTAAACCAAGTTATCACTACAGATAACAGTAGCTCAAAACCCAAGGTACAAGTGGGAATGGACAGATATATAACAGTGGTAAAGCGTGGGCGAAGCCCAAATTCTTCAAAAATTTCATCTGCTCCAAAGATGTCTAGGGATAACAGCGCATCATCTACCAATCGTCAAAATCGTTTTTCATTATTGCAAGACACCGACGACAAGCCCTCTACATCATCGCAAAAGTCTTTTAAGCCACCACCTATTTATCTGAGAGAAAAAAATTCTAACGCGCTTATAAAAAAACTACTGTCGACCATTGGTGAAAATACTTTTCACATCATTCCAATTAAACGAGGTAATATTGATGAAACTAAAATCCAAATATATAATGAAAAAGATTTCCGAAAAATTGTTAGTGAATTCGAAAAAAATAAAACAAATTTTTACACATACCAACTTAAGAGTGCTAAAGGCCTACAGATAGTATTAAAGGGCATAGATTCATATGTTGAACCCGAAGAAGTAAAATGTGCACTTGTCGACCAAGGATTCAAGGTAAAAAATGTTACCAACATATTTAATAGAGAAAAGGTCCCCCAACCCCTATTTCGGGTTGAACTGGAGCCGAATGACATACAATTAAAAAAAAATGAAGCCCATCCAGTTTATAACGTAAAGTATCTCTTACATCGAAAAATCACAGTTGAAGAGCCACGTAAGCGTCCAGGTCCCGTACAGTGCCATAATTGCCAAGAATATGGCCATACGAAAACTTACTGCAAATTACCTACAGTGTGTGTTATCTGCGGTGAATTGCATGGTACTGCTAGCTGCACTAAGCCAAAAGATCAAGCAGAAAAAAAATGTAGTAATTGTGGAGGTAATCACACAGCTAACTATAGAGGGTGCCCTGTATTTTCTTTCGTTAAACAGGCTATGGGTCAAAAACCCAAGCTAACTCCAGCTCTACAAGTAAACGCGAACTCCGACACTTTTGCTCAAATCAGCCAACCAGTTACTTCACGTGTATCGTATGCTGATGCTGCTAAGACTAGTTCAATTCCCACGCAAAATGTTCCACCGCCAAATAATTCAACGAATTCAAACTCAAGCTTTAACTTTAGTCGCCTTGAAGCTACTATTGAGAATCTGGTGCTAACTATAAACAACTTTACTATAAATATGACAAGTATGATGCAAGAAATGCTGCGAATGCAGAATACACTGCTTCAAGCATTAGTTAATAAACCATGAACACGTTAAAAATATGTTTCTGGAACGCAAACGGCATTCGCCAACATAAAAATGAACTTGAGCACTTCCTCATGGAAAAAAATATTGATATAATGTTGGTTTCTGAGACTCATTTGACCTCAAGAAGCTTATTTAAAATAAATGTTTACACTTTATATGATACAAAGGACCCGAGAGAGAGAGCATGTGGTGGATCAGCAATTCTGATTAAGTCAAGACTCAAGTACTATGTCCTTGACAACGTTAGTGAAGAATATTTGCAAGCAACGAATATTTTCGTAAAAAATTTTTGTGCGAATTTCGTGATATCATCAATTTACTCACCTCCCAGATTTTCAGTTACCGAAGATCAGTATGAGAAGTTTTACAAATCGCTTGGATCTTGTTTCGTGGCAGCTGGTGACTACAATGCAAAACATGCGTACTGGGGATCGCGTCTTGTTACACCTAGAGGTCGAGCCTTGTTCAATACAATTTCAAAAATGGGCTTAGATGTCATTTCGAGTGGGGAGCCTACTTACTGGCCTACTGACGTAAGAAAAATTCCAGATGTTAGAGATTTTGCCGTCACGAAAAATATTCATAGGGACTTAATTCATGTAGAGGCCTCTCTAGATCTGTCCTCCGATCACTCTGCAACAATAGTTACAATTTTCAACCCACTAAGGAGTGATTTAACTAACTCATATGTGAAGATGATTAATGGAATCAACTGGTTGGTATTCAAAAAATATCTTAGTAGTCACTGCGTAGAAAACATTCAGCTTAGATCATGCGATGATATTGAATTTAACATTGCCAATCTTAACGAAAATATTAAACAGGCTGCTGAACACGCCACTACCTCCTATCCGCAGACCGGCTTTAACAGAATTTATTCTACGGAAATTGAACGTCTTGTATGTGAAAAAAGGAGAGCTAGAAGAGAATGGCAACAACACAGATCACCCCTAAATAAAATCAGACTTAAAGAATGTACTAAACGACTCAAAGAGCTGCTATCGTCGGAAAAAACTGCACTACTGGAAAAGTATTTGGAAGGTCTTAATGTAACGTCCGCATCTAATTACTCTTTATTGCGCGCTACTAGAAATCTTAAACGACCCGTTGATCTTAAATCACCATTTCGTACTGCGACCGGAGGCTGGGCAAGAAGTGATAGTGAGAAAGGTAACTTATTTTCTTAGCATTTAAAATCTGTATTCACTCCCAATTCATGTACGGGTGCTGCTGATTTACCGAGTGTAGTTTCTCTACCCCCTCGTCCCTTAAGGTTTAAGATGCGTGAAGTACAAAAAGTAATTGCTGAACTCAACCCGAAGAAAGCTCCAGGTATTGATGGCATTAGTAACAAAATGCTCATGAACTTGCCTCATATTGCAATAAGAATCCTGCTATTTACTTTTAATGCTATTTTAAGAATGCAGTATTTTCCACATAACTGGAAACTGGCCAAGATCAAAATGATTCCAAAGGCGGGCAAAGATCTTACCAAGACTGAGTCATATAGGCCTATAAGCTTACTATCTACAATCTCAAAGCTTTTCGAAAAGCTGCTCATGACTAAATTGTCCAAAATTTTAACTGATAATGGGTGCATCCCGGACCATCAATTTGGCTTTAGAAGTCAGCACAGCACGATTGAACAAACGCATAGACTGGTCCAAGTTGTAAGAAGAACATTTGAAGAAAAGAAGTATTGTTCTGCTCTCTTTATTGATGTTTCTCAGGCATTTGATAAAGTATGGCACGAAGGCTTATTTTTAAAATTGAAGACATATCTGCCAATAAACATTCAAAAGCTTTTGGAAAGTTATATTATTGATAGGAAGTTCACTGTTGTGGAAGGAGAGTTCACGAGTGTGCCCGAAACTATATCTTCTGGTGTGCCCCAGGGTAGTATTCTGGGTCCTGTCTTGTATTTAATATATACTTGTGATATGCCTGTGAGCAATAATATCCATATTTCTACTTTTGCCGATGATACAGCCTGTATGAGTGTGCACGAAAACCCTTATGAGGCATCCCGCAATCTCCAGGAACATATCACTCAGCTGGAAATATGGTTGAACTTATGGAGAATTAAAGTCAATGAACAAAAGTGTGTCCATATAACGTTCACCCTAAGAAGAGATACTTGCTCCCCCATTCGAATCAACAATCAAAATATTCCTCAACATTCCCAAGTGAAATACCTTGGTATACACCTTGATCGAAGACTTACATGGAAACATCATATTGACTCTAAGTTAACTCAGATGAAACTTAAGTTAACTCAAATATATTGGTTGATTGGCAGAAACTCAACACTCAGCCTAGACTGCAAACTTTTATTATACAAGTCGCTTTTGAAGCCAATATGGCGCTACGGAATTCAGTTATGGGGCACTGCTTCAGCTTCCAATGTCGAGAGAATCCAACGAAGGCAAAACAAAATTTTACGGTTAATAACATCGGCTCCATGGTACATCCAAAATTCTATTATACATCGTGATTTAAATATGCCACTAGTGACTGAAGAAATTGCAAAATACGCAGGCAAATATTTAACAAAACTCGAATCACATCCTAATCCGCTTGCTCGTAATATTTTGAACTTTACTGGACACATCCGCTTAAAAAGAGGGACACATGGGCTCTTATACCTAACACTCCAGATGGGACTACTTGAAAATACTTCCCCCCCCCCCCCCCCTTTTTTGATTATCACTACTAATGTATTATTTATAACTACCACTAAGTTTATGTCCGACACTGGTCGGGCCTAATAATTTTTTTTTTATAGATTTAAGATTTGAATACTTATTGTTAGTTCACATATGAAGACACAATAAATAAATACATGCATTAAAAAAAAAATTGATAAACATTTAAAATCAAAAGGGAGTTTGATATTGTAATTATTATTTTCATAATTGTTGAAAACAATCGCTGCTTTTTTTTTTTGTTTTTTTGCGATGAAATTATTTGAATTACTTTTAAAACCTTACGCGTTTATAAAAATTATGTTATTTTCCATATTACTCAATTTATAAGACTTTTAGAATTTGTCCTTTAGTGATTATATATTCTATTATGTGATCATGAATACGAATGCAGTAAGCTGATGTCTTTGCTTACTGTTTCAAATTGAAATTTTATTCAATTGAATAAAAGGAGCTTTTTTCTTAAACTGTGATGTAGTTAGAAGCGTTGGAGATTCTTTCATATAACAGCTTTCTTGGAATTTTAGATACATATAATATAGAATTGGATAACATTTATGTACTTTTAATTTTTATATTAAGAAGTACGAATATGAGACTGAATTTAAATGTACTTTTAAATTAGTTAAATCATAATGAACAAACATATTTTCTTCTTGAATAGCGATCAACAGAAAACGAACTCGTTTTCATATAATTTAGATATACCCTATCGACGGCTCCTCTAGGATACAAGATGACTTTGTATGACGAAATTTCTGTTGCTTTATACTGATAATATGTTTACATTAATAAGGTACATATACATATGTTTATTTTATGAAGGGTGAGCACCTATGGCTTTTATTTAATGTTCTATATGATTTTTTTATTTTTTTCATTTTATTAAAGTTCAGCGTATTGTATATATATTTCTGAAATGTTTAAGTGTGTTTTATGTGCCCATCGGACAGAGTGTACGTATTAGTTGGTCAGTCAGTCTCTATTTTTATTTATTTTTTTTTTCTTCTAATGTGCCACTCCTTTTTTCAGATTTACTACTTAGAATAGAGAATCTTTGTCTAATTTTTTGCTGGGTATATACATTAGGTATGTAGAAATTAGTTTACATACAAAGAAATGCATGTTTAATAAACAACTATTGTATCAAATCGATCTCAAATAACTCAGTTAGCTCTACCAGCAATTCACCGTTGGTGTTTTCATAAAGTGTTAGAAACAATGAAATATCTATGTTTTGAGAGAATTTTTCCCCTCAAGTATTTCTACATGAGGTTTGAGGGGTCAACCACTGTCGCATTCATATGTAATGATTATTCACTTAAAAAAGGTCATCATCACCATCAATCGTCTCCGTATACAATACATTCATGAGTTGGGTTGATCCAGATATAATTGCTGTCTCATCACATTCTAACAGCTTTATATATTTTGCTAGTATGCATGCCTTAGCATGCTTCTATCGATAGTGACGTAAGAGTCCGAGATGTTGAGTGCTACAGTTAAAAATCTTTACTATTAGAATTTACCAGTTCGCTCTTTTGAATTTTTACAAAGTAGATACATATGTATGTATTTTATGGACCACAAAATCATAAAATTTCTTTGCTTACAAAATTGTATGACGTGCGGATTTTTTTTTCATTATACATGCTTCGGCATGCTTTCATTTTTTTTTCTATAAATTTATTTAATACTCATACAGATACAGATATAAAGTAAGATCTGTTTACTGTACATTTTAAAATTTATGCATGCGTCAGCATGATTCTACTTGAAGCGTATATTCATTCACTAAGTTTGTTTGATACTTATTCATACACATGTATGTACATTCTTAAAGATTGGATATCAAAGTCCAATTTCCGTAGTTTATCTATATTTTCTAAAGATCTGATAGCTAAAGAAATAAATAGAGTGAAAATCTTCTATAATAATAATACCATTTTCATATTGTAAAATTTTGCGTCCTAGCGCTTTCGATAGGAAAATGTACATACATTCAACTTTATAAAAAGTGATAATATGATGTGCTGCTGAATATTACACTATGTTATAATTCATTTTAAACACTGAAGTTTTACCAATATTTCATTTAGACCATCAAGTTTACAGAATTCCACTACATTTAGTTAATTATCTTTCTTAAGACCCATCATTCCTAATCAATCCTGCAAAAAACTAAATTTTTCGTTTTCGTTGAATCGTTGAACCTTCATAGTGAAGAGACATTAAAGCGGATTTTTTTTACATACATACATACGAAACAAATATAAAAAACAACAAAATCAAAAATCATACAAAAAATATTCGTAATACATATTCACCTTGATAAATAAGCTTATTGGCTTTACTAATATTTTTTACATAGCAAGAAATAGCAAAAACAAAAAAAAAACCCCGTAAACACAAACAAAGTTCCCTTGAGGAATAATACTCTGTATGAGTACCTCAAAGGAAAAAAATTTTGAAGTGAGTTCTAACGGCAGAAATGCTTATTTTACTGTGAGTTCTGAAACTCTTAATGAAAAAAATATAAATAATAAATCTGATGAAAATCTTTTTTTAACGGCAAAGCCAATTTTTCGTCAGCGATCAACTTCGCTTTGTCCAATGCCAACTAGTGAATCGTTAACATTACCATTGCCTAGTACTTCTTCATTTAAGTCTGCGATATCATCCGCATCGGGCTCGCCTTCATCACTAAACCAAGTTATCACTACAGATAACAGTGGCTCAAAACCCAAGGTACAAGTGGGAATGGACAGATATATAACAGTGGTAAAGCGTGGGCGAAGCCCAAATTCTTCAAAAATTTCATCTGCTCCAAAGATGTCTAGGGATAACAGCGCATCATCTACCAATCGTCAAAATCGTTTTTCATTATTGCAAGACACCGACGACAAGCCCTCTACATCATCACAAAAGTCTTTTAAGCCACAACCTATTTATCTGAGAAAAAAAATTCTAACGCACTTATAAAAAAACTACTGCCGACCATTGGTGAAAATACTTTTCACATCATTCCAATTAAACGAGGTAATATTGATGAAACTAAAATCCAAATATATAATGAAAAAGATTTCTGAAAACTTGTTAGTGAATTCGAAAAAAATAAAACAAATTTTTACACATACCAACTTAAGAGTGCTAAAGGCCTACAGATAGTATTAAAGGGCATAGATTCATATGTTGAACCCGAAGAAGTAAAATGTGCACTTGTCGACCAAGGATTCAAGGTAAAAAATGTTACCAACATATTTAATAGAGAAAAGGTCCCCCAACCCCTATTTCGGGTTGAACTGGAGCCGAATGACATACAATTGAAAAAAAAATGAAGCCCATCCAGTTTATAACGTAAAGTATCTCTTACATCGAAAAATCACAGTTGAAGAGCCACGTAAGCGTTCAGGTCCCGTACAGTGCCATAATTGCCAAGAATATGGCCATACGAAAACTTACTGCAAGTTACCTACAGTGTGTGTTATCTGCGGTGAATTGCATGGTACTGCTAGCTGCGCTAAGCCAAAAGATCAAGCAGAAAAAAATGTAGTAATTGTGGAGGTAATCACACAGCTAACTATAGAGGGTGCCCTGTATTTTCTTTCGTTAAACAGGCTATGGGTCAAAAACCCAAGTTAACTCCAGCTCTACAAGTAAACGCGAACTCCGACACTTTTGCTCAAATCAGCCAACCAGTTACTTCACGTGTATCGTATGCTGATGCTGCTAAGACTAGTTCAATTCCCACGCAAAATGTTCCACCGCCAAATAATTCAACGAATTCAAACTCAAGCTTTAACTTTAGTCGCCTTGAAGCTACTATTGAGAATCTGGTGCTAACTATAAACACCTTTACTACAAATATGACAAGTATGATGCAAGAAATGCTGCGAATACAGAATACACTGCTTCAAGCATTAGTTAATAAACCATGAGTACGTTAAAAATGTGTTTCTGGAACGCAAACGGCATTCGCCAACATAAAAATGAACTTGAGCACTTCCTCATGGAAAAAAATATTGATATAATGTTGGTTTCTGAGACTCATTTGACCTCAAGAAGCTTATTTAAAATAAATGGTTACACTTTATATGATACAAAGGACCCGAGAGAGAGAGCATGTGGTGGATCAGCAATTCTGATTAAGTCAAGACTCAAGCACTATGTCCTTGACAACGTTAGTGAAGAATATTTGCAAGCAACGAATATTTTCGTAGAAAATTTTTGTGCCAATTTCGTGATATCATCAATTTACTCACCTCCCAGATTTTCAGTTACCGAAGATCAGTATGAGAAGTTTTACAAATCGCTTGGATCTTGTTTCGTGGCAGCTGGTGACTACAATGCAAAACATGCGTACTGGGGATCGCGTCTTGTTACACCTAGAGGTCGAGCCTTGTTCAATACAATTTCAAAAATGGGCTTAGATGTCATTTCGAGTGGGGAGCCTACTTACTGGCCTACTGACGTAAGAAAAATTCCAGATGTTATAGATTTTGCCGTCACGAAAAATATTCATAGGGACTTAATTCATGTAGAGGCCTCTCTAGATCTGTCCTCCGATCACTCTGCAACAATAGTTACAATTTTCAACCCACGAAGGAGTGATTTAACTAACTCATATGTGAAGATGATTAATGGAATCAACTGGCTGGTATTCAAAAAATATCTTAGTAGTCACTGCGTAGAAAACATTCAGCTTAGATCATGCGATGATATTGAATTTAACATTGCCAATCTTAACGAAAATATTAAACAGGCTGCTGAACACGCCACTACCTCCTATCCGCAGACCGGCTTTAACAGAATTTATTCTACGGAAATTGAACGTCTTGTATGTGAAAAAAGGAGAGCTAGAAGAGAATGGCAACAACACAGATCACCCCTAAATAAAATCAGACTTAAAGAATGTACTAAACGACTCAAAGAGCTGCTATCGTCGGAAAAAACTGCACTACTGGAAAAGTATTTGGAAGGTCTTGATGTAACGTCCGCATCTAATTACTCTTTATAGCGCGCTACTAGAAATCTTAAACAACCCGTTGATCTTAAATCACCATTGCGTACTGCGACCGGAGGCTGGGCAAGAAGTGATAGTGAGAAAGGTAACTTATTTTCTGAGCATTTAAAATCTGTATTCACTCCCAATTCATGTACGGGTGCTGCTGATTTACCGAGTGTAGTTTCTATACCCCCTCGTCCCTTAAGGTTTAAGATGCGTGAAGTACAAAAAGTAATTGCTGAACTCAACCCGAAGAAAGCTCCAGGTATTGATGGCATTAGTAACAAAATGCTCATGAACTTGCCTCATATTGCAATAAGAATCCTGCTATTTACTTTTAATGCTATTTTAAGAATGCAGTATTTTCCACATACCTGGAAACTGGCCAAGATCAAAATGATTCCAAAGGCGGGCAAAGATCTTACCAAGACTGAGTCATATAGGCCTATAAGCTTACTATCTACAATCTCAAAGCTTTTCGAAAAGCTGCTCATGACTAAATTGTCCAAAATTTTAACTGATAGTGGGTGCATCCCAGACCATCAATTTGGCTTTAGAAGTCAGCACAGCACGATTGAACAAACGCATAGACTGGTCCAAGTTGTAAGAAGAACATTTGAAGAAAAGAAGTATTGTTCTGCTCTCTTTATTGATGTTTCTCAGGCGTTTGATAAAGTATGGCACGAAGGCCTATTTTTAAAATTGAAGACATATCTGCCAATAAACATTCAAAAGCTTTTGGAAAGTTATATTATTGATAGGAAGTTCACTGTTGTGGAAGGAGAGTTCACGAGTGTGCCCGAAACTATATCTTCTGGTGTGCCCCAGGGTAGTATTTTGGGTCCTGTCTTGTATTTAATATATACTTGTGATATGCCTGTGAGCAATAATATCCATATTTCTACTTTTGCCGATGATACAGCCTGTATGAGTGTGCACGAAAACCCTTATGAGGCATCCCGCAATCTCCAGGAACATATCACTCAGCTGGAAATATGGTTGAACTTATGGAGAATTAAAGTCAATGAACAAAAGTGTGTCCATATAACGTTCACCCTAAGAAGGGATACTTGGTCTCCCATTCGAATCAACAATCAAAATATTCCTCAACATTCCCAAGTGAAATACCTTGGTATACACCTTGATCGAAGACTTACATGGAAACATCATATTGACTCTCAGTTAACTCAGATGAAACTTAAGTTAACTCAAATATATTGGTTGATTGGCAGAAACTCAACACTCAGCCTAGACTGCAAACTTTTATTATACAAGTCGCTTTTGAAGCCAATATGGCGCTACGGAATTCAGTTATGGGGCACTGCTTCAGCTTCCAATGTCGAGAGAATCCAACGAAGGCAAAACAAAATTTTACGGTTAATAACATCGGCTCCATGGTACATCCAAAATTCTATTATACATCGTGATTTAAATATGCCACTAGTGATTGAAGAAATTGAAAAATACGCAGGCAAATATTTAACAAAACTCGAATCACATCCTAATCCGCTTGCTCGTAATATTTTGAACTTTACTGGACACGTCCGCTTAAAAAAGAGGGACACACGGGCTCTTATACCTAACACTCCAGATGGGACTACTTGAAAATACTTTCCCCCCCCCTTTTTTTTTTTTTTTGATTATCACTACTAATGTATTATTTATAACTATCACTAAGTTTATGTCCGACACTGGTCGGGCCTAATAATTTTTTTTTATAGATTTAAGATTTGAATACTTATTGTTAGTTCATATATGAAGATACAATAAATAAATACATGCATTAAAAAAAAAAAAAAAATTTTATTTTTATTTTTATTAAATTCAACATTCATTCTTCAAATTACTTTATACTATATTAAGCAGCTTTTTCTCATTTGTGGAATGTTTAGTCGTAAACATTTTAATGGTGAGATGAATTTTTTCATTTTATACATTAAATAAATCTTTATATATACCAACCCACTTATATGAACCATTAAAGCTAATTCTTTTCACATCATTCCTTTCAATGATCTATTAAATCATTCTAGTATTAATGCTTTCATATTAAGTAATGTTTAATATTCTATTTATGTATGAGTTTTCCAAAGTATTTATTAAAAAATTCTTTAGAATCATCTGTTTGTAAGTTTTTTGGTACCCGTACCACTTCAAAAATATTTTCCATTCCCTTGGTTTTTAGAGTGCACCTTTTATTTTCAGCTGTACTAAACTTTGAGAATGTGTCAGTTACAGTCTTCAAAAATCAACAATTTCTATTTTCTGTAGAATAGTTCTCCATTTCACCTAACTTAGCTTCATAAAACTTCATATATTCCTGTCATTGCATCTCTACAAGCACAAACAATTGTTGAGATTTAATATGGAGTTCGTTTACTAAATTTCTTTTTAAAGACATTGAGTTGTTTCACAGATTTTTTCGAAAGTGTTGTGATCTACATGTTGCACTTTCAGCTATTTATACTAATATACTAACATGTAGTTAATTTTCTCATCTGTATATTTAACCGTAAACTCGTCAATTTGTTTGTAATTATTTAATTTTTAGAATTGCGTTTGCAATTTTATAACTGTCCTCTTTCTCTAAAGTCTATGAGTAAAAATCATCGTCATCATCATTTTCAGTATTAGCATAATTAAATAAGATGGTATTATCAAATATTGTTTCTTTTGCTAGTTTCTTTGGGGTACTGGTCTATATCTTGAGTGAAGGTTTCTCAGGCCTTAAACTTGTATATTTTCAACTTCTGTCTTGATTTTACTTTCTTCTTTCATAAGAATTCTTTTAATATTTTTAGAACTGTTTTTGAATTCTTCTGTTATAGGTTTAAATGTATCTTTTAGTTGTTCACTTGTATCTATTTCACCAGTTTTATACTATGAAGCTTTTTCTTCATCACATTTCTTGTCAACACCAAATGCTTTAAATCTTTGTCATCCATGTTCGCTAACAGCAAATAACAGGTATCAGCTACTAGATCAGCTTATCAGAAGCTGGTCTGGTTTTCAGATCAGCTTATCAGGAGCTGGTCTGGTTTTCAGATCAGCTTATCAGGAGCTGGTCTGGTTATCAGATCAGCTTATCAGGAGCTGGTCTGGTTATCAGACCAGCTTATCAGGAGCTGGCCTGGTTATTAGATCAGCTTATCAGGAGCTGGTCTGGCTATCAAATCAGCTTATCAGGAGCTGGTCTGGTTATCAGATCAGCTTATCAGGAGCTGGTCTGGTTATCAGATCAGCTTATCAGGAGCTGGTCTGGTTATCAGATAAGCTTATCAGGACCTGATCTGATTTTCAGATCAGCTTATCAGGAGGTGGTCTGGTTTTCAGATCAGCTTATCAGGTAACAGATCAGGCTATCAGGAGCTGTTCAGATTTTTATTTCAAGATATCTGAGTCAGATTTAGTTATCAGTGTACAAGTAGCTAGCCATTTATAACATTGATATACATGAAGTTTAAGGTCAGATGAAATACGAAAAAGTAAAGTTTTATGTAGTAAAATTATTTTCTATAACGATCATCGTTTAATTCACTATCTTTGCTTATAATCAAAAATCCATATTTATCCTTTCAACATGCTTTTTATTTTTCTCACCTTACTTAAACATTAAATATACATTATCATGATCTCGTATTAAATGTTTAGTAATTCTGGTGTAAGTTTTACAGAACTAGAATGAATCAACATTCTTATCTCTCCCCATACCAAAATATGCTTCCCATACGCATCATCGTTAAATATCATATTGGAGTTACTTTGGACTGAAATAACAGATTCACTATCGGCAAATTTTGTAATATATTATTATTTTAATTGATGAAATTAATTTATTCAGGTATTCATATTTGGATGGATAAAAGATAACGAAATTTTGATGATTCATCGAACGATAGTTCAAAAATAAATCATAGTTCCCTTATACCAAATTCTATTCGTGCAACAATAGTTGACCTGTCAAATTGTGAAAAAAAGCTATGATTGGCTTGCTAGAAAGTCCTAATGGACTTAAATTTGAGAACATTTATTTATACTCAAAATCTCTAAACTTGTTGGTCTGAATGAAATATTGCTAAAACTTCAGTGTTTAAAATGAACTATAACATAGTGCAATATTCAGCAGCACATCATATTATCACTTTTTATAAAGTTGTATGTATGTACATTTTCCTATCGAAAGCGCTAGCACGCAAAATTTTACAATATGAAAATGGGATTATTATTATAGAAGATCTTCACTCTATTTATTTCTTTAGCTATCAGATCTTTAGAAAATATAGATAAACTACGGAAATTGGACTTTGATATCCAATCTTTAAGAATGTACATATGTATGAATAAGTATCAAACAAACTTAGTGTATGAATATAGGCTTCAACTAGAATCATGCTGAAGCATGTATGAATTTTAAAATGTACAGTAAACAGATCTTAGTTTATATCTGTATCTGTATGAGTATTAAATAAATTTATAGAAAAAAAATGAAAGCATGCCGAAGCATGTATAATTAAAAAAAAAATCCGCACGTCATACAATTTTGTAAGCAAAGAAATTTTATGATTTTGTGGTCCATGAAATACATACATATGTATCTACTTTGTAAAAATTCAAAAGAGCGAACTGGTAAATTCTAATAGTAAAGATTTTTAATTGTAGCACTCAACATCTCGGACTCTTACGTCAATATCGATAGAAGCATGCTAAGGCATGCATACTAGCAAAATATATAAAGCTGTTAGAATGTGATGAGACAGCAATTATATCTGGATCAACCCAACTCATGAATGTATTGTATACGGAGATGATTGATGGTGATGATGACCTTTTTTAAGTGAATAATCATTACATATGAATGCGACAGTGGTTGACCCTTCAAACCTCATGTAGAAATACTTGAGGGGGAAATTCTCTCAAAACATAGATATTTCATTGTTTCTAACACTTTATGAAAACATGGTAGAGGTAACTGAGTTATTTGAGATCGATTTGATACAATAGTTGTTTATTAAACATGCATTTCTTTGTATGTAAACTAATTTCTACATACCTAATGTATATACCCAGCAAAAAATTAGACAAAGATTCTCTATTCCAAGTAGTAAAATCTGAAAAAAGGAGTGGCACATTAGAAGAAAAAAAAATAAATAAAAATAGAGACTGACTGACCAACTAATACGTACACTCTGTCCGATGGGCACATAAAACACACTTAAACATTTCAGAAATATATATACAATACGCTGAACTTTAATAAAATGAAAAAAATAAAAAAATCATATAGAACATTAAATAAAAGCCATAGGTGCTCACCCTTCATAAAATAAACATATGTATATGTACCTTATTAATGTAAACATATTATCAGTATAAAGCAACAGAAATTTCGTCATACAAAGTCATCTTGTATCCTAGAGGAGCCGTCGATAGGGTATATCTAAATTATATGAAAACGAGTTCGTTTTCTGTTGATCGCTATTCAAGAAGAAAATATGTTTGTTCATTATGATTTAACTAATTTAAAAGTACATTTAAATTCAGTCTCATATTCGTACTTCTTAATATAAAAATTAAAAGTACATAAATGTTATCCAATTCTATATTATATGTATCTAAAATTCCAAGAAAGCTGTTATATGAAAGAATCTCCAACGCTTCTAACTACATCACAGTTTAAGAAAAAAGCTCCTTTTATTCAATTGAATAAAATTTCAATTTGAAACAGTAAGCAAAGACATCAGCTTACTGCATTCGTATTCATGATCACATAATAGAATATATAATCACTAAAGGACAAATTCTAAAAGTCTTATAAATTGAGTAATATGGAAAATAACATAATTTTTATAAACGCGTAAGGTTTTACAAGTAATTCAAATAATTTCATCGCAAAAAAACAAAAAAAAAGCAGCGATTGTTTTCAACAATTATGAAAATAATAATTACAATATCAAACTCCCTTTTGATTTTAAATGTTTATCAATAAAAAATAAAAAAGAAGTAAGTTAACTAACAACAAAAAACTATCAGTACCTAAGCTGGAGTGCCGGATCAGTTTCATTTAAAAATGTTTATACATTTTTAAAAAGCAAAGCAAGCTTTCCAAAATAAATGTAGAAGGTTATAGTTAGAAAATATTTTATACCCCAAAAATGTCAAACGTTGACTAATTTACGCTGCATCAACTTTCAAAAAATGTAAATTAAGTATAAGAAATATTTCTATTATAGTTACTATTACTATAGAGTATGTACATATCTTCACGAATTCAGTTTTACTTAAAACAGAAAATCCTCACAAACTTTTAAGTAAACGCAGTTAAAAAGTAAAATGTTTTTAATTTCAACAACAACAAACATCACATGACAAAAAATAAAATAAAAAATGTATTCAAAGATTGAGTTAAACACTTATTTGTATGTACACATATATGTACATACATACATACATAAAATCAATTTGTAGATATGTATGTATACACATCAAATTTCTTATCAATGCTTAAGTATTTATTAGATCTACATCATGAAAATATATGAAGCGTCGTTTAGTTAAAGCACAATGCAAATATAAACAATCCATACACTCAGGGAAAATCTGCAGCTTAAAAATAAGAATTCATCACATTAATTCAATAATTTTTAATATAATAGAAAATGTATATTGAGATATCTACAAACTAATGAGTTTAATAAATGAATACTGTAAATTAATATCTTGTCCATATTGAACTAAGAAATTTCACTATGACTAAACCTTCGTTAATGTTTCTTATTAATTCAGCATGGTTTTTACTGATTTTAAGTTGGTTTTTCTCTGTGTGTAGAAAACTCTTTCAGTCAAAAAAGACGGATGTAGTTAAATAAACAAAATCTGTAATATAAACAAATTTCACACAGGTAGGCTTTAACGCGAGACAAATCTAAGCATGAGAAAATATAACGCAATCGTAAGTATAAAAGCATACTAGGAGTAGGGAAGTCCAGATATATGATAGTCTTTTATAGTACCAAATGTCGATATTGAAAACAATTTATTTTTACCTATATATAAATACCAGCGCAAATACACACACATAGCAGAATTCATATAAGAAATATCCAAGAAAATTTCAACACCACCCCACCTTTTGCAAATCATGACGAGCCTTAAATTCTCCCTCAAATATACATACACAAATTCCCATGATCATACATACATACATATACAATATATAAGATTAATCTCAACAACACAACACTCTCACCTACCTGAAATTACAGATAGTCTTAAACTTCTACAGACGTCTATACACATAGATTCTCACGGCTACATATTACAAGAACACCTCGCCCCTAATAAATCACAATCATCTTAAATTCTTACAGAAATACATACATACATACACATAGCCAATTTACCTCAACAACATCCTCACCCACCTCAAATCACGATCGGCCTTAAACTACTATAGACAGACACATTCACAAATATCCATGGCTACGTATTACGTCAACAACCCTGCCCACCTAAATCATGGTCAGCCTTAAACTCCTACAGACATACAAACACACAGATTCCCCCGGTTGCATATTACTCGAACACCTCACCCCTCATAAATCTCAACAACACAACACTCTCACCTACCTGAAATTACAGATAGTCTTTAACTTCTACAGACGTCTATACACAAATCCCCATGGCTACATATTACGTCAACAACCCTGCCCACCCAACTCATGGTCAGCCTTAAACTCCTACAGACATACAAACACACAGATTCCACCCCTTGCATATTACTAGAACACCTCACCCCTCATAAATCACAATCAGCCTTAAGCTCCTACAGAAATATATACATTGAAATTCCTACAAACACACACACACATACACACATATATATACATGCAATCGATCTACCTCAACTACACCCCGCCCCCTGCCAATCAAACCTTCACCTAAATTCTCACAGACAGACAGACACATCCACAAATTCCTATTGTTACATATTACGCCAACAACGCCACCCACTCAAATCACGGTCAGCCTAAAATTCCCACAGTCAAGCAACACCTACATTAGCATTAGAAAAAATAACTTTCACGTTTTCTCGTCGTCATTAGGAAAAATCATTTTCCCGTCGGCATTTGAAAAAACACTATTCATGTATTGCCCGGCATTAGGAAAAATTATCATGTATTGCCGTAGGCATTAGGAAAAATTATCATGCATGCCGTAGGCATTAGGAAAAATAATAATCATGTTTTGCCGTCGGCATTTGAAAAAAATTATCATGCATTGCCGTAGGCATTAGGAAAAATTAATAATCACTATTTCACCATCGGTATTAGGAAAAATCATTTTCATGATTTTCCTCCTCACATAAAAACCGCCAAACTATGAACCGCCTTAATACATTCACACAAAATATTCCATACACAAACATCCACGGTCAGGCAGACAGACAGACAGAACGACAGACGGACAGACAGACATACACTTAATGTAAACAAAAACTCCTAATGTAAACAAGAAACTCCTAATGTAAACAAAAAACAAAAATTTCCAAGAATTTAACAATTTTCAAATTTTAATTACCTAAATTTAACAATTTCAGCAACAATTTAACAATTTTAATTGGGGCCGGAGTGGGAGTTCCCTACTACTGTGAATCCTTATACAAACTATTTTTGTTGAATATAATCAGTCTTTAATAGGTTTCAAATGTAATCTAATAGATATTTTTTCTCCACTAAAATTTATTAAGTTTCCGTCCTGATCGACAACTCTTAAAACCAGTGTAGATATTCCTCTCGAATTTATAGGTAAATATATTGGATTAGCCGGTCTTTCTGTTATTTTATATCCTGGACTAACGTCAAGTGAAAACTGATAAATAGTATGTGCGGACACGTTATTTATATATGATCCATTCACAATATTACATTCAATGATTACTGTATTAATACTTGTTATATCAATTATTTTATCTGAGAAATGTTCCACTTGTTGCTGTAATACTCTTGTTGGCGACCCTTAAATTAACTTCATTATAATTATTCAACTCATTAAAATTAATTTCATAATCATCCAAACACATGTGTATGTATGTAAATGCATTTGCAATTGTTTGTTTATAAAGAAACACAAGCAATAAATGCAATGCATTAATGGTTAGTGACCGATGAATCATATTGCAGTCGCAGCATAGCATACGCACATACATACACATGTGTAGTCATATTAACAATAAGTTTTTTTGTAATTTGAAATTTATTTGCTGGTGGTTCAGCGTTGTCTATATAGATTTCATTGTTGGTGTAACAAATCATCAGTAGACTTCAACCACACATTTTGAATAGTCACAAACCTCTTATCTTATGCACAGACTTTCAAGAGCTATTTGAGAATTCACAAATAATAATATTTTTGAAAATCACAAAAAAAAGAAAAATAAGCGTAGTAGGCTTAGAAACTAACACAAAACACATAGCAAATAATTTATATCCAAAATGTGTGGTTGAAGTCTACTGATGATTAGTTACAGCAACAATGAAATGCATATAGACAACGCTGAACCACCAGCAAATAAATTTCAAATTACAATAAACTTCTGACAATATGTCGAATAATAAATTTCCTAAATAATAAGTTTTTTTGTTTTATTTAACACCAGTCAATGACCACAATAAAGAACATAAGTTCAATGTTTTCAATGGTCAGCGACTTTACAAATTCAGCATTTCTAGTTTTCTTATACCTTGCATTAATAATTGACCTAATTAATTAGCGTACAGGTTTAATTAGCTATAATATTTTTGTATAAATATAGAAGAAAAATAAAGACATAGAGTAGTAGACAAATTGACTTGTTTTACTGCACTTTTGTTACATGGTCCAAAGTACCTTGTGATACCAAACAAATTCTTGGTTTATGTACCTAGAATTTAACATCAAACTTAACATTGGTGACCCCAAACAGTTCTGAACTTCAAGTTCCGTCCACCAGCGGTAAGGATCTTGTAAGCACTCTTTGCTGAATTCAACACGCTACCTGAGCGATCAAGCACTATAACATTGGTGATACAAAACGTTTTTATAACAAATAATCTGGATAAACGGTAAAAATGGAGACAATTCAAAAATTATTGGACCTTCAAATCTCAACGGGCGAAGCTATCCAGAAGATAATAAGAAATTTCAAGAAGGACCCAGCTGAAAGAAAAACAGCGGTTTACTTCGGGGAACGTTCGAGATGTCTTCACGAGTGTTGGGATAAATTTCAAAACACGGGATCGGATATTTGGGAAGATTGCGATGACCCAATGAAATTAGACTACTTCACATAGGGCTACTATGACAAAATAAAAAAAAACCGAGGAATACTTGGACATGTTTAATCAGGAAACTAAACGTCTTAGGGCTTAATCTAAAGATCAACCTGAAGCTGCCACCAGGTCCAGCGGGATTTCGAAGGCTACAACTAAAGCGCAAGGAGTTACACCTATGCCTGAAGATCCTCATAGTACTCCTGGCATCATCCGTAAATTAAATATGCGTTTGGCAGATTTGAAACGGCTTTTAAATGCATTGACATTCATAGATGATAATCCAAAACAGTTTTTTGACCTGAACATAAGTAATATTTATGGGAGAAAATAGAAATTCTATGTGATGAAGCTCATGAGCAGCTTACAATTCCAGCTGCGTATGGACTTGATCAGAATGAATATGAAGCGCTATATGATTTGATGCAGCAAACTCTAGTCAATCTTTCCGTGCAGGCAGACAACCTTCAACCGAATGATATGCACACTCAAACAGCAGCACCAGAATTAATGACAAACAGTTGTAAAATCCAGTCGTTACAACTGCCAAATTTAACTATACCTCAATTTAGTGGGGATTACCTGAAATGGTGTCAATTCCATGACTTACTTTCTGAAATGGTAGACAAGCAACCAATACCAGCTATTCAGAAAATGTGGTATTTGAAAAGTAACTTATCCGGCGAAGCTGAACGTCTAATAAGTCAGTTTTCATTATCAGAAACAAATTATGCCACTGCCTGGTAAACAGTCAAGGACCGCTACAATAATAAAAGAGTTCTTGTGGCAAACCTGGTAGAGAAATTAATTGATCAGCCTGCAGCTACGTCATCTGCTTCAGCGATTAAGACTCTTCATGATACCACCAAGGAGTGTATGTTGGCTTTAAATAATTTAGGAATTGCAATATCCTCTTGGGATGCAATTCTTATTCAGCTTCTGATGAGGAAACTTGATAGAAGCATACATGTAAGGTACATGCAATCGTTAACCAATCCAAGGAGCGTGCCAGTTCTAGCTGAATTGTGTATAAACTGTTTCAGATCTGATAACAGTTCGAAAACCTGCACATCAAGACCTTGCAAAAAATGGAACAAAAAACATAATACATTATTGCATTTAGGTTCAAATTCCAAACCACACAAATCATCAAAAATGGCAATCAAGTCAAAACCGCAGATCAGCACTCAAATGATATACGGAAAACAGATGTTGCACCTAACACTACTAATGTGACTGTTACATCAGCTGCCACAAACAACCCGCCGTCGCGAAAGGGTTATGTACTACTTGCACCAGCAAAGTAAGGTTAACAGCGGCCAACGGAAATTCAGGAGAATTTACAGAAATATTGGATTTCGGGTCTCAGGTGAATCCGAGCGTGTCGTAAAAAGATTGTCTTTATCTTCATCTGAAGCCCTTTTATGCATTGATGGTATTGGAAATGCATGAGGAAGGGCCACAAAGCGCATAAATGTTAAATTGCAAGCCAGAAATAACAATTTTGCAACTAACTTGGATGTTTATTCTCCGTACAATCATCCCTCCACAACCAAATCAACATATTGACATTTCAAATTTGCAAATCCCAAATGTAGACTTAGCTGACCCATATTTTGACCAACCAGGAAAGGTGGATATTCTGCTAGGCGCCGAATACTACTTCAGTCTTATGCAAAACGGGAAAATAGAATTGGCCGATAATCTTCCAATATTGTTCAACACAAAACTTGGATGGATCGCCAGTGGCAGAGTATCGGAAGACAGCAAAACTGAAGCGATATGCGCAGTTTTAAGTGAAGATGATGTGTCAACTGAGGAACTTATTGAAAAATTCTGGAAGGTTGAAGATGTTCCTACAGAAAGCAATTATACAGCCGCTGAACAAGCATGTCAAACTCACTTTATTCAAACCACAACCAGAAATCCCAATGGAAGATTTGTTGTCCGTTTACCTTTATCTGAAGACGTGGCAGCACTTGGCGAATCAGAACAAACAGCATATTCCAGATTCCGTGCTTTGTAACGACGATTCAGGCGAGATGAAAAGCTCGAAACCCAATACAAGGACTTCAATGAAGTCATATGAAGATCTTGGTCACATGACTCAAATCGACCCAAAAACTCTCTACGGCCCACGTTACTACATTCCACATCATTGCATTCTGCGTCCAGAAAGTAGCACAACTAAGCTTAGAGTCGTTTTTGATGCATCGGTAAAAACATCAACAGATCGTTCATTAAACGACATTTTACTTACAGATCTAACCGTGCAGGGGGACCTCTTTCGAATGCTTCTACGTTTCCGTTTACCCAGATTTGTCTTTACTACAGACATTGAAAAAATGTACCGTCAGATCCTTATAGACGAACGAGACAGGAACCTTCAACTAATTCTGTGGGGAGAGAATCCTGGCGAGAGAATATGGCACATCATAAGCTCCGTATCTGGCGACAAAGGCTAGCGGCCACTCGTATGGACAAATACCCGCTAGGTGCAACGATCTTGGGCCAGGACTTCTACGTTGATGACGGAATAAGCGGTTCCAATAGTTTAGCAACAGCTAAGGAAATGCAATCCCAACCAACAAACTTGCTCAAGGAAGCTGGTTTCAAGTTACGTAAATGGTGTGCAAACCATCGCCATCTATTCGAAGATATACCACAAGAAGATCAAGAACTCAACCTTGATTTCGAAAATGCATCAATCAAGGCACTGAGACTCATATGGAGCCCATCTTCGGATCAATTTTGCCTAAAGGCAAATCTTCAGCCAACCTCAAGCATAACAAAACGATCTGTCATCTCAGATGTGGCACGAATCTACGATCCTTTGGGTATTGCAGGTCCAGTCGTGGTTTTAGCCAAAATATTCATTCAACAACTGTGGGAAGGTAAAAGATCTTGGGATGAGGAAGTCCCTAAAGATCTCACAACGAAATGGTATGATTTCCGTAAGTCACTAAACACGTTAGACAACACTCCTATACCACGACATGTTTTCAATGGTCAAATAGCATCGCACGTCCAATTACACGTATTTGTAGACGCATCAGAAAGGGCTTATGGAGCAGCAGTCTACATTCGATCCAAGCTCAAAAATGGAGGAATAATAGTCCGACTGTTGTGCTCCAAGTCCAGAATTGCTCCTCTCCAAAGGTTATCCCTACCAAGGCTAGAACTTTGCGCAGCACTTCTAGGAGCAGAACTAGCCAACAAGGTAAAAGGGAAGTTACGGTACGACGACAAACAGCTTTTCTTTTGGTCTGACTCAGAAATTGTCTTGTATTGGATAAATTCAGTGTTTTCATCACTCAAGACTTTCGTGGCTAACCGAATCAGCAAGATACAAGACCTAACCATCAATAGTCAATGCCGACACGTCAAATCAAAGGAAAACCCAGCTGAATTCATTTCGAGAGGCGTAAATCCAGAGAAACTACCAAGCTTGAACTTGTGATTTTACGGCCCTCCACTTTTGCATGGCCGAGAATGTATCTGGCCTGGACCATTTAAAAAGAACGCTCAGAACGCTACTAATTTGGAGTTTAAGATGAAGACTCCAATCGTGACTGCTGCAGCATCATCCAACGTCGAAGACTGGGTTTACAGCATCAACTACAGAAATTCCTTTATCTTCCTTCAACGCACTGTAGCCTATGTATTAATATTAGCTCAAAGGATCAGAAAAAACTGAACCCAAACTGGAAGTCGCATCACTGCCATTGAACTGGATAAGGCTTTTCACATCATAGTGCGAGCAATGCAACAATCTGATTTCCTAGACGAATTGAAAACACTTTAATGGTCTCAGATAGTCGAAGAAGCAAGTCCGCTTAAAAGTTTGTGCCCTTTCTTAAACTCAGCAGGATTAACAACAGTAGGTGGGCGCTTAGAAGCATCAGAGCTGTCATACGACGCCAAACATCCGCTCGTGTTACCATATAACGATCCTATTGCAAGGCTGATCCTGGTAAACCTACATAATGAAAATCATCATTGTGGACCACAGCAATTACTAGCTACAGCACGACAAAGGTTTTGGATTCTGAAAGGGAAAACAATGACAAGATCTGTGGTCCATCAGTGTATACGTTGCGCAAGGGCTAAGCCACGAATATTCAATCAAATAATGGGCAATTTACCAAGTTGCAGAATAAGCCCGGGTCGACCATTCATCGCAACTGGTGTAGATTACTGTGACCCTTTCTAGGTACATTGTAAGCTCAGAGGAAAGCGCCCTCATAAGGTGTATATTGCAGTATTCTGTTGCTTTGCCACCAAGGCGATACACTTGGAGGTAGTTACAGATTTTTCGCCGTGGACGCTGCCAAACGATATACTCCGACAGTGCAACAAACTTTGTTGGAACTAAAAACAAACTTGAAGAGCTTAATACAGCTATATTCAGTTCCAGTTCCCAAGAAAAAATAGAAAATGACGCCAAGGAAGGAATAGAATATAAGTTTATCCCCCCCAGAGCTCCCCATTTCGGATGTCTATGGGAGGCCGCCGTGAAATAAGCCAAACACTTACTTCGAACGACCGCCGAGGCTTCTCTGACCCACGAGGAGTTGGAAACGGTTGTAATAGAAGTGGAAGCCATTATAAACTCAAGATCGCTAACAGCAATATCATCAGATCCGAATGATCTAACAGCCTTAACACCAGGCCATTTTTTAATAGGAGAACTGTTAACTGCTCAATTCGACAGACAGGCAAAACAGCCAACATCATCACTCGCGAACATCATCACTGGGAACTAGTGTCTCACTTAAAACATGCTTTTTGGAATTGATGGTCAAAAGAATACCTTTCAGAATTACAACAACGACATACGTGGAGAACAGCTTCATCAAACGTTCAAGAAGGTCAACTTGTAATCATCAAAGAAGACAATGTGCCAGTCATGAAATGGCCCCTTGGTCGAATAGTAAATATCTGCAAAGGTCATGATGGCTTGGTACGAGTGGTCAAAGTCAAAACGTCATCAGGTATTAAGTCACATGCTATTCATCGCTTGGCTCCTTTAATGAATGAGGAAACAAATGAGAAACCTGCAAACAAAACCTTAAAGAGGTCACCGGAATCAGACTTGTCTCCCACCAAGCGACCTAAATCTGTTGGCTGCACCTTACTATACACAACGTTGCTCACCCTTCTCTTACCCCCTGCTGTTCTCGGCAAACCAATAATTTCTGAGGTATTCAGCAAGGATCCCGGCTTGTATTTTGAAGGGATAGGCACAGCAAGAACAATCACAGCAGAATGGAAAATATGATGTATTACGATCTCGTTCCATTCCGATCAGAAGTTAAGGCATTTTCAACCGCATTGGAGACTTGTTCCAATCTCTGCAAAATCTCTCCACAAGTTAGTATGTGTCACGATTTCATAAGCAACCTAAAAAGCTTCAGGCCGATCTGATACAAGATGAGAACGTGATCATGTCTGGTCGAATGCGTAGAGGTGCCCTCAACATCATCGGGAACGTATCAAGAAGCCTCTTTGGTGTTCTCGACTCTGATTATGCCACAGAAATGGAACACACGATACGCCAGGCAGAAACGGGCAAAGATCATCTTTACTCACTACTACGAAATCAAACATCCATAATTGATTCTACTCTTAACATTATTAAAGAAACAGAAGTTTCGTTTGCAGTCAAGGTTAAACGAAACACAAAATGAAATAACAAGGCTACAAAATCAAGTAACGGAGGACCAGCGTCAACTAAAGATCGCATATTTAACAACATTTCTATCTATTGAGCTGATTTTAACAGCAACGCGACTCCGCCGAATTGAAGCTGAAATAATAAACGTCTTAACGGACTCCCATCATTGTAGAATTAGTCCTTCTCTTTTATCACCAAATCAGCTTCAGAGAGAACTAAACGTGATCAAGACACATTTACCAGTGTTGCGAGTCCTACCCGTCAAAGAAAGCGACTTGATTCAACTTTACAAACTTATGCGAACTAAGGCAGGAGTCACAGAAAACAAGGTCATCTTTGAAGTCAAATTATCATTGATCGACCAACAACCCTTTGAACTCTTAAAGATATTTGGAGTCCCCTCAAACAGGAACGACACACTTTTCGTCATAGTACCCGAGAAACCATATCTGGCAATTAATTTACTCAGAGATGAATACATTCCACTGTCGAATGATGATATAACAAATTCATTCCGGCTCAACGATGTCTTTATCTTCGACAACAAATAATCAACCTTCGGAAAAGGATCAATGGCTTCATCCTGCGAAATTAACTTCTTTAATCAAAAACCTGCTAGAAATTGCAGGCTAGTTACATCAAGCGAACAAGGCGTTTGGATACAACTACACAGCAAAAACAAATGGATTTATTCCACGATAAATAGCACTAAAGTTTATGCTGTTTGTGGAACTGAAATAACGCAATTCATATTGTACGGTTCTGGTATACTTCAGATTGAACCAACCTGTATCCTAAAGACAGCCGATATCACCATTCGGAGGCACTATGACGTATCCAGTAACATCCAAACATCGTACTTCCGTTTCAAAAATATTAATGCCCTGACCAACATAAGTGAGCCTATAACAATATTCAACAGCACGCGGCAGGTTCTACAAACTCATACTGATCAACCAAATGAGCTACAAGCCCAACTTCAGGAAGCCGACATGTCACACCTGCATAAACTCATTAACAAAAAAAAATCTGCACCATCAAGCAATAAGCTATTTTACGCTCAGCTAAGTTTTCGCCTTAGTTGTCCTTTATCTGGTTTGGAAAAACCGATCTTCTTGTAGAAGGAAGGACCAACCCGAAGCGATACCTACTCCAACTACTCGATATAGCTCACCATCCAAATACGTCATCGAACTACAAGATACCTGAAGTGCACCGGCAGTACTTGAACATTACATGGTTCAACGGGGGGAGAATGTTGGCGACCCTTAAATTAAGTTCATCATAATTATTCAACTCATTAAAATTAATTTCAAAATCATCCAAACACATGTGTATGTATGTAAATGCATTTGCAATTGTTTGTTTATAAAAAACACAAACAATAAGTGCAATGCATTAATGGTTAGTGACCGATGAATCATATTGCAGTCACAGCATAACATACACACATACATACACATGTGTAGTCATATTAACAATAAGTTTTTTTTGTTTTATTTAACGCCAGTCAATGACCACAATAAAGAACATAAATTCAATGTTTTCAATGGTCAGCGACTTTACAAATGAAGCATTTCTAGTCTTCTTACACCTTGCATTAATAGTTGACCTAGTTAATTAGCGTACAGGTTTAATTAGCTATAATATTTTTGTATAAATATAGAAGAAAAATAAAGACATAGAGTAGTAGACAAATTGACTTGTTTTACTGCACTTTTGTTACATGGTCCAAAGTACCTTGTGATACCAAACAAATTCTTGGTTTATGTACCTAGAATTTAACATCAAACTTAACAACTCTCTTACTAAAACGAAGCAAAGATCCAATTGAGATCGTTCTTTATTGAAATGGATAGAGTCTATTGTAGTTTTTATAGAAGTTACAAACGTAACATAAAGATCAGATGACCTTCATTAGTTAAATCATGATATTTATCTTTAATCAAATCAACTATATCAGAAAACTCATAAGATCCCACAGGAATCTCTATTATATAATCACCAATATGAAACAAATTGCTTTGGACATCAACATTTGGTATTGTTCGATAGGTATCGAAGCTTATTAAACCGCAAACATAGCTCTTATCAAACACAATGGGAGGGAAATAATTGCCACAAGTAATGAAGAATATCCGTTTAACGTTAATGTTAACAATACCTTAACGTTCGATGAATGAATAAATATGTTTTAAATTAATACGATTTCTTTTATAGTGATATATCGTTAACCTTAATCCAAGAATTGAAAAGCCTAACCATTTAACATATATCATGCTTCCTTTTCTCTTTAAAACTTTTTCAACTAAATATGTTTGTGGATATTTTGTTTTCATCAGCTCCAATTCATAAAAACCACCTTTAATTTCATGTTTTTGATAGTCTTCTAAAATGTATGTCTTAGGATTTGTGTTTCTTATAGTTTTAACTTTGAAAATTTCTGCAGTCCAATTTGGTGTATAACCTTTTTCAAATACATGTTTATATTTACTTATTCGAACATCATCACCAACTCTAAAATTTGGTTTTCTTAAACTCTTCAAATTATTATAGAATATATTCAAAAGAGATTTTTCATTAGAAGAATTCCCTTCTTTAGGCGTCATTTTAGGGTTCCGTACACCAAAGGTAAAAAGGAACCCTATTGTTTTCGCTACGCTGTCCGTCTGTCCATCTGTCCGTCACTCGGTATTTTCTCAGGAACCGTAAGAGCTACGGACCTGAAATTTGAACACAGTATGTAGAACCTTGGCCGCTACAACAGCAAATACATGAGAATTAAAAATTAAAGGGTGTTCCAAAACGAGCAACGAAAAATGTTTAAATCCCATGTAATATACATACAATTGTATGAACATATGTATATTGAAACTTGAAATTTGTAAAATTATTGTATTTTTATACAGACTACAACAATTAGCACTAAATTTTGACTATGTAATTTTGACAATTTGCTATATCTTGGAAACCGTAAGAGGCAAACACTTGAAATTTTCAAAAACGGTAAAACTAAAAAAACCGAAAATTATAAAATCGCCAAACCAAAAAAAAACGCCAAAAATTAAAAAAGAATCGCCAAAACGAAAAAAATCGCCAAAATTAAAAAAAAAATTCTAACACTAAAATAAATCGCCAAATTCGAAAAAATCACCAAAAGGAAAAAAACGCCAAATTAAAAAAACGCCAAATTAAAAAAAACGCCAAAAATCGATAAAAATCGCCAAAACGCGAAAATGTCGCCAAAACTAAAAAAAAAATTTTAAATTAAAAAAAAAATCGCAAAAATGAAAAAAATCGCCAAAAATAAAAAATAAAAAATTGGCAAAATGAAAAAACGCCAAAAACCGAAAATAATCGCCAAAACAAGAAAATAAAGTGTCAAAACTAAAAAAGGAGCCAAAATTTAAAAAAAAATCGCTAAAAACTTGAAATTTTCAAAAACGGTAAAACTAAAAAAAGCCGAAAATTATAAAATCGCCAAACCAAAAAAAAAATCGCCGAAAATAAAAAAAAATCGCCAAAACGAAAAAAATCGCCAAAATTAAAAAAAAATTCTAACACTAAAATAAATCGCCCAATTCGAAAAAATCGCCAAAATAAAAAAAAACGCCAAAAGTGAAAAAATCTAAAAAAATCGCCAAAACGCGAAAATGTCGCTAAAACTAAAAAAAAAATTTTAAATAAAAAAAAATCGCAAAAATTCAAAAAATCGCCAAAAATGAAAAAAAAATCGCCAAAATGCCAAAACTATATATTATATAGGATTAAGTTTGTATTAAATTACATATCTATTGTTCGTACGGAACCCTTCGTGCGAGTTACATACAAACCACCTCACCAATGATATCGGCTGGCAAAGTGTGGGAAAACATACATATAAGTTTTCAGTTACATTTTAATTTTTGTTCCCACATTATGCCGGACAGCAACGTCAGCATAAAAGACTGTCGTTGCTCACCTTAAGCTAGAATTAAGAAATTATTGTAGTTTTTGTTCCCACATTTTGCAAGACAGCAACGTCAGCATAAAATACTGTCGTTGCTCACCTTAAGTTAGAATTAAGAACTTATTGTCTTTTAGTCTTAAAATTCATTCCAAATAATAAAATCAACAAAACTTAAGTTCTGTTGTATTATTATTACATTATTGGCGCAGTCACAAACGGGATTAATTTCTAAAGAAATTAATAAAAAAGAACCAAATAATAAAATATATATAAAAAATATATTCTAAAGAAATTTCTTTTTTTAATAAACAGTTACAAAAAAAAAACACTTAAGTTTTCTAAACAAACAAAATTTTTGCGGTAATAATAAATTTAAAGGAAAACAAGATTTTGATTTTAAGCACATCGTAGTTCATACATGTTTAATATATAAAATAAAACATAATATTTAACAAACATTTCAATAAGTGAAAAAAAGAAGAAATTTTGCAAGAACAAATTAAACAAAACTAAAAAAAAAAATTTATAAAGTTGCAAAGAAGTGAGGAATGAGTAAATTTGACCAAAACAGAAACCTTCAAGAAGTGACTAACGAAAGAAAGATGGAAGAATTAAATCAGAGAATATACGAATTAGGAGCAGTTTTGCGACAACAAGAGCAAAGAATTGCACAACAAAATCAGCAACTTGAGGCAGCAGCAAGCCAGCAACAACAGCAACAAGAACAACAAATTAATCTACAACAACAACTAGAACAGCAACAACAACAACAAGTAGAACAACAGCAGCAGATACAAATGCAACATCAGCAGCAGCAGGTTCAGCAGAATCAAGTTCAAGGGTTCTATCTGAAACCAGAACACATAATAGCCGAATTTAGGAGAATAAGGCCGTTAGACAAAGATCATAATCTAAGGCAGTTTATAATGTCAGTCGAATCGACATTGGCTTTGGCAAGCGGAAATGTTGACCTCATTCCTTATGGGTTGATGATAGTGACCAACGAAAAACTGGAACGAGCTGACAGACGGAGCAACTTGGGATCAAATAAAGAACCAGCTTCTAAAAGGCTTGCAGCCGAGGAAAACCTATGGAGAGATTTTTAATTTTGCTAGAAATGCTAAAGTGAGTAACTTAAGTGAACTTTTCGATACATTTACTAAAGTTAAATATGAAATAAACGAATTGTATGAATTAGATGTAAGAATACCATCAATATATAATCCTAATTGTGTAGACAGGGGCTTAGTTGACTTGATGATTGAAAAAATAGATGGACCAATAAGGGCCCATATAGGCGAAGATGAAACTTTGAGTAGTATAATGGCAAAATATACGAAACTTAAACTTCTATATAATACTAGAGGAATAGCATTTGGTCATAGAACAGACTCGAAAAATAAAGATTTTGCAAAAATAAATAGGCAAACACCTAAGAAGATTTGGGAGGATTTCATGCCGCATAATAGCGAATTTCAAAAGAAAAACAATTTCAGTTATAATTTCCCCACGTCAAGTAATAATAGATTTCAAAATAAAAACAATTTCAATTATAATACTCAAATATTAAGTAATAGTGGATTCCAAAATAGGAACAACATTACTAATAGGTTTCAGATGGGATCTAGTCGTACTAGAAATTATCACAATACACAACAGCCAGGTTTTTCAAACTAGAGAAAAAATGATCAGAACGGAAATTGTTATAACAGTGGACAACAACGCCGAGAGAATTATTGTGGCGAAGGACCGGAGCCAATGTAAATAAGTACCTTTCAGCAGGAAAGTGAAGTAAATTTTCTGATACCGCCTCAAAATCAAACTTGCCTATAATAATAATGTCAATAGGGAAACAGAAAATTAGAAGCCTTATAGATACGGGTTCTACAACTAGTGTAATAAAACGAAACAAATTAATTGAAAATTACCCAGAACAGAAACTTGTTAAAGCAATCAGATATCGAACCTTGAATGGCTTTAGTGAAATATGTTCTCAATTGGTTACACCTTTTCCCAAGGAATTTTGTTGTTTGGGAACACTCAGTTGGAAGATTGTTGATTTTCAAAATGATAGATACGATGCAATAATAGGTCAAAATTTTCTGGTACCCCTTAAGGCGATAATAAATAACCAACTTGAATATGTAGAAATCCTAGGTAATAAATTTTTTTCCGAAAAAACGCACTACCCTTTTAATACTAATAATATATGTTCCCTCGAACCAATTCCACGAGAATCAATATTTGATAGGCTTAATTTTAGCCACTTGAATGATGAGGAGACAGAAACAATTACGAATCTTTTGAACGATTTTAAAGACCTATTTCATATCGAAGGTAATAAACTTTCGGCAACAACCGATATAGAACACCAAATTATTACTGATACTGAAAACCCCTTTATTCAAAGATATACCGTTACCCCCAAATCCACGAAAATGAAATCAGAAGACAGGTAGATGAAATGTTAAAAGAAAATATTATCAGAGAGAGCAACTCTGCATATAATAGCCCCTTATGGATTCTTCCCAAGAAAACTGATAATTCGGGGACGAAAAAATGGCGTATAGTTGTAGACTACAGGAAGTTAAATGAGCATACAATTGAGGACAAATATCCGATACCAAATCTAAATAGCTTATTAGATAGGTTGGGTAGAGCTCAATATTTTTCGACTGTAGACTTGGCGAAAGGTTTCCATCAAATACTTGTCAGGGAGGAGGATAGGAAGAAAACTGTGTTTTGTACACCATTTGGGCATTTCGAGTTCGTCAGAATTCCTTTTTGTCTACGGAATGCACCTTCGACCTTTCAGAAATTGATGAACACTGTTCTTAGGAACCATATTAACAAAACCTGTGTCGTTTATATGGATGATATCCTTATATTCAGTACTTCGTTGACAGAACATGTTAACAATATCAGGGACATATTTAAAACTTTAAGAAAGGCAAAACTAAAGATACAAATTGACAAATGCGAATTCCTACGAAAGGAAAATCAGTTTTTGGGTCATGTCTTAACGACTAATGGAATCAAACCAGACCCGAATAAAATTTCAATTATACAAAAGCTTAAGCTTCCAACTACCGAAAACCAAATAAAATCATTTTTAGGAATGACCGGTTTTTACCGAAAATTTATCCACAATTACGGCAAAATTGTTTACCCAATGACAAGATATCTAAGAAAAAACGAAAAAATAGAAACAAATGACCCCGGCTATATTACAGCCTTTGAAAAACTCAAAGAACTCATTACAAATTCGCCCATATTAAGATATACAAATTTCAATAAACGTTTCAAAATTGTTACAGATGCAAGTAACAACGCAATTGGAGCTGTCTTAACACAAGATGGTCACCCAGTAGCATATGTATCACGAACGTTAAATAGACACGAAACCAACTATGCAACAATTGAGAAAGAATTGCTAGCTATAGTATGGGGTATAAAATATTTTAGGCCTTATATCTATGGAAAAGAATTTGATTTAGAAAGTGACCACCAGCCCTTAAAGTGGCTCATGAGCAAATATTCTGGGAGAGATATAAGCCCAAGGTTACAAAGATATCTTATCGATTTGGGAGAATATCAATTTAAAATAGAGTATATTAAAGGAAAGTGCAATTACATTGCCGATTTCTTAAGCAGAATTGATGTCGATACAAATGAAATAAATACATTGAAACCAATTCGAGAAGATTTTATACATAGTGGAGAAACAAATAATGAAACAGAATCTTTGGAAGTGCAAAGAAGGCACTCACAGGAAGAAGACTTCGATGATGGTATTGGGATTTTGGATACTGTCGTCAATCGCTTTAAAGTTCAAATCATTGTTGTCGGTGAAAAAGAGACCAATATTAAAAGAGTTTTTGGCAACAAGCGAATTTTTATAGATAGAAATGACATTGAACAGGAAAATGTGCCCAATATTTTGAGGAGAGAAATCCCCAAAGGCAAAATCGGAGTATATTCTGAATTGAGCGACCATGAGTACTATAAAGTACAATCATGTTTGATAAGAGAATTTCCCGATAGAAATACATACAAAATAGTCAAATGTTCTTACTTTGCTAGAGACATAGAGGACGAGAATGAATTGAATAAAAATATAGCTGTTTTCCATAAATACGAAAGCGGACATTCAGGAATACTGGCTACTTATGAAAATATTAGGCACAAAATTGATAACCCAAATTTAAAATTAGCAATACATAAGGTAATAAATAATTGTCACATTTGTTCATCAGCAAAGTATGACAGAAACCCAATCAAAAAAAAGTTCCAAAGAACTGAAACACCTGCATCTGTAAACGAAATAGTTCATGTAGATACATATGTAAATAGCAAACAGTCGTTTATGATTTTTATTGATACATTTTCAAAACATGCTGTCTTTTTTCACATGCCAGATAGAAATAGTACAACTATAGTACAAAAACTTAGAGAATTTTTGGCAATTAAATGTAAAACGAAAAAATTCATATATGACAACGAATTCAATTCCAACAATGTAAAAAAAAATTTAGATACAAAAGGAATTGACTTCCATATAACAAAACCTAATAATCATACCGGGAATTCCGACGTAGAAAGGTTAAATAATACCATAACTGAGAAAATAAGAGCATTAAATCTTGAAGAACAATTACCAATAGAAACACAAATAAAAAAGCTATAAATATTTATAACAATAGCTACCACAGTACGATAAAATATACCCCTTTTGATGTGGTTAATAAAAAAATAAATTTTCAAAAAATAAAGGAAAGAATGGAGAAGTATAAGGACAAATTGAATGAAAAAAGAAATGTAAATAGGGGAAATTATGAAGAGAATAGGGACGAAGGCTACATAAAAAATTACAGGACTTTACGACACAAAGAACAGCCGAAATATAGGAAACATCTCTTAAGAAATGTTCATGAAACCAACATTAAAAGACCTCTTAAATTTTCAGACCCTGGTAACCGCCATGGTATTCCTTCTACTAGTGGTTAGAACTGAAGGATTTTTACAAATCAGCCAGCTACCAGCGAACAACGGTTATATCGTTATAAAGATGGGTGAAGTAGAAATAGTTAATACTACTAACACAGTAGTACACATCGTAAATATTTTAGAAAGGGTGGAAATTCTTAATATTTTAGAGGAAAATATTAAAACTGTAGATATAAGTAATAGGGAAATCCTTTTGCAAAAGATACAGAGTATATATGAAAAAATTTTAACAATAAAACCAAAACAACAAAGGAGAGGTTTAATAAATATCATCGGCACAGCACAAAAATGGCTGTACGGAACAATGGACGATGACGATAGGACAGAAATTATGGATCATATCTCCACAGTTGAAGAAAATAATAGGAACATCATTACGACAGTAAACAATCAAATTATTATCAATGATTCGTTTAATAAATCACTTACTAGTTTAAAAAACTCTATAGATCAGGATAGAAATTGTATAAAATCTGCTTTTGAACAAATCAAAAAAGTAATAACGAAAACATGAGACGTTACCTATACTTAGACCAGTTGTCTAAATTAAATATACTGGAAGACAAAATAGAGAAAATACAAGATAATATCGCATCCGCCAAGAACAGTTTTATTCACCCCATCATATTTACTAAAACAGAAATAGAAAACTTCAACATTGATTTTTATAAGTTAAAACTCTTTAAAATCGGAGTGATGACGTTCAAGGACAATTCTCTAATAATAGCCATACAGATCCCTGACAAATTCATTACTACACAATTGAGATTACTCACCGCTGTACCAAACATAAAATTTATGGAAATTGATGAAATAAACGAAAATATTGTTGAAATCAATAACGTTATTTTACACTATAAGGAAAATGTAATACTTAAGCATCTTCAAAGAAGCAACCATTGTTCAATTAAAAATAACTGTAAATACATATTTAATAACAAAACAGAAACAATAGAGTTGGATGAAGCAACTATTTTGTTGAAAAATGCTAGAAAAATTAAAATTAAGCAAACTTGTGATAACAGAAACTTAAGCTTATCAGGAAATTATTTAATAAATATAAACAACTGTAGCATTACGATCGATGATAAAATTTTTGAAAACAAACAAGATATAATACATGAAAAATTCTTTTTTCCACCAACATTAATTATTAATGTAACAAACCCTCATTTAGAATTTCAAAACATTGCTTTACAACATATAAAAAATATAGAAGAAATTAAAGAATTGAAAGTTCATAGTAAGGTCTCATATGGACTGAACGTAACATTAATAATTGCTACAACTATTGCACTTATATTAATATATTTTATAATAAAGAAGAAAAAGACGGGTACAAATAAAACCCAAGTCTTAACAATATCTCAGAGTCCTTCTGACATTGAGGATATCATAAATAAGTATAGACCGAATAATTAATAATTTTTTCTTATAACTGAACTTCAAGTTATAACGGTCAATTATATTTAATCTTATAAATTTTCACAATAAAAAAAGAAATATACAAAACAAATATAAAAATATATGCATGTATAAGAAATCCTTGAGGATTTCAAACAAGGGGTGGAGGAGTTACATACAAACCACCTCACCAATGATATCGGCTGGCAAAGTGTGGGAAAACATACATATAAGTTTTAAGTTACATTTTAATTTTTGTTCCCACATTATGCCAGACAGCAACGTCAGCACCTTAAGTTAGAATTAAGAACTTATTGTCTTTTAGTCTTAAGATTTATTCCAAATAATAAAATCAACAAAACTTAAGTTCGGTTGTATTATTATTACATTATATGCGCGAGTCAGAGTCGCACTTTACTGAATTTATTTTAAATTTTAACACTAAAATTGTTGTAGTCGATATAAAAATACACTAATTTTACAAATTTCAAGTTTCAATATACAATTGTATGTATATTACATGGGATTTTAAAATTTTTCGTTGCTCGTTTTGGAACACCCTTTATTTTTTAATTCTCGTATATTTGTTGATGTAGCAGTCAAGGTTCTACATACTGTGTCCAAATTTCAGGTCCGTAGCTCTTACGGTTCCTGAGAAAATACCGTGTGACGGACAGACGGACAGACAAACAGCGTATCGAAAACAATTGGGTTCCCTTTCACCTTTGTTGTACGGAACCATTATTTATTGTTAAATCATCATCAGATTCAAAACAGGCAAGCTTCATAACTGGAGGAAATTATATTGAACGTCGCTTGGAGTTAACAAAATTGTAAAAGGATTTTGGATCAGACCTTATATTACTGCGAACTCGATTTAAATACGAGTAGTAGCAAGATTGGTTGTTTAAAGTATATTTTACACGTGCGGAAGAGTATTTAGCAAAATCAATATAGGATCCAGACTTTTTATATATTTTATACAACTTGTTCTTTTTATTTTTTAGAGATGATAAGTGCTTTTATCCCCATGGTGGACATAACGATTTGATTCAACAATTTTAGGAATACATTGCTCCATATACGCATAAATTGTTTTGTAAAATAAATCAATTAAGTTATCAATATCTTCAGGGCAACTAATATTGTTACGTGGCAAAAGTATTTAAACCCAGTTAGTGTTATTTAACAGTTCATTAAGCAAATTATAGTTGGTTTTATTGAAACAATAACTTTTAGTTTTTGATATAGTATTTGCAACAGTTGGATTGAAATTAGAGATGTTGATTTCAATTGTAGGATGATGACTATCTTCAGGAAAAGACACTGCATCACGAAGATGGACAGTAATGTCAGAACTATTGTTTACGAAAACTAAATCAAGTAATTTTAGATTATCATTTAATATTCCATTCAATTGATAAAGATCAAGATTAAGAAGCGAATATATGAATTCCATGTGATGTAAAAAATTCCAGGAAAAGGAAGGCATATTAAAATCTCCAACAGAAATTACAATATCATTCAGGCTAGAATTGTTTGTTATATATTTAATCGCTTCAGCATGTTTACGGTACACAATATCAGAAGAATTCCGAGGAATATACGAGGAACTAATCAATATATTTCTAAACTTCAATTTAATTTTGACAGAAATAAACTCAATATCCAAGTTAGAGTTCTGTAGTAAAACTTGTGAGGAAAGACGAATGGAAACAGCAATTAAAACACCTCCACCTCTAATATTACATCCGCGATCACGTCTATAAATTTGATAATTGTCACAGAAAATTTATGTGTTTAAAACATTTTCAACAAGTCAAGTTTCCGTAAAGATGATAATACTACAATTAAAACCAAAGCTATTATTGTAAAGAGATGACAACTTAGAGTTAATGCTTCGCACATTTTGGTAGGTTATGGAAATGACATCAGATAAAGTACTTAGTTTTTTTTTTTGCTATTTAAATCAGGAACTGGAAGATGGGCCACATTTCTTTGGCTTTCACTGTATACATATTTTCTTATAAATGCATGTACAGTCCAAAAATTAGGATCAATTATATCATTAAATATTTCTTCAGAGACTGTTATTTTAATGCTCGTTATTGATCTTGGTTGAGAATACACGTATTTATACGCAGAAACAATGGAATTAGTTTAAATCCTGTTTTTTATATAAAAAACGACATCATTCACAGTTGTATCAGAAGCGAGACGTGAAACAAACACACTTTTATTCTTATTAACTGGAATAGCTCTTAATGGCTTCGTATTAATTGTAGGCGTAATCGAAGTTTCAGTAATCGGCAAATATCGACATGTATTTTCATGCGACAAGCTAGGTTCAATCGTGTTAATGTTATTGTTATGTTAATGTTATTCACGGGTTCAGACGGGCGATTTCCAACTAATAATGATAAATTTTCATTAACCGGAGTAACAGAGTTTACAAAAGATGTTGAAATATTAGTAATTGGTGTTGGTAAATTTGAGGATGATGAAAAACATTCGGATGAAGTAGAATCATCAACACATACGTTTTGGGAAGATACATATGTTAAGTAGTTTTCTTACGTTTAGGAGAAGTACTTCGTTGAGAAACTGCAAAATTTTCTAAATTATGGTATTTTGTAAAAACTTCACCAAACTGCGAAAATTTAAATTGTAAGCTTAAAAATTCATTACTAATTTTTTAGAATTCATCTTAAGAATTTTTAAACAAATTATAAAATGCTATACCGATGTTTTTGCAATTATTGCATGACCAATGAAGGTTCTTGGTAGGATCAGCAGCGCATCAGCGTCTCGAGTTAATTTGGGTTTTTGACCCATACCCTGTTTAACGAAAGAACATAGTGGGCACCCTCTATAGTTAGCGGTGTGATTGCCTCCACAATTACATTTTTTTCTGCTTGATCTTTTGGCTTAGTGCAGCTAGCAGTAGCATGCAATTCACCTCAGATAACACTCACTGTATGTAACTTGCAGTAAGTTTTCGTATGGCCATATTCTTGGCAATTATGGCACTGTACGGAACCTGAACACTTACGTGGCTCTTCGACTGTGATTTTTCGATGTAAGAGATGCTATAAATTGGATGGGTTTCTTTTTTTTCAATTGTATTTCAATAGGCTCCAGTTCAACCCGAAATAGGGATTGGGGGACCTTTTCTCTATTAATTATGTTGGTAACATTTTTTACCTTAAATCCTGGGTCGACAAGTGCACATTTTACTTCTTCGGGTTCAACATATGAATCTATGCCGTTTAATACTACCTGTAGACCATTAGCACTCTTAAGTTGGTATGTGTAAAAATTTGTTTTATTTTTTTCGAATTCACTAACAATTTTTCGGAAACCTTTTCATTATATATTTGGATATTACCTCGTTTAATGGGAATGATGTGAAAAGTATTTTCACCAATGGTCGACAGTAGTTTTTTTTATAAGCGTTTTAGAGTTTTTTTTTCAGTTCTCGTTGTACCTTCATAGTGAATAGTCGATTAGCGGAATTTTTCTTAAATACTTACTAAACAAACAAAACATTATACAAAAAAAATATTCGTAGTACATATTATTCGTAATACACAGAAAAAATTATTCCCAAAAAATTTTTAAACAAATATTTGTTTGAAATCAAACTCAGTTTCAGTAAATATTCTGTACTGTTCCACTAAATTAATTTGTACCAAAAAACTGTGTAGAGAAGAAACAGACCACGACGTTTTTCGGCTACTTCTCGGCATTTACATGTATACAACACGATCAATCAAAATAAACAACAACAAATGCAACAACACACTGAAATAATATTTTCTCTCAGCCGAACTATGATTAATTTAAATTTTTACAAAATTTTTATCAGAATTTACAAAATTATTTGTAGGACCGCATTCAAATAAAATATTTACTGATTCAACGAATTTGGTTACTGAGAATGAAATTTAGTTTTTTCTGTGTAGGTACATACTGACTGTAATAAATAAGCTTTATTGCTTTGTTAATATTTTTTACGTAGTAGAAATAACAAAAACAAAAAACCGCAAAAAAAAACACAAATAAAGTGCCTTTGAGGAATACATACTTTATATAAGTATCTCAAATACAAAAAATTTTGAAGTGAGTTCTAACGGCAGAAATGCTTATTTTACTGTGAGTTCTGAAACTCTTAATGAAATCACTGAAATTAAAAAAATCTGATGATAATAGTACTGTGAGTTCTGGAGCTGAAA